>CM045760.1:83142224-83659814 GCA_025200525.1 Camellia lanceoleosa | reverse complement strand
GCATAATTTTTAGAGCCTACGGTGAAATTTAATTGAAAATTGATTCTAATCAAAATAATTAGATTCAATGATCAATTCAAGGCTCCATTATCTAATATTAAAATAATGACTTAGTGGACTTATGTAGAAAGGCACTGCACATTTAATCTTACACTTGGAGTTCAAGATCTGATTTTGGTGCCTTGAGAGAGAAAGAAGGCTTCGCTATAGAGATAGAAGGAGAGACTTGTGCAATTTTGACTCAAGCTTGGGAATTTGAAGATTTAACTCTAGATTTGACCAAACCAGAAGAATTGAGCCTCTAGGTAAGCATTGATCTTGAATTTGTAAGTTTGAATTTGTGATCTTGTAAGTTCAAGGTTTGTTTGTGATCAAGAGCATGGATTGAGTTGGTTTTGTTGAAATCAAGTCTTAGAACACATGCATGTAAGACTTTGCCATAAATTTCCATATTTGAGCACAATATGTATAATCTATGTTGAATCTTGTTTGAAATCCATATATTTGATCCTCTCTTCACCAATTAAGTTGATATGAATGGACGTTTGTCACATGCAATAGTAGATCATGGAGGTATGAGCTTTGCATGTTTGAGTTTGATGTGTTGGTGATGAGTTTGGGTTAATTTGAGGCATGCATCTAAGTAATTCAAGAAATTGAGCTTCATTGTGTTGTAATTTGGTGTTGGTATCATGTTAGCATATGTATATGTGAAATTGGAGCCATAATATGCAAGAAATGTGGTTGAAATGTCGAAATTGAACTCAAGAAACCATTTTGGAAAACCCAGAATTTATGATGTCCGCTCGAGCGGGGAATTCATGCTCCCAGCATTTTTTTGCAGGCATGGGTTCACTCGAGTAGGGGAATTCCACGCTCGAGCAGGGAGCTATGTAGACGCATCTTCCGCTCGAAGCGCCTCGAGTTCACGCCTCCAATTGGAATTTGATGCAACCAAGACTTTGCAGACTAATTGGTCCGCCGAGCTGGACCTTATTTTCTCAAATTTTGTTTATGCATTTTGTGTTTCATTTTCCGCTCTCCTTCACTTCTAAGTACTCGAGGCATGCATTGAACATTGTAATTTGAGTTAAAGAGATAAGAATGAAGCCTAAAGAGGAATATGTTAATTAAAGAACGGATTGAATTATTTGTGACCCATATGTTATGTGATATGTAGGTCAAGCTCCGTATAAATCCACGTTTATCACCGTAAGTAATATCGATATTTGGAAGCTTGTCATTTGTACAATTGCTTATTTTCTTATAAGCCATATGTCTTATGATTTGCTAGTGTGAATTGTGGGCAAATGTTTGATAAGAAGGAATGGGCCAAAGGCCGTTTTGACAAGAAAGAATGGATGGGCCAAAGGCCGTTTTGACATGGATGGATGGGCCAAAGGCCTTTTTGACATAAATGGATTCGCCAAAGGTCAAGCGGACATAAATGGTGGGGCCAGAGGTCGCTTTTGACAGAATGAAAGATAAATGGGCCAATGGCCAAAGATGTTTGAAACCACATACCACTTGACTTAAATTGTGTATATAAATGTTAAATAAAAATGTGAATTGGGGCCCAAGGTCGCTTCGAGTATGTTGTTCTACATATCGCTTGTATCTTCTTATTTGATATTATTCATCAATATTGCTCACGCTATTTATGTGTTTGTAGGTGAGCCAAAGGAGGTCTAGACCTGCACCCAAATTTCAAATAAGTCTATGTGGAACAACCCAGTTTTGGAGAGTCACTTAGTGTCTCATGCGCGAGACTCGTCTTCGCTTTTCTACTATGCTATGTTACTTTTGTCATGTTGGCGAGGACTTGGCATATGTCTGTATAGCTTTCATGGGTTGACTTAGTTTTTGGATGATCCTATTTGTACGTAACTTATGCTACTATTTTTCTATTGTGAGTTATTAATGTATATATGTTTGGTTGTTTGATGTGCCATGTAAGCGTACTTCTATGGACAAAGTTTTGAACTACTCCGCTTGGGCCCCATTAGCTCTGTTATAATACATTTGTTTTGGTTTGAGGCCATAGGTAATCTCATGATTATCGGGGTTATGTCCTTAACTCCACCTAAGCGGTTGGGGTCATCGACCGCCTATGAGCCATATCTCGAGGGATGAATGAAAAGTGGATTAAAGAATAGAGTGTTATGTGGAGAGAAAAGTGAGAAAGGGTTTTGAGAGAAAAACAGTAACATGAGTGACTAGTGATGTGAGAAACACATGTGAGATAAGTGGGAAACATTAGTCATAAAAGTAATCGGACTTTAATTTGGTTGTCTCGTCGATGGAAGGGGTCCAAGCCCATCAAAGTCTCGACTAATGTTAAGATAATGCAGCTCTTGCCCTCTTTCAAGCCTCGATGTCACTAACTAGCCGAATGCTAGACCTTCCGAAACCCGGGGCAAGAAGAAAATGAGCTAACATACACAAACATAGGGCATGTTGTGGAAAACTCTGCTGACACGGCTCGTCAAGTTACGATGAAAAAATCGATGAATGAGGCCGAATATCTAGCTCTTCGCTAGAACTAGACATTGAGCCTTATGCAGAGTGAGCCCACACATCCTTCCTAAAGCTTGATGTGACCAAAACGGATTGAGGCAAGATTTCTTCACACGCCAGATTCCATCAAAACTTGGAATTCTTCAATTGTAAGGAACATCTCTAGCCCCGGTTAAACACATGTGTAACTGTGTTCCAACACCCAGTCATGCATGAAGAAATAGAAAACACAGTGAAGAACGACTTAGCAGGAATAGTGCATTCATCCTAAAACCCCAGAAATTCACTTTTTTCGAGCCATCTAAAGTTACAATCCAATTTGAGAGTTTTTCAGTAAAGAATGGTTCTATTTGTGGAAAAAACAGAGCTGGAATGAAGAAACTGTGAAGTCCTAGCTTTTCTAGAAGATAAGGCATTGAGGGAAGACACGGGTAACAACTGGAGGTCCTTTCAGACCGATATCGACGCCACCATTGGTGGCCGGCGACTCTGCTCATGGCCGATGGTTTTCTCGTTGGTCCTGCGGGTCAACTTGTATGTCGAGAGTGCTAAGAACCCGTATTTTGTTCTCGCTTTTGTGTGTTGTGTTGTCTTGTTTTGTTAGTTTTGTTAAGCTTTTGTCTTAATTTGTTTGCCGAGTTGGATTTGTCTTGTTTTGCTTATCGAGTTGTATTTGTTTTGCCTATGGAGTTGTAATTGTATTGTTTTGTTTATCGAGTTGTCTTATTCTCGCTTGTTATGTTGGTCAGCCCATTACTTGATTAAGAAAGTGCCAATACGATGTTCAATATCCATCAATCTTGTTTTTATGCAATGTGGTGCTTATATGGTGTTCAAAACATAAAATACAACACTTTTTTTTTATTATTATCAAAAGGTCGGTTTTCATTTCGATCATGGTTACTTTTTAAAAAGAGTACAAGTTTTAAAGCAAAATAAAACCTATCTAAGGCTATACAATGTGCTAACACTACTAGCAAAAGGAAACTAAGCAAAAACATATGAACGAGCCCACGATCTCACCTCGAGAGGTCCTCTTTGTCCTCTTCCCGCACGGACTCGAGCTATCTCCGCCGCTGCTAGTGTACCTCCTCCGAACTGCATTTGAACCAAAGTCATCGCTTTTTGCCTTAGAGCTTGGCTTAGCATCATCTCCACTCAGCGTAACCCGAGCCAACATCATCGCTCTCGCCTCGATGACTCAAGGTGCTTGCCCACAAACCTCCTCGATCTCGGTCCCATCACATCATCGCCATGATAGGCTCAAGGGCTCCTCTAATCTCCACCATGATGTTCCATCCACCGCGGTCGGAGCTTGTCTCTCTCCTTCTGCCAGGCGGGCACTACCGGTGCCGGTGTTGAGGTTCTGTTGGTCCCATCTGACGCAAAACTTGAAAGAATAGTTCATATTAGTAACAATAGGTATATTAGATGTAATGCGGTTAGATACAAGGTGAATGCGATGTGTTAGATGTGATCTATAGATGCAGCAGTATTAGTGCAAAGGTATGGAAGTGTTCATTGAAATGTCGGGCCAAGACGTTAGTAGAAATTTGATGACTGGAATGTAAGAAAATTGAAGAAAGTACCTGAATACCATAGAAGCCGAGCAGTGCCTCTCTTCTCAATATCATGTTCTCGAATGAGGCCAACATCTCGAAAGTAATCCTCGACGTACCCTACGGGCGCCTACAAATGTATTGGGAATGATCAATATCTGGAAGGAATGAATATCTGAGTATCTGAACGAGAATGGAAAAAAGTAAGAATTATAGTGCATACCAGAGGTGAGTTAGACGCTCCGACATATCTGTGCTTGGGCAGTGCAGGCTCAATAGGAATATGATAGGCCTCCCCAGTGTGTCGCCAACATGTCAACTCGGTCGAGAGCACCGGCCAACCGAAGCCCTGTCTGATGGAAGACACCCCTTTAGCCCTCGCCCCTCAAGACTTGAGCCCTACTGTCAAGGGGTGTCTACTACTCTTCCCAGACGAGCACGAAAGTACCGCCAACGGATGCGCTCGATTTATGTCGCATAGTCCTTCTCTCCAAGAAAGATGTCGATCCACGCCGTAAAGTCGGCCACCTCCTAAGAGGAGAGACTTCAGAGTCTGCGATGGATGGCGAGGTAGCACGGAATCGCCGGACGACAAACCCAAGGTCTGGCGAGAATCGCCGCTTAAGAACCAGTGCTCGCCATCGGGTGCCTCGAGTACAAGCCGGTAACGGGAAGCACCCCAAGTGCCAGCAAACTAGTACCTGACAACCTCAGGCATCGTTGTCCAGGGCTGCCACGAGACCTGTAGATAGTAAATACACAGATTGTTAGTTGCCATTAGATATGCAATATGAATCAGAGCTGAAGTAAATTAGAAATAACTGTGAGTCTTGAGTTACCTTTGCTGCAGTCACCGTGTCAAAATACCGGTGAAAGAATGAGAAAGTCTCCTTAGTCCTCTTCATGCACCTACCGTCATACTGATAAGAGTAAGGTACAACAAAAGGGCGACAGTGAGTACACAACAAATAAACACAGGTAACGCGGAAAACAGAGTATGTGTGCAATGTGCAGAGAATGCAGAATACAAGGAGGATGCAGAAAGCAGAGTGTATAGTGCAGTGTACAAAAAGTGCGAATGCAAAGCAGAGAATGGACTATATGTATGCAGTGTACAAAAAGTGCAAAGCATAAGGCATGACAGAGAATGTAAAGTAAAAAGTAAAAGCATACCTCCTGTGCCTCCAAGAGTCAGCTAACTCGTTCTTGCTCTCAATGGATGTCGAGCTCATGTAGGTGTACAAGGTAGTAAGGCCAGCGCCACCCCAGTCTTAGAGCCGAACTCGAGATAAGTCCACCAAGGAACTTAGAAGATATAGCCCGACGGTGTTCGCCCTGTCGGTAAACAAAGTGGTGCCAAAGAGGAACATCAAGAAGCCTTGAGCGTGAGTCTCTAGGTCTGTCCCTCTAAAGTGCCTCGAGAACCAGGTGTATTGGACAATCCCTGATCGAAAGATACGCGGACGAGCCCCCAGTAGGTAGTGGCCTCCCACTCGCCCATGTCTGTATCACAGGGGATCGGCCAACCCTCTACCTCGATGCCGGTGAGCATAGCGAAGTCATAGGGAGTCATCATCATGTCTCCCGCGGTAGAGAACTGGAAAGAGTTGGTGGTGTCCCACTACCTCTCTACTAGTGCACCAAGTAAGGGCTCGCTATGAGACGCGAGTAGCCCCATGCATTAAGTCGACCGCCTCATGACAACTGAAGATGCCAATGGGGAGGTCCATATACCACTCCTTGTAGATGTGGCTCAGATCCTCGAATGCAAGCAGAGTCCCCTCAGAATCGTAACAAGCAGATGACAGGCATTGTAAGAAATACAGTGCAAGAATGTACCGGAGACAAGCGTATGAAAGGCAATGTAAGAAAGACAGTGCAAGAATGTATCTAAGACAAGCGGCTGAAAGGCAATGTAAGAAATCCAGTGCAAGAATATGTCTGAGACAAGCAGATAAAAGACAATATAAGCATGATCTATGCAAGAAATGCAAGGTACATTATGGAAAATGTAAGAGGATAGTGAAATACCTCGATGGCACCATAGGATAAATGAGACTCCGGCCTCGAGGAAGAGATCTCGCGTGTGCCTCGTGCAAAACCTCAAATGACGAATAGTATCGTGGTAGCATGTGCGCCTCTAGGTGATATGTCTCCCGGTCAAAGGGACGAACCCCGGCTGGTAATGGTACATGCTCGACATCTGCCTCGATCCCTAGAGAGGCTCCATGGGGAATGTGGTCCTGCATTTGGAAAGGAGGTGAGAAAGTGGGCGAAAATGACCAAAATAGGTGGAGAGTGCCAAAAGTCAACCCGAGGAGAGAGAAAATGGGAGAAAAAGTCAAAGCACGGGAAAAGGCGCCAAACACAAGAGAAACTAGAGGGAGACAAGCCTCCAGTGGTGGAAATGAAGAAAAAAGCACCGAAAACAAATTTTAATCGGTTCAAAATGAAGAAAATCAAGAGGTTTTAGCGAATCAACTTCACGTGGGGCATTGGAAAACGCGTAGAAAGTGCAGATCTAGAGGGAAAAAGTGTCTAGAGAGAGAAGGATGGATTTTCGGCAATGGGGTGTGAGGAAATGAAGTTTGGGGTTGTGAATATTAAGACCCAATGTAAAATGACCAAATGGTCTGAATTGCTATCAATGGCCAACGGCCATCATTTGTGGTCGATAACATTTAGGTGTGGCCAAGCCTCCAAAGGTTTTCTTTTGGTTTTGCTGCTATTTTGTGCCCTTGGTTCCCGAGAAAGTGCAAGGAAAGTTCATTTTAAGCTCGTTGTCTTCAAGGAAGCTCAACTGCCTTTGGTGTGTGATACTCAACATAAACGAAGTTGTATCCTTTTGAAACATATTGTAACTCTTTTGAGAGGTAAATCGGTTATGCATTGTTGGTTTTGTCAAACAAGCTTTTTTTCATTACATAGAATGCATTTTTATCATTGCACGAACGCATTTCACATGTGATCTTTCATAGAATGTGCATTCCAATGTTGCATAGAATGTGCATAAGATGTGCATTTGCTAATCTTGCATAGAATATGCATTTTGTACTACTGATCGTGCATAGGACATGCATTTTGTACTATTGCAATAAATGTGCATTTCGATGTTGCATGGAACATGCTCCAGTTGTCATGCACTCTTACTGTGTAATGCTTGTTAAGTATCTTTCTTATGCAGGTACGATATGGTATGTACGGTTCATTTAGAGGACTTCCAGGTGAGATCATCCCTGTCCTTCGATTTACCTTGTTCTGGTTAAAAGCATTTGGATGTGTTCCGATGTTGACCACCACTCCCTATTTTGGTTAAAAGCATTTGGACCTGTTCCGATGTTGACCACCATGTGTTCCAATGTTAACCGTGTTCCGATGTTGACCACCACTCCCTGTTTTGGTTAAAAGCATTTGGACGTGTTCTGATGTTGACCATCACTCCCTGTTTTGGTTAAAAGCATTTGGATGTGTTTCGATGTTGACCACCACTCCCTTTTTTGGTTAAAAGCATTTGGACATGTTCTGATGTTTACCACCACTCCTTGTTTGGTTAACAACATTTGGACATGTTCCGATGTTTACCACCAATTCTTGTTTTGGTTACAAATGTTTGATGCATTCCAACGCTTATCACCTTTATCTTTGGTTCAGAGTACGGGTGTGTCCTTGTTCACACCAACCCTTCTCCTTCCGCAGCAACGCGTTAGATCTTGTTTGACACCCTGTTCGTCTGATGGTTGTGCTTTTTTTTGCCTTTCTCAGGACGCTGAAGTTGCTTGCATAATTTTCTTACAACCTTCGCATGAAATGTGGTTTGGTTTAGGATTCCATGCGCGGCATGTTTGTTTACTTACTTCTTTTCATGTTCGAAGTTTGCCATACCTTGTTTTGCTTAAATATAGCATTTCTTTGCATAACATTTGCATCTAGATATTTCATTGTAGACCTCATTACATGATCACAAGTTATGTTTTGCATCATGTATATTACTTGAATTTTGTTCTAGAACTACTGTTTGATTCCTTGCAAAGGGATATGTAGGCAAATCTACCGCACAACCATTCTTTGTTTTGCTTGTTTGTTTGTCCAAGTCTCCTACTTTGTCAAAAATAGGTCGTATCTAGGCTTTGACATTCACTCACATCATTTCATGACTTTCGAAGTTCTATCAAAGAGGGCAAATCAGAGACACCCCATTTTTGATCGCCCTCAAGACTTAGACGCCATCGCTTGTGCACTCAATGATTGTGCTTGTTTGTGTTCATTTTGAGCACTGTTCTTGGCGAACGCCTTGTCTTTGAGCCTCTAAACCTTGTCTGCTTTTGTGCTTGGTTTTGGACCCAGAGCTTGTTGCCTCTAGTCTCGAGGAGTGCATGACCCGTCGGCTGCACCTTGGCCTGCTGGCCATGTCTTGTTCTTGTTGACCACTAGTGGTACTTTACGATCACCAATGGTGGCCGACGGCCATTGGTCTCCTTTTTCGATATTTGTTTGCCAATCATGCCACTGTTGTTCATCGAGCTACAACTTCATACACGTATGGCAGATGTATACAAGCTCAAACCTTGAATTTCTATATATAGGGGGTGTCTTCCTATTTTGGAGGGTTAGACATTTTAGACCAAAAATCTATCTTCCTTTCTAAAGTTCTCTCTCTCTCTCGTTATTTTGTGCCTTAAAGTCTAGTTTCTCTACACTTTTGCACATCAACCCTTAATCAAACTTGACCACCTTGGAGCTGAGGTCTCTTAGAGTCTTGTTGGTGGTCTTGAAGAAGGTTTAAGCTTGGATTGTTGCTTAATTTGTGCTTGAGCTTCAAGAGGTAATTTACTTGCTCAGTATACTTGCCTTGAATGCTTGTTTTCCCATTTTTCTACTATTTTTGGTTGAGCTAACTAAAAAAACTATGTTTTTTTAGGCTTAAAATGATGGTTTGAGGATATTTTGTGTTAAGGGGTAGTCCACCCTTCTTGCTGCTTAATTGTTTAGGCTTTTGCACCATTTTCCATCACATTCAAATCAAACTTTTTGGACCTTTTCACCACTGAAATTTAGAGATTTTTCAAAGGACAAAAACCTTCATTTGAAGTCCAAAATTGGAGAGGTTAGTCTCTCTTCCTTGTGTCTTGCTTGCATGCGTAGTTAGCTTCATGAGTTAGCATGTTTTTCTAGCTTACTTTAGCTTAAGTCTAGTATGTTTTTGCCTCTATTTTGACCTATTTTGGCTCTGCTTTTAAATTTGTTAATTCAATGAGGCTTGTATTGTATGGTTGTAGTGCAATTTTCTTCACTAGCTTGGAGTTTTAATACTTTGTTCATCATTGTTTTGAGTTGAAAACATGTTTTAGTGTTGTTTTTCACTCCATTTCAGCACTAAAATTTTTGTAACCTCCTTCCATTCTTCACTCTTTCATTTGCTTTGAAAGTGGTTTTAAACCCTTGTTTGCTTAAGTATGAAATTGAGACATTCATGCTTAATGGTTTAATCCCTTTTGGGGTTCATTACCAAGGGCATGAGGTCTCTTTCATGCCCAAAGTAACTTGTGGCCCTCTTTCCATTAGAGGACACTCACTTTTGGACTTAACCAATTAAAGAATGGATTGGTAATGTAAAATGAGTAAACAAAAATGGCAAGTAAAAGAGGCAAGATTAAGCATCTTTTGTGTTATGCTGTATATGTTCAAATTGACGTTAATTCAACATGAGGAAAATGAAACATTTCATACTCAAAGTGATGAAATGTGCCACTTTCCTTGATCATCATTGCCCTTGATCATGGATGATAGGGTGGTGGTCATTTTGGTCTTGTTTATGCATTTATTAAGCTTGTACTAGCTTGGTTCCTTAGCCATCATGCATAAAAAATGCTTGGTTGATGGTTTGAGAGCCAAGTGTTACATTCCTTTGAACTTGTGTGATGATAAGGAGGGTGACAAAACAGATAACCTTTGAGAATAGGGACATTTTCAATGAAATCTTGGTAGCCGACCAGCCATCAATGAAATCTTGCACAACGTGTTCCTGAGGTGGAGCAGAGTCACTCTGGAAGTCGGCAGTACTGTCAGTGTTCAAATACGTACAAACAGAGGCGTTCAATGACAAGGTGGTGGCTTTTCGGGTGAAGAAACCGAGCATGCATCCCTCAATTCCCAAGGCCATTTAACTACTTTGTTTAGTTAATTAGTGGTAGCTAATTAATTAGTTTAAGTGCTTTGCACTTAATTAGCTTAGTGTTTAGATAATTACCTCAGTTTGTAATATTTGATTAGCTTAGAATAAGTTAGTTAAATTCAAATTGTTGTAATAATTAGTTAGCTTAATTAGCATAGGTAGTTAGCTTATTCATTCGCATCTCTTCATGAGGGCTTAATGTTGTAATAAGTGTGCGTATGCGTGTGTGTATGTCTTCCAACCTCACGCCTTTCTCCTTTTATTTAATCGCTTTTGATGGTTAGATTAGGGGCATTTTAAATTAGCATACCTCATGCTTGCATGTTTGTATCCACTAGTTTGTCTTCCATGCACCGATGCTCGACACATCATTCAAACCGCATTGCAATTTCAATAATTCTTGAATACGATTTAATTGCATGTTGTTCAAATCGATCCTAATGCCATATTAGTAGCGAGCCTATTAATTGCATTATTGCATGCGTTATTAGGCATCTTGCATAGTTGGGATCATGCATATTTCTAACTAGTTTCTATTTTGGCTTGGAGTACTCGATAAGTTTTATGCTTTAGCATACTTGCATGAGTATGCATGATGCCATGATAGCATGCTTGCTATGAGGCTATGTGCTTAAATGCTAAACTGCGTGAATGCTTGTGGATGATGGCTTGGTTGTTTGAATTGGAACGATTCAACAAATGTGAGTTTTAAGCCCACTATGTTGAATTGTTCCATGTCTTGCAACTAGTCTATACTTGCTTGTGTGTGTCACATAGTAAAGCTAGTTTAATAAACTGGAATAAGAATGCATAATGTTTATAAAATGCATATCATAATTACTAGAGGCTGATCTTTGATCGAGCGAGCGGGGGTGCTCAATTCATGACCTTCCTCTTTCATACCCAAGTTCCTGACCCGAGGCAATTTTGGTGATGATGAACATGTGGCCTTTGGCACGAATCGGTTTCCTAAATTTCCTAAAAACAAAATATTTAGGTGGCAACTCTATATCTAGCAAAGCAATTCAGCTTTTAGCATTATTTGAATTAAAATGGATTTTGCAAAAGATTTGCCGATTGGACTATTTGGTGATTATCGGCCACATTGCACTTGTGTGACTAGATTCGTAACCATGGGAGTCCGAATCTGAGGCCTTCTTTTCAAACCTTTTCCGAAGGCGGGCGCTGAAAAGGCAAGTCGACATTTAACTAGAATAGTTAATTTGTTGTAATAATTAGTTAAGTAGCTTAGCTTAATTTCATTTGGTTGTGTAATAATTTGCTTAGCTTTAATTAGTTAGTTAATTAGCTAGTTAGTTTATTCGACTCTCCTTTGTGAGAGCGCAATGTTGTAATAATGTGCATATCTTCCATCCCCACGCCTTTTCTCCCTTTTATTTACTAACTTAGATGGTTAGTTTAGGGACATCATGTTTTGCTTAGCATACTTCATGTTTGTATCCACTGATTACATGCACCAAGGCTCGGTTCATCATTCTAACTCGCATTGTTAGTTTAAATACTTCTTTGAATACGTGCTTAGACCACATGCTATTAAACCCATTCATTTGCCATGTTATGTAGCCAAGCCTATTTAGATTGCATATCGCATGTGTTGCATTAGTCATATCACATAGTTAGAAATCACGCATTTTTTTAAACTTATATCTCTTTTGGTTTGGAGTACTAGGTGAGCCTTTACTCTTTTAGCATAATTGCATGAGTGTCGATGTTTCCATGTTCAGCATGCTTGCCATGAGGCTAATTGCTTAAATGATAAACCTGCTTTTGAATGCCTGTGGATGAAGGCTTATTGCTTGAATTGGAATAATTTGAGTAAATGTGTATATGCGATCACTTTTTCAAGTGGTACATATTTTGAAATAATTTTTCAAAACAAAACATTAATGAAGTGTTCCAATTCTTGAAAAATTAGTCTATACTTGTGTGTGCAAGATCACATAGTAATGCTAGCCTAATAAACGGAACAAGAGCATATAATGTAAATAAGATTCATATCATAATTAGTAGAGGCTGATCTTTGATCGGGCGAGCGGGGGTGCTCAATTCATTCATGACCTTCCCCTCCCGTACCTAAGTTCCTGAGTCAAGACAATCTTGGCGATGACGAACACGTGGCCTTTGGCATGAGTCATGGGTTTCCTAAATTTTTCCAAAACAAAATATTTAGGCGGCAACTCTGTATCTAGCAAAGTAGTCTATTTTTGGCAATTTGAGTCAAAATCGATTTTCCAAAAGATTTGTCAGATTTGGACTCTTTGGTGTTTATCTAATTCACATTGCACTTGTGGAATCAGATTCAGAACCGTAGGGGTCCGATATTGTAGGGCTTATTTCGACTTCCGAAAGGGGGCACGAAAAAGTCGAGCCACAATTTCTGGCGACTTTGCTAGGGAAGTTAGAGAACCTGACTTGAAATTTATGATATGAAATTTTATCTACACTTATATGTTTCTTTGCATTGCATTTGCATTGGTACGTTTAAGTCATTGTGTTTTCCATCTGTTTTTCCTGGATGGTTTGCTGGAGGCTTGCTTAAAAACTGGCAAAAAGGCTGACCGGTCATGGGCTCTGCCATGATGGGAACACAACCCTTGGATCTGGACTACTGCTGTACCGTTTGATCCTCTTTTCACTTTTCGGTGTTAGGTGCGAGAGGTATATTAGGTAGTCTTGCTAAGGTACCCTTTTGACCATTTCGCCTAAGGTACCCTTTTGACCATTTCGCCTAGAGACTGTTCCAAACTAGGACAGGATTGCGTGAAACCACTTTGTTTGAATAGTGAACCCTAGTTCCTGATGAAACTAGGACAAGGTAACCCTATCGTCTCATAGCGGTGTTTTGGCTCTCACTTAACTGGTATGTGCTTTACAGTGAAACTATACAGGAATGTGCATATCAGTTGCAAGTGTTGGTATCCATTTTGGGGGTAGAATTCAGTATTGAGTACAATCCTACAACTTTGATTACATCTGCGTGTTGTTAACATTTGAGCTGAGGTGTCAGGCGGTTTCGACATCGCTTTTTTGCTTTATTTCTTTTTTGCTAGTTAGTATAACACCATAGCTTCGGATAGTTCGGATATCCTCCAAGCACTCTGGCCCCATGTCAGAAGGATTTGGAAAGTTGGAGATCTTGTTAAGGGACAACCCGTGTTTACTTTGCTCACGCCAGTTACTAGACGGAAGAGAGTAAGGCAGAGTTCATTGGTCCAATTTCTACAGCAGCCACCCCTCACTTTACCTGCATCTAGTCAGGCTTAGTCTTGTTTATCTAGACCATCATAAGATCACTCGCCAATTCCGATGGCATAGTATCCCATAGTCAGCATGGAGGACCTAATCCATCATCTACAGCAAATAGTTGAAACCATGCAGGAAGACGCTGCTAGTCAGGCCGAGGTCAAAGCATGTTAGACTGAGGTAATAAACAGCCTGCAATAGCAACAACCACATGGCAATGCTTCAGATCTCATGCACCACCTACGAGTATCCCAGCACTTGGAACCATTGCCCATGTTGAGAACCAAGGCAATCCGAAAGAGTCGATCCCACCACAAGCCTCCAAAGCACCAGTGTATCAAACTGAGGCTCCATTTGAGTTTGAAGTTGACCAAACTGTGCTTAAAGTCAACAAGTTGGAGAAGCTCTTCAAGAGAGCGCTGGGTGTGAATTCTATCCCTGACATAGAAGACTGGTATACTGACTCTGCAGTGACATTGCCAGACCTGTTTAAAATGTCGCACATCGATTGATTCGATGGTTCCAGAGACTCCATGGTTCATCTTCGGCTATTTTCAGACATCTTGCAGCCGATGGGCCTGACCAGGTTGCAAAAGCTCTCACTCTTTGGCCGGACCATGTCGGGAATAGCAACGATATGGTATGCGAAGCTAGAGGATTCTGTGAAGCAGAGTTTGGAGGAAATGGCTGAGGCCTTTGTTGTGCAATACTCGTACAACACACAAATCGAGGTCATAACTCGTGATCTCGAGGCAACGCGCCAGGAACCAAATAAGGGCTTTTTAGAATTTGTGACAAGGTGGAGGGACAAGGCTTCAATGATGACCACAAGGCCTTCTGAGAAAGATCAGATATGAATGGTAGTCCGTAATCTGCACGGGAAGTTGTTGTAAAAAATGATCGTCCTACCCCTATTCACATTCACCGAGCTCCACAAGATGGGGGTTCAGATTGAAGACGCCATGAAACAAGGGCTGATTACTGATGAGAAAGAGCAAGCCAAGAGGCCTTTTATGCACAGTTCCAATGTAACCACCAGTGGTAGCACAGCTGCGCCGCCGTTTGATGTGAGTGTTGCCACCACCACAACCAAGACTGCCAATCCTTTCGCCAATACAACTCCACAAACTTCAAATAACCCTGCCCGATCCCAGAGGACCTTTACCCAACTCTACATGCCTTTATCTCAAGCCATAAAGGTGTTGATCAAAAAGGGGCACCTCAAGCCATTAGAGCCTCACCCACTACCTCATCCTCTCTTAGCTAAACACAACCCAGCCAAGTATTTTGCATTTCACCAGTAGCACGGTCACGACACCGACCAATGCTTCAGGCTGCGTCATGAGATTCAAGACCTCATTGACAATAAGGTGATTGCACCACCCCAGAAACCAAATGTTACTACAAACCCTCTCTCGGCCTATAATCAAGTTCCCCCACCTCACAATCTAAACCTAATCCATACATTGGCCATTCCCTACGACCCCATCGTATATATTACCCCTTCCCACCTACCCAGACCGACAGTGTTCATTCCTGAAAGCACAGATTTGTGTATGATGGACACATCCATACTTTAACCTAAACCTGTGGTGGTGACAAGGGCAGAAGAAGGGAGGTTGGCCTTAGAGGGGGACACGAGTCCGTTGCCTAAGTGTTCTGAGGACTTGTCTGAGGGAGAGTATGATCCAAGCTGCTACATTGTGCCGATTGATCAAGCCAAACCGGAAGTGGTATTGCCAACTGTAGTGGTTAGGGAGGATAGCCCAAGCTAAGGATTGGATAATCTAGCGGAGCTTGGGGAGGACTTAGACAGTCTACAGTTCTTTGACGAACAAGATCAAGGGGATGTGCAGACTGACTGATTCGATTTCAATGGATCAACAGACAACTCTGGGTGGTTGAGTGAAGAATCGAATAGGGAGGAAGGAACTGAAATGAAATCGATGGAAAACAAAGCAGGAATTGCTGAAGTGGCCAGAATGGTTGATGAAAAGGGGAAACTGCCGAAAAACACCGGCATGGAAAATTCAGCTTAGGAATTGGCTCTGTGGACACAGAACAAGAAGCTGCGATGATGCAGTTTACACAAGAGAGAGTTGATAAAAACCAAAAAGCCGTAATGGCCAAACACCATGTCGGGGAAACTTGTGAAGTGAAAGTGATATAAACGGGAGCCGGACAACTGTTTGTCTGCTACCGGAGGTGTATGGTGGGAGGACGACGACCTACTTCTAGCTCACACCGACGAAGACTGGTGTGAGTGCCTTCTAGATAACACGTGGTACGCTAAAGAGATAGACCACATGACAAGGAGTTGGCAGTATTTCAAGCCACCGCACTTAGATCAAGATGAAGCATCTGGGAAAGACAGAGAGGTTGAGAAACAGAAAGAGAAGCAGTTGGAGGAAGAAATAGTTTTGAAGCAACTGAAGAAAATCCAAGCCGACATCTCAATCTAGGGACTTCTTATGGCCTCTGTAAACACCCCATTTTTGATGGCCGTTTAAGACTTAGATGATCTTGCATGTACATCCGATGTGAGTTTTATTACTCACCGAACGCTCGAAGTCCGTGGTAGAATGCCAGAGGTTTGAGTTTTCTAAACCTTGTATCCTTTTTGCCTCATCTTTGGACCATGCTTAGGTGTTTTCAGAATGAGGTTGGTGATGGCCTGTCAGCCATTGTTGAAGGCTGCCGGCCATGGCTTTTGGCATGCCAGCCATTGATATGCCTGGCCGGCCATTAATGAAGCCTTGCTGGCCATCACTGATGGCTGGCCGGACAGCAGTGTTCCAGTAGATATTTTATGATATTTTGTGTTAGTTGTTTGCACAGGTTCATGCATCTTCCAACACGTGTTTGGCTAGATCTTTGTGAGAGAAATTTGTATTTGCTATATATAGAACCCCTCTCTTGCATGTGGGGGGGGGGGATTAGAAAATTTTAAAGACAAAAATTCTCTCTCTCTAGAATTTCCTCTCTCTCTCTCTCTCTTGTTATTTTGTGCCTTAAGGTCTAGTTTCTCTGCACTTTTGCACATCAACCCTAAACCAAACACTCTCACCTTGGAGCTGAGATCTCTTGGAGCTTTGTTTGAGCTTTAGGAGAAGGTTTAAGCTTGGGTTGTTGCCTGTTTTTTGCCTTATCTTCAAGAGGTATAACGCTTGATATTTAAGCAGGCTTTCAATACTTGCTTTGCCATCTTTTTCTGCTATTTTGAGGCTGGTTTTGACATGTAGAAAGTTCTATTTTTGAGGCCCAAAAGTGGCGGTTTGAATGCTTTTGAGTTAGGGGGTTGTCCATCCCATTTGCTTCTTAGCTTGTTAAGCTTTTCTGCCATCTTTTCATCACTTTCAAAACAACTTTTTTGGGCCTTTAACCCACTGAATATCAAAGTTTTTTTAGTGGTAAAAACCTTGTTTGAAGTCCAAAATTGGAGGGGTTAGCCTCCTCTCCTTATGTCTTGCTTGCATGCCTAGTTAGCTTCATGTGTTAGCATGTTTTTCTAGTTTACTATAGCTTAAGTCCAACATGTTTTTGCCTCTATTTTGACCTATTTTGGCTCTATTTTGGGTTGGTCAATTTAGTTGAGGCTTGTATTGTGTAGTTGTAGTGTTAATTCCTTCACTAGCTTAGTGTTTCTAGGCTTTGAACATCGTTTGTGTGCCTTGGTCGCATGTTTTAATGCTTTTTCATGCCTAATTCTAGCATTTTAAATCTTTGCGACCTCCTTCTTTGCTTCACTTTTGCATTTGCTTTAAGGGTTGCTTCAATCTTAGGGTTGCTTAAGCTTGAGGTTGAGGCTCATGCTTAATGGTTTAATCCTCTTTTGAGGGTTCATTACCAAGGACATGAAGTTTCCCTCATGCCTTGAACTACTCCTTAGTTGACACTTCTTTCCATTAGAAGACACTCACCCAACGGATTTAATTGCTTAAAGAATGAATCGGTAATGTAAAATGAGTAAACAAAATGAACAAGTAAAAGAGGCAAGATAAGCATTCTTTGTGTTGCATTGCATGTGTTCAAATCGGACGTTAATTTGAACATAAGGCAAATGGGACATTTCATACTCAATAATGATGAAATGTGCCATTTCCCTTGGTCTTCATTGCCTTTGATCATGCATGATAGGGTGATGGGCTTTTGAGTATTGTTTTTGCCCTTATTGAACTTGCACAATTGGTTTCACAAGCCATCATGCAATGAAATTACTTGATTGGTGGTTTTTTGAACCAAAACTTGTCCCCACTTTGATTTCCTCATGAAAAGGAGAGACAAGGTGTACATACAACCCTTGGAAAAACCCCTTTTTTGCTCTATTTGTGCTCTGTTGTAGTAAGGTGACCCAGAGCATCAGTGGCCAAGGTTCTATCCATGGCCAAGAAGGCCTCATTTTCGTCCGAAGTGGTCAAGCCCACTGGTGCAACCCCCAGCAAAGAATTGGTAAGGTGGAGCAGAAAGGTTTTGAAGTGTGTTCAACCCTGCAAACAGAGCCTCTTAAGAGCCAAACAGAGGGCTTTTTGGGGTGAAAACCGAGCGCATGCATCTTCTACCTCTCAAAGCAGAGCAGTGGCAGAATAGTTTAATATGTTAATTACTTAGTTTATTCACAAATTGTCTTCTAATTTAATTAATTAGTTTATTAGTGGATTAAAGTATTGTAATAATTAGTAATGAGCTTGCTAGTTATTCATTGGTTTGTAATAATTAGTCTAATTAGTTTAATTAGATTAGTTAGCTTAGCTTAGAGTAGCTTAACTCTTATTCATTCGAATCCTCCTTCGTGAGGGCATAATGTTGTAATAAGTGTGCGTGCGTGTTTGTATGTTTTTCAACCCCACATCTTTCTCCCTTTTATTTAATCGCTTTTTGATGGTTAGAGTAGGGACATATTCAATTAGCATACCTTATGTTTGCATGTTTGCATCCATTCATTTGTCTTGCATGCACCGAGGCTCGGCGCATCATTCAAACTGCATAGTAATACGTGTTTCAAAGCATGCTATCAAAGTGTTGCAAATACCATGATTAAGTAGCCGAGCCTATTTAGTTGCATCATTACATGTGTTGCACTAGTCATTTAACATAGTTAGGATCACTCATCTCTCTAACTAGTTTCTTTCTTGGCTCGGAGTAGCCAAGTCTTTACACTTTAGCATACTTGCATGAGTGTGATTGCCATAATGCCATGTTTCGCATGCTTGTCATGAGGCTATTTGCTTAAATGCTTAACTGCATGAATGGCTGTGGATGAAGACTTGTTGTTTGAATTGGAACAATTCAATAAGTGTATGATTTAAGCCCCCTTTGTTGTGGAAAATCATGTTTTAAGCCCACTATGTTTGGTGCCCAATCCGCATTTTTTTTAAGCCCACTTGAGGGTGGCAAATTCAAACCATTTTCGTAAACAAACATGAGTTGAATTGTGCCAAATCTTGCGACTAGTCTATACTTGTATGCGAGGGCATCACATAGTGAAGCTAGTTTAGAAATCAGAATAAGAACACATAATGTTTATAAAACACATATCATGACTAGTAGAGGCTGATCTTTTGATCGGGCGAGCGGGGGTGCTCAATTCATGACCTTCCCCCCACGTACCCAAGTTCCCGAGGTGAGGCAACTTTGGTGATGACGAACATGTGGCCTTTGGCACGAGTTAGGGTTTCCTAAATTTCCCCAAAAATAAAATATTTAGGTGGCGACTCTGTAATCTACCAAAGCAGTCCAATTTTGGCATTATTTGATTGAAAATCGATTTTCCAAAACGATTTGCCAGATTTGGACTCTTTGGTGATTATCAGTTTCACATTGCACTTGTGAGACTAGATTCAAAACCGCGGAAGTCTGAACTGTGAGGCTTTTTATTTCAAACCCTTTTCGAAAGGCAGGGGCGCGAGAAAAAGACAAGTCCACAGTTTCTGGCGACTCCGCCGGAGACTTAGAGAACTTAGCTCAAACTCATGATATGTTGTTTTATTTACACTTATGTATTTCTTTGCATTTTCGTTTGCATCTGTGTGCCTATGTCACAGTGTTTGCCATCTGCTATTCCTGAGCGGTTTGTCAGAGGCTTGCTTGGAGAAGCTTGCCAAAAGCTTGACCGGTTGCGGGTTTGCCACGATGGGAACACAACCCTTGGATCTAGACTACTACTGTACCATTTGATCCTCCTTTCACTTCTTGGTGTTAGGTGTGAGAGGTATATTAGGTAGTCTTGCTGAGGTACCCTTTTTGACCAATTAGCCTAGTTGCATATCGGAAGCCATAGAGACTGTTCCAAACTAGGACAGGTTGCTCACACGAATGCAGGATTTGTTTGAAACCGCTTATTTGTGTAGCGAACCCCTAGCTCCTGAAAAAATTAGGACAGGGTAACCCTACCCCATCATAGGGGTGTTTTGGTTCTCACTTGCTTGATACGTGCTTTAAGAGTGAAACTATGCAAGAGTGTATGTATCAGTTGCAAGTCTGGGGATCAGTTTGAGGGTATCAGTTTTGGGGCAGAAATCAGTGTTTGAGTACAGTTCTCTAGCTCATGATTGCAACTGCGTGTTGTTTCTCTCTAAGCTAAGGTGTTGTGCGGTTTTTTATTTTTGTTTCTCTTTGTTTTATTTTATTTTTGCAAGGTAGTCATTAACCATTGCTTCAGACGAGCCTGCCACCCCCCAAGCACTCTAGACCCGGGTTAGAAGGCTTTACCAATCTGGGGATCTTATCGGAGGATAGCCAGTGTTTGTTTCACTCCCGTCGATTACTACACGGAGGAAGATTCGGCAAAATTCGCCAATACAGCAGTCACCCTTTACCTCGCATTTGCTCTGTCAGGCCCAATCATCTGCTTCTACTCCAGATAGAGAGTATTCGTCGATTTCGGTAGCCCAAAGTCCTCCAGCCAGCATGGAAGAAATGCTTTGCCAACTTCAGTAGACTATTGAGAACATGTAGCTAGATACTGCCCGGCAAGCCGAAACCACAGCTCGCCAAGCTGAGGTTGTAGCCCACCAAGCAGAGGTAATAGAAAGGCTTCAACAATAGCAGTCACAGCCTGTGGTAGTATTTGCATCCCATGCATCCCCGGTAGGAATTCTAGAACCTGGGGTCACAATCAATGTCCAGGAAAATGCGGGCATTCAGGCTGACCGTATCCTGCCCCAAACCTCCAAGGCACCAACTTACCCAATAGAGGCACCGTTTGAATTTGAGGCTGACCCTACCGTACTGAAAGTGAGCAAGCTGGAAAAGCTCAGGCACAAGGCATGAATTTGATCCCTGATATAGAGGATGGCTATATTGAGTCGGTAGTGACATTTCCAGATGGATTTAAGATGCCGTATATAGACCACTTTGATAGCTCTGGGATCCCATGGTCCATCTCTGACTATTCTCAGACATCTTACGGCCGATGAGCCTATCTAGACTACAGAAGTTATCGCTCTTTGGTCGGACCTTGTCAGGTATAGCGGCCATCTGGTATGTTAAGCTTGAAGACTCTGTGAAGAGAAACTGGGAGGAAATGGCCAAAGCCTTCATAGCACAGTACTCCTACAACACTCAAATCGAGATCACTACCCGTGATCTCAAAGCAACTTGCCAAAAGCCGAATGAGGGTTTCTCGGATTTTGTGACCCGATAGAGGGCCAAGGCGTCTATGATGACCATCCAACTGGCTGAAAAAGATCAGATCAGAATGGCGGTCTGTAATCTGCAACCAAGACTGTTACAGAAGATGATAGTCTTACCTCTGTCTACTTTTGTTGACCTCTACGAAATAGGGGTACAGATGGAGGATGCAATAAAGCAGGGTCTGATAGACCACAAGAAAGAGCAGCCTAAGAGGTCTTTCACACGTAGTTCCAATGCGACTACAAGTGGTAGTGCAGCTGTAAGGCCTTCCAATGTGGGTTTGGTCACCACCACAACAAAAACTACCAACCCCTTTGCTGGTACATCTAATACAACCTCACAAACCTTGAAGCACCAACCCCGAGGCCAAAGGGTCTTTACTCTATTGTACATGTCCTTATCCGTAGCTCTAAGGGTCCTGATAAAAAAAGGGCATCTGAAGCCACTATAGCCTCGCCTCTACCCGATCCTCTTCCTCTGAAACATAACCTAGCCAAATATTGCACTTTTCATCAACAACATGGTCATGACATTGACCTATGCTTTAGACTGCGTCATGAGATTCAGGATAGCGCCTTCCGAAAAGCCCAATGTCACCACAAATCCTCTCCCGCAACATAATCAAGCCCCTCCACCCCGGCAAAGAAACCTCATCTATACACTGGTCGTCCTTTACGACCCCAGGATATACATCACTCCCTCTCACCTGCCTAAGCTGTCGTTGTTCATCTCTAAAAGCACAAACTTGTGCATGATGAACACGTCAAAAATCCAAACAGAACCTGTGGTGGTGACAGTGGAAGATGGAGGGAGATTAGTTTTGGTGGAGAATGTCAGTTCAGTGCTTGAGGGCTCTGTGGATTTTTCTGAGGAGAAATACAATCCATATTGTCATATTGTGTCAATCAATCAAGCCAAACCAAAGTCTAAGTTACTAACACGGATGGAGGTCGGTGTAGTCCGGAAAGATATGGAGGTCGGTGTAGTCCGCGAGAAACGACCAAGCTAGGGATTGGATGATTTAGTTGACCTCTAGGAGGACATCAACAATCTGCAGTTCTTCGATAAACAAGATCTAGGGAATATACAGATTAACTGGTTCGAATTGAACGGGTCAACAGATAATTCGGGATAGCTCAGTGATGAACCCGATGTGAAAGAGAAACTTCAACCAAAGCTAGAACAGCAAGAAGCAGGAACTGCTACAAGGGCCGAAACGGCCAAAGATAAGGGGAAGTTGCCGGAGAGCACCGGTATTAAGAATTCTGCTCAGGAATTGGGCATTGTTAGTACTGCTGATACGGAACAAGAAGCCGCACTGAAGCGGTTTGAACAAGAAATGGATGAGAATGGTCAGCAAGCTGGAAAAGCCAAACACCCTGTGGTGGATGATTGTGATGTGAGAGTAATTACAACGGAACCGAACAACTGCCTGTCGGTTGCTGGAGGAGTATGGTGGGAAGATAATGATCTGCATCTTGCCCACACTGATGAAGATTGGGGTCAAGACCTGCCAGACGATACTTGGTACTCAGAGGAGGTGGATCATATGACTAGAAGTGGGCAGTATTTCAAGCCCCCATACCTAGACCAACCCGAAGCATTTGAAAAGGACAAGGAGACTGAAAAATAGAAGGATAAGCAGTTGGAAGAAGAAGCTATACTAAAGCAGCTAAAGAAGATCCAAGTAGACATATCCATCTGGGGGTTGCTCATGGCTTCACGAGTACACATGCAAGCTGTTCTATCAGCAATGGATAAGGCTAAGATGTCTATCGACACAACTCCCAAACAACTAGTGGGACTTGTCTTCCGAGGAGGTGCTTCACCTACTTTGACCTTCTCAGATAAGGAATTATAGCTCAAGGGTTCTGCACATAACAAACCACTGTACATCTCAGTTGAGTGTAGAGAAAAGTGGGTGCCAGTTGTGTTGGTTGACACTGGGTCTGCAATTAATGTTTGTCTGTCGCACAGAGCCTATGTTATTGGTTTGAAGCCAGCGGACTTTGTACCTATGACCCAAGTGATCCGGGCGTATGATAACACAAGTAGAGAGGGGATGGGGACAGTTCAGATCAGAACACAGGTTGGCACGACACAACAGGATATTGAGTTTCACTTTTTGGATGTTCTGGCCACTTTTAACTTACTCTTTCGATGGCCGTTTCTCCACTATGTGAAAGTTGTCTATTCCACTCTTCAGCTGGTGCTGAAGTACGCTCTTGGAAAGGGAGTAGCCATTGTTTTTGAGAATTCTTCTATACATCCTCTGCTGGAGGTTACTACACTAGTACTGGAGATTGTATACGGCGATGAGGATGTTTTCCTGTCTAGTTTTATCTTGGTTGAGGCCCGGGTGGTACAAAATATCCTAGTTGTTGATGAGGGCTTGTATGTCAATGCACAATCAGTCTACCTCAGGGACAAGCTACAGCATGTGCCTGGGATGAGATTAGGAAAGAGCGGCCGGAAGGGCATTACTGCACTGGCCAAAGTACCACATAACCCTCATACCGTTGGTCTCGGTTACACGCCTACCAAAGAGGACTGGGTTCGGAAAGGAAAGGAAATGGCAGGAAGAACCAAAGCAAAGTAAAGTGGGAAGCACTATGAGTTTGTCCATAGACCAATTCAAGGAATTCTAAACGGCCGTTTTGTCCTAGAGGGGGAAGACTTCCCATTTTGTGGTTTTCCTGAGCCATGGTTGAACTCTGAGAAGCGGTGTTTGCCCAGCTTTGAGATTTTCTTCGATCTACAGCTGCATGAGAATGAAGCCACAAAGGAACAGACTGAATTAACTGCTGAGGCTGAACAGAGTACAAAGGGTGAATCCAACAGCAATGAACTTGAGATAGGAGCAGCACTGGCTTGTCTTATTTCGGATCCTCTGATTAAATCGGAGAGCTTGGGGGATGACCTAACCGTTACCATGATCGGAGATCAATCAGGTGTGGACCCTTCCAGTGGTATTCTGGATGCATCTAACGCGCCCTCTCTCATTTGGCAGCTGGAGGAGGGTTTTTTGTCTAGCAGTTCTGAATCAGGTAGTGAGTCAGAATCTGATTCCACAGAGTCTGTGGAGTCGAAATCAGATTCTAGTTCTTTCGAGTCAGAGTCTGGTATTCCTGGGGTTGATAACCTGGATGCCTTAGTTTTGTCCAGGTCATCTTTTTTCTTTTCTTTTGAGTCAGTTGTAACCGAGGAATTGGATGAGCTGGATCTTTTGAATGTGAATACCACTGCAGTTTCCGAGTATGTCTATGTGCCACTTGTATATTGCATTGATCATGACTTTCAAAATTTTGATAAAAACGATGAGGAAGGAATTCCTCTGGTTTTGAAACTTTCGATTGATCGAGAGGAGGAGAGGTTTGTAAAACCCATTGTTGATAAAATAATTAAAGTTAATGTGGGTATTGAGAATGATCCGCATCTGGTCTAGATTGGGTCTACGTTGTCTTCGGAGGAACGTGAGCGCTTAGTCGCTTTATTAAAAGATTTAAAAGATGTTTTCACGTCGTCCTACAAAGACATGCCTGGAATCGATCCTGAGATTGTACAGCACCAGATCCCTTTTGACCCCGAGGCCCGACCCATCAAGTAGAAGCTTCGGAGAATACACCCAGATTGGGCTTTGAAGATTAAGGAAACGGTCACTAAGCAGATAGACATAGGGTTTTTGCTAGTATCTGAGTATCTGACTTGGTTGGTCAACATTGTTCTAGTGCCAAAGAAAGATGGCAGAATTTGGGTATGTGTTGATTTCAAAGATCTGAATAAGGCTAGTCCGAAAGACGACTTTCCTCTACCGCACATTGATGAGTTGGTGGACTTCACCGCAGGCCATGCATTGTTCTACTTTATGGATGGGTTTTCCAGGTATAACCAGAGCTTGATGGCACCCGAGGATAGAGTGAAAACTGCCTTCACCACGCCGTGGAGAACCTACTACTATAGGGTGATGCCGTTTGGTCTGAAAAATGTTAGGGCTACTTATCAATAGGCCGTAACCACTATCTTGCATGACATGATCCACAAAGAGGTTGAGGTGTATGTGGACGATATGATTGTCAAATCCAAAGAAAGAGAGGGCCACTACACCGCCTAGAAGAAAATTTTCCAACGGATCAGAGAATATCGGTTGAGGCTGAATCCACATAAATACACTTTTGGTGCCACAGCAGGGAAAATGCTGGGGTTCTTGATCACACAGAGGGGCATCGAGGTTGATCTTTCCAAAATCAAGGCCATCTTAGAAATGCCACCACCAAGGACTGAAAAGGAGGTACGAGGCTTTCTAGATAAAGTGCAATTCATAAGACGGTTTATTGCAAAATTAATCTTGGCTTGTGAACCACTATTTGGTCTTCTGAAGAAATGAAAGAAATTCCAATGGGATGACCGATGCCAGTTTACTTTTGAGCAAATCAAGCAGTACCTTCAGAACCCGCCTATGTTATCACCGCCGAAGCTAAGAAAGCTGTTGATTTTGTATCTGTCAATAACAGACACGACTATGGGTTGCATGCTTTCTTAAGAATCTGAGGATAGAGTAAAGAAGGCCATCTATTACCTGAGCAAGAAAATGCTAGAATATGAGGCTCGTTACACCCCGTTGGAGAAGGCTTGCTCAGCCTTAGTATGGGCTACCAGGAAGTTGAGGCACCACCTGTTAGCTCACTCTATAATTCTGGTTTCGAGATTAGATTCTATCAAATATCTCTTTGAGAAACCGGCACTTATGGGTAGGCTAGCTCGTTGGTTGCTTCTCCTCTCCGAATTTGATTTGATGTATGTGACGCACAAGTCTGCCAAGATGAGTGCAGTAGTAAAGTTTTTGGAAGATCACCCAGTGGAAGGGGACGAACCTATTCCCAGATGAAGCGATTCTGTAGGTCGAGGAAGAGATTTGGACGATGTACTTTGATGGAGCATCTAACCAGTATGGTTATGGGATAGGGGTGTTGCTGATAGCACCTGAAAATTCCCATATACCCTTAGCCTTCAAACTCTGGTTCAAGGTATCAAACAACGAAGCAGAATACGAGGCGTATATCGCTGGCTTGGAAGCCGCCCTAGAACTAGGGGCAAAAAAGGTTGGACATCATCGGAGACTTGAACTTGGTTGTGTCTCAGGCAAAAGGAGACTGGAAGGTTAAGGAAGAAATGATGAAAATCTATCAGCAAACCCTAGATGTCCTAATTCCTAGGTTTCAGAAGTTAACCTTCACGCATCTGTTAAGAGACAACAACAGGTTCGCTTACGCTTTATCAATTCTATCTTCCATGATAGACATCCTTTCGGGAGTCCGGATGCGTCCAATCATTATTGAACAGAGATATACGCCGGCGTACGAGTTAATCGCTGCAATAGATGAAGTACATGATCAGAACCCCTGGTATTATGATATTTGGAATTTCTTAGAAAGTGAGGTTTATCCACTAGGGGCAAATGCCAAAGATAATAGGGCAATATGGCGAATGGCCACTCAGTTTATCATCTGCGGGGGTAAATTATACAAATGAGGCCATCTGGGAATGCACAAGCTGTGTGTTAATGCAGAAGAGTCAAAGCGCCTGCGGAGGAGAGTGCGGAGCACACATGAGCAGAGTAATGCTAGCACAGAAGATTCTCAGGTAGGGTTACTATTGGTCAACCATGGAAGAGGATTGCATCGGTTTTGCTCGATGATGCCACAAATGCCAAATTCATGCAAATCGCATGAATGTCCTGCCATCGAAGCTGTACAACATGGCTTCACCATGGCCTTTTTAAGTCTGGGGAATTAATGTTATTGGGGCAGTTACGCTAAGAGGCTCGAATGGGCATGGGTATATCCTGGTGGCAATAGACTATTTTACAAAGTGGGTCGAAGCCCAATCCTATGTCATGCTGAAAGCATCGCAAGTAGCCGCATTCATCAGGAATAACATTATTTGTCGTTATGGGGTCCCGAATGAGATCATTTCAGATAATGGCTTCCATTTCAAGAGAGAAGTGATCGACTTGTTGGAGAAATACAATGTGGCTTTTCATAAGTCATCCACATATCGCCTGCAAACCAACAGAGCTGTTGAGGCAACCAACAAGAACATCAAGCACATTTTGCAGAAAATGGTTGGACTTACAGGGACTGGCCAAATAAATTGTCATTTGCTCTCTAGGTTATAGGACTTCAATTCGGACATCTACTGTGGCAACTCCGTATTCTTTGGTTTGTGGGATGAAAGATGTTCTGTTGATTAAAATAGAGGTTCCATCGCTGCGGGTTATGGCTGAGTGCCAGATAGCAGAAGCGAATTGGTAGCAGAGCAGGTTCGAAGAACTCATGCTGTTTGATAAGAGGAGGCTAAAGCATTGTACCATGTTCAAGGATATCAACGTAGGATTGCCAGGGCTTTTAATAAGAAAGTTAAGTCTAGGAATCTGAAAGGAGGGGATTTTGTGCTTAAAGACAATCGAGCTCCCATCCATGACCCAAGGGACAAGTTCAGACCCAATTGGATTGGTACTTACATCATCAAATCAATCTGGTTGGATGGAGCTGTCATTCTTATGGACCTAGGTGGCCTAGAATTCTCCCAACCAATCAACATGGACAACTTGAAGAAATACTATCCTTGAGTGGCTCGCTAGGTCAAAAACCTGGAAGGGCGACCTAGGCAAAAGTTAGGGCACAAAAAATTTGAAAAAAGAAAAACTGAGCTCGCAAAGTTGAAAACCCAGAAAGGGCGGCCTTGGCAAAAGTTAGAGCATAAAAGAAGAGTGTTAATACCCGAGTAAGGCCTGATTCCCATATTCGGGATACGTAGACAACTTCGTTCTGAAGTCTGACTGTAAACACTTTCAAATCAATTGTGTCCATGTGTTTGATCAAGACATCTTTGTCTGTTTGTTATCTGAAAGTTCGGTTGTGATCCTTATCCTGAGAAAATAGCTGATTACAAGCAAAGGCGCTTTATTCGCACAAGAGGCAATTTTACATCTTTGGATTCGGGGTTGTGCATCTTGAGGATATGTTCCATGTGTGTCAAGTTGTGATCCTTATCGAAAATGGTTTTGAAAAGTTTTAATAAAAGTTGATTTTGTTCAAATTAATTTTTTTACAACTTAGACCATTTTTTTGGACCAAAAGGAAAATTTTCAGTACCCACAACTTCAATTTCATTGATTTCAATACAAAGTTCTCCAACGCTCGATACATATCAAACTTGCTTTTATTACATTCAAAAGGAAAATTTGAAAGTACAGATCAAAGCAATAAACTTGGGGCATAGGTAAATCAGGTATTCCTATGTCCTCTCACTGAGCTTGTGGGGGCTTCAGATGCTAAAATAGGCCTGGTTTGCGCTTCATCTTCAAGATAAGCCAGGCATTCACCAGAAAGGGTGCAACTGAAATTAGGGCAAAGCCGAAGTTCTCTTGTCCTCCATGCAATGGGATATCGAGCCAATCGTGAACGCTCGGATTGGAAATGAAGCCGTACTCTCCTCCTCTTCGGGCAACTGTTGTGTCCAAACCGCTGAACCGTAATAGAAAGTAGAAGACACAGTGTGTCAAGCCAATCAGTTAAATGCCAGGTTGCCCAGCCATGTTGTAGCTCATCTCGGGCAGATCAAACCGGGGGCAATGCCAGGCAATGTTAGCAGCGGACCTGTTACACATCCAATGGCACCACCACCTTTCGTTTAGGAAATCAACTAGCCGTTGGCGAAAAAAATAGCCTCGTGCTGAATATGCAGGGTAAGAGTCCACTACCTTCAACCTGTCCATGAGCCATATCTGGAGAGGGATAAAAAAATAAAAGAGATTAAAGAATAAAGAGGTGTATGTAGAGAGAAAAAGTGGGAAAGGGTTTTTGAGAGAAAAACAGAGTGTGAGTGCCTAGTGATGTGAGAAACACATGTGAGGTAGGGTGGGAAACATTACCTGAAGAAGTAGTGGACTTCCTGCAAATTTGGTCGTCTCCTGCCTATGAAAAGCATCTAAGCCCATCAAAGTTTCGGCTAGTGCTAAGCCAATGTAGCTTTTGCCCTCTTTTAAACCTTGGGCCACTTCGATCAAGCGAATACTAGACCCTCCGAAACACGGGGAAGAAGAAAATGAGCCAACATACACAAACAAAGGGCATACTATCGAAAACTTCAAGAAGATACCGCATGTCAAGGCCGAAAAATCAATGAATGAGGTTGGGGATATCCAGCTCTCCATTGTGAACTAAGGATCAAGCCTCGCGTGAAATGAGCCCACACATTCTTCCTAGAGCTTGGATGTGGCTAAAATGGGACTGAGGCAAGATTTTCTTATCACGCCGGGATTCCATTAAAACTTGGAATTCTTCAATCGCTTGACATGTCTCTTGCCTCATGAAGCTAAACACATCTGTAATCGGGTTCTAACACCTAGCCGCGGCGTGAAGGAATGGAAAACATAGCGGAGAACGACATAATGGGAATAGTGCATTTATCCTGAAACCCTAGAAATTCAGCCTTTCTGAGCCATCTAAAGCTGCAATCCAATCAGAGAGTTTTTTGGCGAAGAATGGCTCCATTTGTGGTGAAATAGCAGCTGAAATGAAGAAATTACAAAGCTGGAACTTTTGTAGAAGATAAGGCAATGAGTGAAGGCCAGGTGTCAACATTTTGTAGGTCCTGCGTATTGTTGGCTGGCAAAGGCCCATTGATGGTTGACAGGGGGTCATTGATGGCCGGCAAGCCACCCCTCATGGCTGGCAACCTTGCTTTTGTGCCTGCTGCCCTCCTTTATGAAGATTCAATTGTATGCAGTAGTTTTATTCTGTTATTTGTGTGTTCCTAGGTCTTGTTTTAAGTCCATTTTCAGCTTGAACATGTTCATTGAGTTGGATTCGTTTTGTTTTGCTTATCGAGTTGTATTTGTGTTGATTAATTTGTCGAGTAGTTGTGTTGTTTATCGAGTTGTTTTACTCTGTTTGTTATTACAATTGTTGGTCGGTTCGTATCTGATCTGATCAGTGACAATACAAATGTTCGGTTTTCAATGTCAAATTCAATCTCAATCTCATGTAATGCGGTGCTTATGATGCAAAAGTACAACACTTTTTGAAATGAAGGTTGATTTTCATTCCGATCATAGTAGTTTTTTTTTTTTTTACAAAAGTGCAATACAAGTTTTTAAAGCAAAATAAAACTCATCTAAGGCTGTACAAAGTGCTAACACTACTAGCAAAAAGAAATTAAGCAAAATGCAGGTGAATTAGCGCTAGCTATCTCAAGCTCTAGAGGCCCTCTTCATCATCTTCCTCGGTGGAGTGGACTCTGCAGCATTGTCTCCATCGGCGCCACTGTCTGAGTCTGGGCCAGAGTCTGAACCGGATCTGTCTCCACTCCCTTCCTCAGCATCAGCATCAACATCCCCACTCTCAAAACCTGAGCCAGTGTCATCGTCCTCGCTCTCGGATGACTCTGAATGCTGACTCGCCGCCTCCTCGGTCTCACTAGTCTCAGTGTCATCGTCGCTTAGGATAGGCTCTGAGGGGCCACTCTAAGCTCGGGTGCACCCAGGTCGGGCTTGACTGCGTGTCGAAGTCTCTCTTCTCTTCCCTAACGCCGGAGGGGGTATTGACGGTCTTGTTGCAACCGCCACTGATGCTGTCGGAACGGATGGGACCTGAAAAGGTGTTTCTCATATATCACCGTAGCAGGCGTGTCGATGTAAGCATGATATGCAGAATGAGTGTATGAATTCAGATGTAGTGTATCAGTGCAATGTGGGTTAGATGTAGTGTTTGGGTGCAGTGTATCAGGCTAGTGCAGTGTGGAACAAATTATAGTTGAAATGCTAGTGTATCAGTAGAAAGTTTGATGGCATGAAATGTAAATTGAAGAAAAATTACCTGAATAACGTAGAGATTGAGCAGGCTCTTCCTCCTTTCCACCATCTCCATTAGGGAAGCTACTAGCTGGAGAGCGTCCCCGGTATACTCTATAGATGCCTGCAAGTGCGTTGAGATGATCAGTGTTCTATAAATATAATTGAAATGAATTTGACATGCAAAATGTAAAGTGTGGTACATACTGGAGTCGGGCTTCGAACCCCGACAAGCTCATGCTTGGCTGGTGTAGGCTCAATAGGGATCTGGAAAGCCTCCCTAGTATGCCGCCAGCAGGTATGTGTAGTGGAAAGCTCTGGCCAGCCAGTTCCCTATCTCGTCTGGGAAGCCCCACTGCCACGGGCTTTGCTCGCCTGACTTGCTCTGGGTCTCACCCTCGCAGCAGGAGCTTTCACACTCTTTCATTCCCGCGAATGCCGGTCAGAGGGGGCATCAAGTGTGTCTGGATAAAGGCTGCATAGTCGCCATCTACACGAAAGTAGTCTGCCTCCAGGCCTACCATGAACTAGATCACCTCGTCAGTAGTCAGACTGTGTGTCGCTCTCATCGACGCTGGTTGTGTCATTGGTATAAACGGAGTAGGTAGGCCCAAGGTCTGACACACGAAACGCTCGCCTAAGAACCAAGCTCGACAGATCCGACCCTCAAAAAGAATGTGATGGCAGGAAATTCCCCAAGCAGCATTGTATCGGTCTCGAAGCTCTATCGGTATCATGGCCTGTACGCCATCCGATCCAAAAAGAGAATAAACAGGTTATTAGTTGCTGTCAGTTGTTAACAAGTGGGTCAAAACAGTGGTGAAGCAAAAGTAACTTTGTTTTGGGTTACCTCGTGCGCTGCTACCATGTCAAAATATTGGCAAAAAAACATGAAAGACTTGCGGGTCGTACGGCGGAGCTGGCCGTCGTATACCCGAGAAATGGGGACTATCAATGGCACCTCGTCTATAGGCTCTGGTTCAAGAGTAGAGAAGTATGCATATACCCATAACTGCAAGAAGAATGCAGAGGTATATAATCAATCCAATATGAAGAGATGCAGAAAGTGCAAAGCAGAAAGAATACAGTATGAACAGATGCAAAAAGTGCAAAGCAGAAAGCACATATGTGGAAATAGATATAAAGCAAGAAATGCTTGAACATAAAATGTAAAGTGTAAAGGGGGAATTGAGGTGTGTACCTCCCAAGCTCGCCAGTAGCCTTCAACCAAAGTCCCTTGTAGACGGGAGAAGGACCTCATATATCTGTATAGTGTGGTGAGGCTGGCTCCGCCCCAATCATAGAACTGAACTTGAGGAAGGGCTGCTAAGGCACTTAGCAAATACAGGCCTACGGTATTCCACCTGTTTGAGAACAAGGTGGTAGCAAAGATGAACATGAGGAAGCCTCTGGCATACTACTCTATCTCCTCAATCGTCGGGCTCGATCCCCTTGAACCACTCCTCAAACTAGCTGTACCGCACCATGCCTGCCCGGTATATCGGTGGATGTGTCCCAAGCAGCTTGAGCCATGCTGCCTCCCATGCCCCCATATCAGGATTGAGAGGGATTGGATCACCCCTTACGCCTAAGCCGGTGATCATCGCAAAGTCGTAAGGTGTCATCATCACCCCCCTTGTGGTAGAAAAGTGGAAGGAGTTGGTGGTGTCCCACCACCTCTCCACCAATGCTCCTAAGAGAGGACAACTCACTATAACTCGAGTCAAGCTGGAGCAGAAGAGACTGAAGCCTCTCTTATCAATAATGTCACGAACCCCAGCTGGGAGCTCGTCATACCAATCGCAAGCAGTCGTCGTACCATAGCCCCTGAAGGCTAAGACCCGCCTTGTGGCAATGCACGAAGTGCAGTCAGACCAAGGTGATGCATGAAATGCAATCAGATTAAGACAGTGTATGAGATACAGTGAGATGAAGGCAGTGCAAGAAGTGCAAACAGTTAAAGGCAGTAGTGCATAAAAATAGTTTTCATACCTGAACGACAATGGTTGATAAATGAGACGCTGGCTCCCTCAATATGAGGTCCTCTGGTGCGTCCTCAACAAAGTCCGTAAAAGATCTAATGCCTCCTGCAGTGGGCAATATGTGTGTCGAGGTTAGTACCTTGCTGGATCAAAGGGCCGTATACTTAACGGTAATGGCTCTGGCTCGGCCTCAAAGTCCGCCTCAAAATCTACTGAAGGAAGCTCAGGAGGAACCCCATCATAAGGGAGATCATCCACCATCTGAAAGGTGAGAGATAGGTCGAAAGTGAAGAAAAATGAAGAAAAAGGGTAAACTTTTGGAAAAATGAACCCTAGGAGAGAGAAAATGGAGAAAAAAGTCAAAGTCGGGAAAAATGCACAAAAGTCGCGAGAAACTCGAGGGGAATGAGCCTAGAATGGTAGAAATGAGGAAAGAAGTGTCGAAATCATATTCCAATCAGTTCAAAGTGAAGGGAACTTGGAAGATTTAGAGAATAAAGTTTGTGTGAGGTGTTGGAAAATGCATAGAAAAGCGCGAATCTAGAGAGAATGAGCACCCAGAGAGAAAAAAGAAAGAATTTCGAATGTGGGGTTGTGTGGAAATGAAGAGCTATGCCCTATTTTTAGAGACCAAAGCCAAAAAACTATTTTTTCCCTAGGCCTGCCATCGGTGGCCGGCAAGGCACCATTGGTGCTCGGCAAGGCACACTGGTGGCCAGCAAGGCACACCAGTGGCCGGCAGGTGGCCTGCGGCTCCTTCTTGTGGTTGGCAGGTGTCCAAGAGTCTCTTATGTGTCCCTGGTTCTGTTTTGTGTTCTTTGATTTCAAGAAGTGAAGGGAATGTTCAGTTTTTGGTTTAGAATGTCCCTACGAAGGCTCAGGATCGCATTTCCAGGGTATGATGTTTATTGCTCATCGACATAAGCAAGGTGTATCCTTTTTAACATCTTACAACTCTTCCGAGAGGTACATTGGGAGTTGTTTTTTGAATTGATCTTAACGACTGCGCTTTTGTTACCGCATAGAACATGTGTTTCTTTGTCGTCAAGATGGAAACCATTGCATAGAACATGCATTTGCTCGTCTCATGCATAGAACATGCATTTTATGCTCGTTTCGTGCATAGAACATGCATTTGCTCGTTTCATGCATAGAACATGCATTTTATGCTCGTTTCATGCATAGAATATGCTCGTCACTCGCATAGAACATGCTTTCAATCTCCTGCATAGAACATGCTCTCGCATAGAACATGTTGTCACTAAGTTTGCATAGAATGTATTATGCATAGAACATGCACTCTTACTGTGTTATGCTTGTTGAGTTGCTTTCTTATGCAGGCACAATATTGTACGTACGGTTCATTCGGAGTCGGTGCAACCAGATGATATTGTATGTACGGTTCGTTCAGAGGAGTTCTAGGTAAGATCATTCTTGTCCTTCTATGCACCATGTTTGGTGATAAGCATTTGGGCGTGTTCCGATGTTTACACCGCACTCCTTTTGGTTAGAAGCATTTGGACGTGTTCCGATGTTTACACCGCTCTCTTTTTGGTTAGAAGCATTTGGATGTGTTCCGATGTTTACACCGCTCTCCTTTTGGGTAGAAGTATTTGAACATGTTCCGATGTTTACACTGCTCTCCTTTTGGTTAGAAGCATTTGGACGTGTTCCGATGTTTACACCGCTCTCCTTTTGGTTAGAAGCATTTGGACATGTTCCGATGTTTACACCCCTCCTTTTGGTTAGAAGCATTTGGACGTGTTCTGATATTTACACCACTCCTTTTGGTTAGAAGCATTTGGACGTGTTTCGATGTTTACACCACTCCTTTGGTTAGAGGCACTTGGATGTGTTATGGTGTTTATCACCACTCTTTGTTTTGGGTTACAGACATTTGGATGTGTTCCGATGTTTATCACTATTCTCTTTGGTTAAGAATAGTCGAGTACACCCTGGTGTTCACACCATTGCTTCGTTTTCTTCCGCGTGTGACGCGTTGGGATCTTGTTCGACACCCCGGATGCGTCCGACGATTGTGTTATTCTTTGCCTTTCCTGCATGATGCATAGTTAAGTTTACATAATTTTCTTACATCTTTTCTGCATGAAATGTGGTTCGGTTTGTGATTCTCATGCGTGGCGTGTTTAATTGTTTCTTTTCATGTTAGAGATTGCTGTAGAATTTCTTTTCATAACATTTTCATCTAGATGTTTCCTTACAGCTTCATTGCATGATCATAAGTTATGTTCTTGTATCATGCATATCATTTGCATTTTGCACCAGAACTACGCTAGTTTGATTCCTTACAAAGAGATACGAGCAGCTCGCGAAGCAACTATTTATTGTTGTTTTAATTATCTGTCCAAGTCTTATGGCCTTGTCAAAATGGGTTGTCTCTGGGTTTTGGCATTCACTCATGTCATTTCATGACTCCAAGTTCTATCAAAGAGGGGCAACTGTAGACACCCCATTTTTGATGGACCTTTAAGACTTGGATGATCTTGCAGGTACATCCGATGGCGAGTCTGATTGCTCACTGAACGCTCAAAGTCCACGATAGACCACGCTGTATCGCCACAAGTTTGAGTTTTCCAAACCTCGATCCTTTTGCCTCATCTTTGGACCATACTTAGGTCTTTTCAGAATGAGGTTGGTAATGGCCTGCCAGCCATTGTTGAAGGCTGCCGGCCATGGCTTTTGGTATGTCGGCCATTGATGTGCCTGGCTAGCCATTAATGAAGCGTCGCCAGCCATCACTGATGGCCAGCCGGCTAGCAGTGTTTCAGCAGATATTTTATGATATTTTGTGCCAGTAGTTTGCACAGGTTCATGCATCTTCCAACACGTGTGTGGCAGGATCTTTGTGAGGGAAATTTGTATTTGCTATATGTAGAACACATCAACCCTAAACCAAACACTCTCATCTTGGAGCTGAGGTCTCTTGGAGCTTTGTTTGAGCTTTAAGAGAAGGTTTAAGCTTGGATTGTTGCCTATTTTGTGCCTTAGCTTCAAGAGGTATAACACTTGATATTTAAGCTTGCTTTCAATACTTGCTTTGCCATCTTTTTTTGCTATTTTGAGGCTGGTTTTGACATGTAGAAAGTTCTATTTTTGAGGCCCAAAAGTGGTGGTTTGAGCCCTTTTGAGTTAGGGGGTTGTCCATCGCTTTTGCTTCTTGGCTTGTTATGCTTTTATGCCATCTTTTCATCACTTTCAAAACAACTTTTTTGAGCCTTTTAACCACTGAATCTCAGAGTTTTTTTAGTGGTAAAAACCTTGTTTTGAAGTCCAAAATTGGAAGGGTTAGCCTCCTCTCCTTGTGTCTTGCTTGCATGTCTAGTTTGCTTCATGCGTTGGCATGTTTTTCTAGCTTACTCTAGCTTAAGTTCAGCATGTTTTTGCCTCTATTTTGACTTATTTTGGGTCTATTTTGGGCTGGTCAATTTAGTTGAGGCTTGTATTGCATAGTTGTAGGGTTAATTCTTTCACTAGCTTAGTGTTTCTAGGCTTTGAACATCATTTGTGTGCCTTGGTCACATGTTTTAATGCTTTTTCATGCCTAATTCCAGCATTTTAAATAGCTACGACCTTTCTCTTTGACTCACTTTTGCATTTGTTTTGAGGGTTGTTTCAACCTTAGGGTTGCTTAAGCTTGAGGTTGAGGCTCATGCTTAATGGTTTAATCCTCTTTTGAGGGTTCATTACCAACGACATGAAGCTTCCCTCATGCCTTGAACTACCCCTTGGTTGACACTCCTTTCCATTAGAAGAAACTCACCCAATGGATTTAATCGATTAAAGAACGAATCGGTAATGTAAAATGAGTAAACAAAATGAACAAATAAAAGAGGCAAGATAAGCATTCTTTGTGTTGTATTACATGTGTTCAAATTGGACGTTAATTTGAACACAAGGCAAATGGGACATTTCATACTCAATAGTGATGAAATGTGCCATTTCCCTTGGTCTTCATTGCCCTTGATCATGCATGATAGGGTGATGGCCTTTTGAGTCTTATTTTTGCACTTATTGAACTTGCACAATTGGTTTCAAGAAGCCATCATGCAATGAAATTGCTTGATTGGTGGTTTTGTGAACCAAAACTTGTCCCTCCTTTGATTCCTCATGAAAAAGAGAGACAAGGTGTGCAGACAACCCTTGGAAAAACCCCCATTTTGCTCTTTTTGTGCTCTGTTGCAGCATGGTGATCCAGAGCATCAGTGGCCGGCAAGGCCCTATCCATGGCCGGTAGTGCCTCATTTCCGCCTAAGAAGGCACCCTTTTCGGCAGTGGCAAGTGCCACTAGTGTAACCCCCAACAAAGAATTGGTAAGGTGGAGCAGAAAGGTTCTGAAGTGTGTTCAACCCTGCAAACAGAGCCTCTTAAGAGCCAAACGGAGGGCTTTTCAGTATAAAACCGAAAGATGCACTTCCACCTCCCAAAGTGGAGCAAAGGGCATCATAGTTTAATATGTTAATTACTTAGTTTATTCACAATTGTCTTGTAATTTAATTCGTTAGTTTACTAGTTAATTAAAGTAATGTAATAATTAGTAATGAGCTTGCTAGTTATTCATTGGCTTGTAATAATTAGTCTAATTAGTTTAATTAAATTAGTTAGCTTAGCTTAGAGTAGCTTAGCTCTTATTCATTCGCATCTCCTTCGTGAGGGCATAATGTTGTAATAAGTGTGCGTATGTATTTGTATGTTTTCCAACCCCACGCCTTTTCTCCCTTTTGTTTTATCACTTTTTGATGGTTAGATTAGGACATATTCAATTAGCATATCTTATGTTTGCATGTTTGCATCCATTCATTTGTCTTGCATGCACCGAGGCTCGGCGTGTCATTCAAACTGCATGGTAATTTCAATACTTCTTTGAATACGTGTTTCAAAGCATGCTATCAGAGTGTTGCAAATACCATGACTAAGTAGCTGAACCTATTTAGTTGCATCATTGCATGTGTTGCATTAGTCATTTAACATAGTTAGGATCACGCATCTTTCTAACTAGTTTCTTTCTTGGCTCGTAGTACTCGGTAAGTCTTTACGCTTTACCATACTTGCATGAGTGTGATTGCCATGATGCCATGTTTCGCATGCTTGCCATGAGGTTATTTGCTAAATTGCTTAACTGCATGAATGACTGTGGATGGAGGCTTGTTGTTTGATTTGAAAGAATTCAATGAATGTATGTTTTAAGCCCACTTTATTGTGGCAAATCATATTTTAAGCTCATTATGCTTGTGGGATTGGTTTTCCCAGGTGGTGCCGCTCAAATCCTAACCTTTTTCCATAAAGAATCGCCATGTAAGGCTTAGCTTATAACAAACCCCGCATATAGTCATGGAGTGTAGAGAAAAATGGGTACGATGGTGTTGGTCGACATCGCTTAGCTATCAATGTATGTCCTTCTGTCAGACTACGTTACGCCTTAGACCGACAGACTTTGTGCCCACAGCCCAAGTGATTCAGGTATATGATAATACAAGGAGGGAGGTTATAAGCACAGTACAAATTAGAGTCCAGGTGGGCCCAGCTCAGCAGGATATTGAGTTTCATGGCTTGGTTATCTTGGCCACCTTCAACTTACTGCTAGGGAGACCTTGGTTACATTTGGTGAAAGTGGTCTCCTCTACCCTCCACTAAATGCTGGAATACCCTCATGGAAAAGGAGTGGCGATTGTTTTCAGAAATTCATCCATTCGTCCCTCGCCAGAGGTAACTGCACCGGTGCTGGAGATCGTTAATGGCAATGAGGGTGTTTTTCTCTTAGGGTTTATGCTGGCTGAGGTCCGGGTAGTGCAGGCCATCTTGGCAGCAAATGAGGGCATGTATGTCAGCGACCAATCTGTTTATTTCATGAATAAATTACAACATGTGCCAGGAATGGGGCTTGGAAGAAGTGGCCGAAAAGGCGTCACAGCATTGGCTGATGTACCGTATAATCCGCATACCTTTAGTCTGGGATATGTACCCACCAAAGAGGATTGGGTCAGGAAAAGGGAAGAGATGGTAGGCAGAGCCAGAACCAAGCAAGCTAGAAAACACTATGAGCTCGTTCACAGGCCAATCCAAGAAACGCTGAATGGCCACTTCGTCCGGGAGGGTGAAGACTTCCCCTTTCGCAGCTTTCCTGAGCCCTGAATGAATTTTGCGAAGCAGCGTGTGCCTGGCTTCGAAATCTTCTTCGACCTGCAACTGCAAGATAGTGATGTCGAGGAAAAGGTTGAGCCAAGTACTGAAGCTGAATAGAGCATGGAAATTGACTCAGACAATAGCGAGATTAGAATAGAGGTAGCACTAGCATGTCTCCTTACAGATCCTCCGACTGACTCAGAGAACTTGGGGGATAACCTTACCATCTCCATGATCAGGGCCCAACCGGGCGTGAACCCATCTAGCAGCATTTTGGATGCATTTGAAGCACCATCTCTTATCTAGCAACTGGAGGAGGGCTACCTGTCTAGTTTCGAGTCAGGTGATGAGCCAGAATCTGATTCCATAGAGTCTGTGGAGTCGGAATCAGATTTCGGTTCTTCTGAGTCCGAGTCCAGTATTCTTGGGGGTGATAACCCGGATGCCAAGGTCATGTTTAGGTCCTCTTTTTCTTTTACTTTTGAGTCGGTTGTAATCGAAGAGCTGGATCTTATGAAAAGAACATTGTCAATTTTGAGTATTTCTCTATGCCGCTTGTTTATTGCATTGACCAAGATTTTCAAAATTTTAATGAGAACGAAGAGGAAGGAATTCCTCTTTGTTTTGAAAAGCTTGATTAAACAAGAGGAGGAGAGGTTTGCTAAACACTATGCTGATGAAATCATTGCTATTAATGTGGGTACTAAGAAGGATTTGTGTCTAGCCCAGATCGGGTCCACATTGTCTTTAGAGTAGCGCGAGTGCTTAGTTACTTTATTAAAAGATTTCAAAGATATTTTCGCGTGGTCTTACGAAGACATGCCTGGAATCGATCCTGAGATTGTATAGCATCGAATTCCTTTTCAGGCCCGACCTGTCAAGCAAAAGTTGCGAAGAATCCACTCGGATTGGGCGTTGAAAATCGAAGAAGAGGTCACCAAACAAATCAAAGCAGGTTTCTTGTTACTATTTGAATATCCGACTTGGTTGGCCAATATCGTCCTAGTGCCGAAAAAGGATGGTAGAATCTGGGTGTGTGTGGACTTCAAGGATTTGAACAGAGCCAGTCCGAAGGACGACTTTCCTCTGCCGCACATTTATGAATTAGTGGACTTCACTATAGGTCATGCTTTGTTATCCTTCATGGACGGATTTTTCGGGTATAACCAGATTTTTATAACGCCCAAGGACAAAAAGAAAACTATATTTACTACGCCGTGGGGTACCTACTACTATTGGGTTATGCCGTTTGGGTTGAAGAATGCAGGGGCTACCTATCAAAGGGCTGTAACCACCATTCTGCATGATATGATCCACAAAGAGGTCAAGGTATATGTGGACGACATGATTGTCAAGTCCAAAGAAAGAAAGGGCCACTACACTGTCTTGAAGAAATTCTTTCAACGGATCAGAGAATACAGACTGAGGTTGAATCAGCAGAAATGTACTTTCGGCTAACAACAGGGAAAATGCTGGGCTTTTTGATCACATAGAGGGGCATCAAAGTAGATCCTTCCAAAATTAAGGCCATCCTAGAAATACCACCACCAAGGACTGAAAAGGCGGCGAGGCTTTCTAGGTAAAATGCAATTCGTAAGAAGGTTTATTTCCAAATTAACCTTGACTTATGAACCACTATTTGGTCTGTTGAAGAAAGGAAAGAAATTTCGATGGGATGATCGATGTCAATTTGCCTTTGAACAGATTAAGCAGTACCTTTGGAATCCGCCGGTGTTGTCGCCGCCAGAGCAGGGGAAACCTTTGATTCTATATCTATCAGTAACAGTCTCATCATTGGGATGCATGCTATCTCAGTAATCTGAAGATAGGGTGCGTAGCCATCTATTACTTGAACAAGAAAATACCGGATTATGAGACCCATTACACTGTTGGACAAAGTTTTCCTAGCCTTGGTATGGACTACCGAAGTTAAGACACTCCTTGTTAGCTCACACTGTAATTCTGGTTTCAAGATTAGAGCTCGCCAAATATCTCTTTCCGAAATCAGCGCTTACAGGTAGGCTAGCCTGTTGGTTGCTTCTCCTCTCCGAATTTGATCTCTAGTATGTTATCCGCAAATCGGTCAAAGGAGAGTCAGAGGTAGTTCTTGGTAGATCACCCAGTAGAAGGAAATGAAGCGGTGGAATACCTGTTCCCAGATAAAGCCATTCTGCAAGTTGAGGAGGAAACTTGGACAATGTACTTTGATGGAGCGTCTAATCAATACGATTATAGGATAGGTGTGTTGTTGATAGCACCCGACAACTCCCATATACCTTTAGCCTTCAAACTCCTGTTCAAGGTGTCCAATAACGAAGCAGAATATGAAGCGTGTATCACTGGTTTAGAAGCCGCCTTGGAACTAGGGGCAAAAAAGATTGGATGTTATTGGGGACTTGAACTTAGTTATTTCTCAAGCAAATGGAGACTGGAAATTCGAAGAAGAAAAGATGAAGGTTTATCACCAGACTCTTGATATTCTAATTCCTAGGTTTGAAAAGCTGACTTTCATGCATCTACTGAGAAAGAACAACAGGTTCGCTAATGCTTTAGCAACTCTATCTTCTATGGTAGACATCTCACTAGGAGTCCGGATGCGTCTGATTATCATTGAGTAGAGATACATGCTAGCCTATGAAACTATCGCCACAATAGATGAAGCGCAAGACAAAAACCCTTAGTACTACGATATTTGGAACTTCTTGAAAAAAGAGATTTGTCCACCAGGGGCAAATGCCAAGGACAAAAGGGAAATATGCCGAATAGCCATCCAATTTATCATCTGTGGAGGTAAACTGTACAAAAGAGGTCATTTGGAAATGCACAAGTTGTGTGTTGAAAAAGAGGAATCAAAGCGCCTGATGAAAACCATCCATGGCGGAGAGTGCAGAACGCACCTGAATGGAGTGATGTTAGCTCGGAAGGTTCTCAGGCAAGGTTACTACTGGTCTACCATGGATGAGGATTGCATTGGTTTTGTTCGGCCATGCTACATATGCGGAATTCATGTCAATCGCATGAATATCCCGCCGTCGAAGCTGTATAACATGACTTCGCCATGGCCTTTCTTGGTTCAGGGAATTGATGTCATCGATGCAGTCACAACAAAAGGGTCGAATGGGTATAAATACATTCCGGTGGCAATTGATTACTTTACAAAGTGGGTGGAAACTCAGTCCTATGCAGTGTTGAAAGCATCGAATGTGGCTAAATTCATCAGAAACAATATCATTTGCCGATATGGAGTCCCAAAAGAGATCATATCAGATAATGGCTCCCACTTTAAGAAAGAAGTGATAGACTTGTTGGAGAAATACAATGTGGCTTTTCATAAGTTGTCTACATACTGGCTGCAAACCAACAGAGCTGTAGATGCCGCCAACAAGAACATCAAGAATATCTTGCAGAAGATGGTTGAGACCTATAAGGACTGACCAAATAAATTGCCATTCACACTCTGGGGCCATAGAACTTCAATTCGGACATCTACAGGGGCAACTCCTTATTCTCTCGTCTACGAGATGGAGGTTTTTTTGCCAATTGAAATAAAAGTCCCATCGCTGCTAGTTATGGATGAGTGTCAGATAGTAGAGGCGAACTGGCAACAAAGTAGATTCAAAGAGTTGATGCTATTTGATGCGAGAAGGCTGAAAGCATTGTATCATGTTTAGGGTTACCAGCGCAGAATTGCTAGGGCTTTCAACAAGAAGGTTAAGCCTCGGAATCTCAAAGAAGAGGATATGGAGCTGAAAGACAATCGAGCTCCCATTCATGACCCTAGGGGTAAATTTAGACCCAATTGGACCGGTCCTTACATCATCAAAATTATCTGGTCGGGCGAAGCTGTCATTCTCATGGACTTAGATGGCCTGGAATTTTCCTAACCGATCAACATGGACAAGTTGAAGAAATACTATTTCTAAGAGACTCACTAGGCTGAAAACCCATCAGGGGGACCTAGGCAAAAGTTAGAGCATGAAAATTTAGAAATAAAAAAAAACTAAGCTCACAAGGTTAAAAACCCTAAAGGGTGACTTTGGCAAAAGTTAGAGCACAAAAGGAGAGAGTTAATACTCTAGTGAAGCTAAACTGAACTACGTAAGGCCTGATTCCCATCCCCAGGATACGTAGGAAACTTCATCCTGAAGTTCGACCGTAAACACCTCCAACTCAACTGTTCTGTCCATGTGTCTGATCAGGTCATCTTTGTGTGTGCTTTACCTGAGGGTTCGCCAGGATCTTTACTCTAAGAGAAGAGCCGTTACAATGCCGAAAGGCTATTTAGTCAAGGGCAATTTATGATCTTCTGATTCGAAGTTGTACACCTTGAGGATTGATTCCGTATGCGGTCAAGTGGTGATCCTTTTCAAAATGGTTTTGGAAAGTTTTAATAAAAGTTGATTTTGTTAAAATTTTACCTTTTACAACTTAGACCATTTTTGGACCAAAAGGAAAATTTTTGGTGCTCACAACTTTAATTCCATTGATTTCAACATAAAAGCTCTCCAACTCTCTGATACAAATCAAAGTTGCTTTTATTACATCAAAAAAGTTGAAAAGAAAGGTCAAAGCAATAAACTAGGGGCAAAGGTGAGTCAGGTGTTCTTGCATCCCCCGCTTGTGCTCGTGGAAGCTTCTAAAGCCAAAGTGAGCCCGGTTTGTGCCTCATCCTCCAGCCAAGCCAAGCATTTGCCGAAGGGCGAATCAAACTAGGGGTAGCCGAAGCTCTCGTCCTCCAAGCAGTGAGGTACCTTGCCAAGTGCAAACCACGGATAGGGGATGAAATCGGATACTCTAACCCCTCCTCTGGACGGATTTGATCATGCCCAAACTGACGTCTAAACTGGAGAAGGAAGTAAAACATATAGTTTGTAAGGCCGATCAATCAGATACCAAAGTTGTCGAGCCATGCTAGAACTCATCTCGATCGGATTAAGCTACGGGCAATGTCAAGCTATGTTAGCAACAAACCTGTTGCATATCCAATCACACCACCATCCCTTATTCGGGAAATCTACTAGTTGGTCGTGAAATAAATAACCTCAAGCTGAGTACTTAGGGCAAGAGTCCACTACCTTCAACTTGTCTATAAGCCACACCTGGGGAGGGATGAAAGAAAAGAGCGATTAAAGAATATAGAGGTGTATGTTGACAAAAATAAATGAGAAAAGTGCTTTGAGAAAAAAATAGAGCATGAGTGCCGAGAGATGTGAGAAACACATATGAGAAAGGGTGGGAAACATTACTTGAAGAAGTAATGGACTCCTCGTGAATCTAGTAGTCTATTGCCGATGAAAGGTGTCTAAGCCCATAAAAGTCTCGGCCAGTGCCAAACCAATGCAACTCTTGACTTCTTTCAAACCTTGGGCCACTTTGATCAACCGAATACTAGACCTTCCAAAACTAAAGGCAAGAAAGAAATGAGCAAGCATACACAAGTAGAGGGCATGATACCTGAAAGCTTGCCAGAGAAGGTCGCCTCTGTCACCGACATCGGAAAACCAATGAATCAAAGTTGGGAATGTCCAGCTCTCCGTTGTGGGCCAAAGATTGAGCCACGTGCAAAGTAAGCCCACACATTCATCCCGAGCTTGGTGTGGCCAAAAGCGGATCGAGGCATGATTTCATTGCACCGGGATTCCATTAGTGCTCAAGTTCTTCAATTGTTGGGCATATTTCTTGTCCCCAAAGCTAAAGACGGTAATCGTGTCCCAAAGATCGTGCTATGGCATGAAGGAACGAAAAACAAAGTGGAGTACGGCTCAACAGAAAAAAGTGCATTTATGCCGAAACCCCAGAAATTCACCTTTTCCATACCATCTAAAGTCACAATCCAATCTGAGAGCTTTTCGGCGGAAAATGGCTCCATTTGTAGAAGCATTTGCATCTGAAATGAAGTTCTGTAGAAGAAGTCACAAAGTTGGACCTTTTGTACAAGATAAGGCAAGGAATGGGAGCCACCGTCAAGAACTGGTGATTCTCACATTTTGTGGTCGATGTGGTGGCGAGCCACCTATTATGGCTTACATATGGCCGATGTGCTCTATCTCTGCCGGCAAATTTCTTTTTCGCCTCGCTATCCACCTGTGTGCTTGGTAGTGCTTGGCACATGTGTTTTGTTTTGATCTTTGTGTGTTTTAGAGTCTTGTTTTGAGTCTTTTTGGTTTTAAGCAAGTTTGTTTATTTGTATTTGAGTCGTTTATTGAGTTGTATGTTGTATTTTGCATTTTGGTTGTTGGTCGGCTCATTACCCGATTAAGAACAATGTTTCAATCAAGTGCACTTTTAGCCAATTTGATTCCATGTCCATTTCATGCAAATATGGTGCTCATGATGCAAAAATAGCAACATTTTTTTATAAAAACTGTGAGGTTTTTATTTCGATCATGGTTTTTACAAAAGAGGAGTATAGTTTTCAAAGCAAATAAAACATATCTAAGGCTATATATGTGATAATGCTACCAAGCAAAAAGAAACTAAGCAAAAGTACAAAAAAAAAAAAAAAAAAAAAAAAAAAAATCAACGCCGATTGCCTCGTGCTTAAGAGGCCCTCTTCATCCTCTTTCTCGGAGAAGAGAACTCGGGGGCACTATCTCCATCGGCATCGTTGTCTGAATTAGTCTCTAAGCCAGAACTAGAGCCGACGTCATCTCCGCTCTCTGTCCCAAAACCCGCCTCGGCATCGTCAACTCCGCTCTCAGATCCCGAGCCATCACCATCGTCTCCACTCTTAGACGACTTAGAATGCTGACCCATCGCCTCCCCGGAGTCACTGGTCTCAACATCATCATCGCTTAAGATGGGCTCTAGAGGATCGCTGTCTTCAGCACTTTATCTCGCCTCTCCTCCCTACCATCGAGGAGGTATCGCCTGCTACTACTATCGCTATCGCCGTGGTGGTGCAATCGGTATAGCTGGGATCTAAAAGGACAGGTGTCAAAATATCGCCATAATGTGCGACGATGCAAGCATGGTATACAGAATGAGTGTATGTAGAATTCAGATGGAGTGTGTAAGTATAGTGTGAGAATGCACTGTGCTAATACAGTGTAGCAGTGTAGTTTGAATAACACTACAGTGGGAATGCCAATGTATCAATGGAAAGATGATAGCAGGAAGCAACAACTAAAGAAATTACCGGGATGTTATGGAGACCGAGCAGTGTCTCTCTCCTCTGTACCATACCCATCAAGGAGGCTATCAGCTTGAGAGCGCTTCCCATGTACTCTATGGATGCCTACAAATGTGTTTGGATGATCAGTGCCTACAATAAACATATTTGAAATGAAATGCAGGGTGTAAATTGTAAAGTATGGTCCATACCTGAGACGTACCCCAAACTCCGACTAGCTCGTAACCAACCGCCGCAGCTCAATTATGATCCGTAAGTCGTCCTAGTATGCAATGACATGTGAGTGCGGTGGGAAGCTCGCCAACCAAAGGTTCGCCACAAGGTGAGCCCTCCGCACGAGCCTATCTGGCACAAGCCCTGGTCGCCCTAGGCGTCTCTCTCACAGCAGGAGCCCACACCCCTTCTCCTCTATGAACGCCTGTCAGAGGTGGCATGAGGTGTGTCTGAATGAAGGTCACGTAGTCGCCTCTACTCAAGTAATCGAGATCCAAGCCCACCATGAACCGAAAGGATCGTGATCAATAGATAGGTTGTGTGTTGTCCTCATGGACTCTGGCGGTACCATCGAGACGATGGAATCCAAGAAGCCCACGGTCGTCGGACAAACCGCTACTCAGAACCAAGCCCAATATACTAGACCCTCAAGTAGAATGCGTATAAGAAGTGGCTCAGCCCCGAGGATCGGGTCTCAGATCCTAGCCAAAGATCATGGCCTAAGGTCGCCACATGATCTCAGAATAGAGAGTGAACAGATTGTTAGTTGTCGCTTGCAAAAATATGAATCGTAATGCTTGTAAAGCAAAATGACTGTGTTTTGGGTTACCTCTTGGGCGGCAACTGTGTCAAAATAGTGTCGGAAGAATGCGAATGACTTGCGACTCCGAAGCTAACATCTGCCATCATACCACCTCGAGCAGGGGACTGCTAGGGAGAGCTCCTCCATGGGCTCTAGGGCAAGAGCTGGTAAATAAGCATAAGCCACAGCTGCAAGGGAAGTGCAGTAATATGTGATCAGCACAGAGCATGAACAGATACAGAAAGTACAAGGCAGAAAGCATACAACATGAATAGATGCAGAAAGTGCAAAGCAGAAAGCACAGGTGTTGAACAGATATAAAGCAGAAAATGTGAAGCAAAAAATGTAAAGTGCAAAGAAGGAACCAAAATGTATACCTTCCAGGCTCGCCAGTAGCCTTCAATCAGCTCTCCCCTCAGGCGGGAGGTAGAGCTCATATAGCCAGACAGGGTGGTGAGGTCAGCTCCACCCCAATGATAGAAACGCACTCGGGAAAGGGTCACCAGGGCACTCAGCAGATACAAGCCCACGATGTTCCACCTGTTTGAAAACAAGGTGGTACTGAGGACGAACATCAGGAAACCTCTAGCATACTACTCCATCTCCTCTAATGTCTCGAGCTCGCTCCTTCGAATCGCCAATAAGCAACTATATCCGACCACTATCCGAACAAGGGTGAGCGTGCTCTAATACCGATCCAGGCCACCTGCCACTCCCCTATGTTGGTGTCGAACAGGATCGGATCACTCCCTACTCCTAAGCTCGTGATCATGGCAAAGTCGTAGGGAGTCATCGTTATCTCCCCGGTAGTGGAGAAGTGGAAGAAGTTGGTGGTGTCCCACCACCTCTCCAAGAGCGCGCCTAGAAAAGGACGGCTCATAATGACCCGTGTCAAGCTGGAGCAGAAGAGGCCAAAGCCAATCTCGTTAATAATGTCACGAACCTCGGCAAAGAGCTCGTCGCACCAATCTCTCGCAGCCGTAGCTTCGTACCCTTTGAAGGTACGAGACTCCCCCGGTGGCAAAGAACGGATGAATCAGATAAGGCAGTGATGAAAGTACAGATGGATGAAAGGTAGTGCAAGAAATGCAGTTTAAAGAAAGGTAAGAATGCATGAGAACAGGGTTCATACCTCAACGGCGATGGACTGAAAAGTGGAAAGCCGGCTCCCGTAACAGGAGGTCCTCTGGTACATCACAAGCGAAGTTGCTAAACCATCTAATGCCTCTGGGTAGCAATATATGTGTCCATGGATGGTACCTCATTGGATCAAAAGGCCGTACCCTCAATGGTAACAGCTCCGACTCAAGCTCAAGCTCAAACTCTGCCTCGAGGTTGGCCTCAACACGCTGAGCTGCCACGCCAGCCTCAATAGCTACCGGCTCCTCTACCTCAGCAACGGGTGAAAATACAGGGAGAATCTCTGGAGGAGCCCCATCATCAGATGAATTATCTGCCATCTGGAAAATAGGTGAAAAGTAGGTGAAAAGGGAAGAAAAATGGAGAAAAGAGGGTAAACTTGGAAAAAAAAAAAACCCTATGAGAGAGAAAATGTGAGAAAAAGTCAAAGTCGGGAAAAGTTCACGAAACCCGAGAAAAACTTGAGGGGAACAAGCCTAGAAGGGTGAAAATGAGGAAAGAAGCGTCAAAATCAAATTTTAATCAATTCAAAAGGAAGAGAATCAAGAGGGTTTAATGAAGAAAATGTGGATGGGGCATTGGAAAATGCATAAAAAGCTCGGATCTAGAGAGGAAAAGTGTCTAGAGAAAGAGAGGAAAGAATTTCGGACCTAGAGAAGTGAGGAAATGAGCCCTTGTCATGTATACTTAAAAACCCGTGGGTAAAAAGACCGAAAAACCCCCAAACTGCCATCAATGGTCAGCGGTGGCCGACAGCCTCCCCCTGTGGCCGGTGGCCTTCCTCTATGTCCTAATGATGTCTTGTGTCTTTGTTTCCCAAGAAGTGCAAGGAAGGTTCATTGTTAGGTTCAGATTGTTTCAAAGGAGGCTCAAAATTGTGTTTTCGCGCACATGGTTCATTACCAGTCAACATGAACAAGGTGTATCCTTTTGAACGTATTGCGCTCCTCTAAGAGGTGACTTGGAGGTGCCATTGAGTATTGTTTTATTCGATTTAAACTTTTGTTCTTTTCCGTCGCATAGTATGTGCATCACATATTGCATGCGCGTCTCACATGATTTATACTTCACATAAAATATGATTTTGTTTCTTGTATAGAATATGCCTTCCATTGCCATCATACGTTGGTTCATCATCTTGCATGGAACATGCGTTCTCACTATTTCGATTTCTGATCTCATTCACTTTGTACATCTATCGCACTTGTTCACTTCATGCATCTATCGTATTTTATTCGTTTCATGCATCTACTGCACACCTGTCTGTTTCATCTCGGGACGCGCGAAGCACGAGCCCAAGTGGTTTTCTTGTTTCTTAGGACGCATAACGCACGACCCTAGGCGTGTTTTATCTCGAGACGTGTGAAGTGGGAGCCCAAGCGATTTTCTTATTTCTCAAGACGCGTGGCCCTGGGCGTGTTTCTTCTCTAGACGTGCGAAACGCGAGCTTGAGCGGTTTTCTAGTATCTCAGGATCCGTGATGCGTAGCCTTAGGCGTGCTTTATCTCGGGACGCGTGAAGTGCGAGCCCGAGTGATTTTCTTGTATCTCAGGACGCGTGATAAGTGACCCTAGGCGTGTTTTGTCTAGGGACGGGTGAAATGCAAGCCCGAGCGATTTTTCTTATTTCTCAAGACGTGTGAAATATGAGCCTGAGCGGTCTCTTTATTTCTTGGGATGTGTGAAACACAACCCTGAGCAGTTTTTATTCATCTTTTTCTCAGGTCACGTGAAATGCAATCCCGAGCAGTTTTTGTTCTCTTGTTTCTTGAGTCGTACGAAACACGAACCTGATCGATTTTCTCAGTTTCTCGGAACGCGTGAAACGCAACCCCAAACTGTGTTTTCTTTCCTCGTCTTTTGTTTTGGCGTGGTTAGGTTGTGTTTTGTTTCTTCTTTTTGCATAGAACCGGTGTCGGTTTTAGGCTTCAAGCTGTTCGTTCATATGTTATTATCTCGTTATCTTGCTTATTGCACTTGTTATTGCTTATCGCATCATCTTACATGATCATAAGTTTTCAAAATAGCCGGCTTCACAGAGTGTCTCGAGTCCAAACTTTCAAAGTTGCATTGTGCATATCATTTGCATCTTGCCCCAGAACTACGCTGGATCTATTCCTTGCAAAGTTATACGTAGGCAGCCTGCGGGTGCAACCATTCATTTCTGTCTTGATTGTTTGTCCAAGTGTTACAGCCTTGTCAAAATAGGTCATCTTCGGGCTTTGACATTCACTCATGTCATTTCATGATTTCGAGTTCTCACAAAGAAGGGCAATCAGACACACCCTATTTTTGACGGCCCTTACGACTTGGACGTCATCACATGCATACCCGATGATGAGTCTATATGCTTGTCAAGTGCTCGAAGTCCTCAGCAGAATGCCACAATTTTGAGCCTTTAAAACCCTACATTCTTGTTGCCTCATTCTTGGACCAAGCCTTGGTTTTTTAATCTCAGAACACTTGGTATTCCGCCACCTTTTTGGGCTGCTAGCCAACACTTTTTGGTTGCCGGCCGTTGATGTGGCTTGCTAGCCACCAGTGATGGCTAGTAGGCCACCAGTTCCTTTTGCAGATATTTTATGACAACTGTGCCAACTGTTTGCACTGATACATGCATCTGCCCCCACGTGTAGGGCATGATATTCTTCAGGGGAATTCATGTTTTCTATATATAGGAGGCCTCCCTCTCATGTTTTAAGGTTGGAAACATTTTATAACAAAATTTTTCCTCTCTCTCTCTCTCTCTCTCTCTCTCTCTAGCAAATTCCTACACTTTTGCCTACAAATCTTCAACCTTTGCCTATACACTCTTGACCAAATTTCTTCATCTTTGAGCTGAGGTATTCTTGCGCCAAGCTAGAGCTCTAGAGGGCGTGTTTGCTTGGTTTTGTTGCTTGGAATTGGTTTTCCTCTTCAAAGGTATAAGGCTTTGCCTATTTACTTGCTTTGTCTACACTTTTTCTTGCTGTTTTCCAACTGTTTTTGGGCTCTAAAACCTCTATATTTTTGGGCTGAAACTTGGGTTTTAAGGCCATTAAAGGTTGAGGGGTTGTTCACCCTTCTTTGCACATTATTTTGGAGGCCTTTACCCTTGTGTTTCCCTCCCTTTTACTCTCATTTTTGAGCCTTTAAACACTGATTTTTAGAGCTTTTTTCAGTGGCTAAAATCATGTTTTGAAGTCTAAATTTGGGGGAGTTAGCCTCCCCTCCTTGTGTCTTGCTTACTAGCCTAGCTTGTGTTATGTTTTGGCTTATTAATCTAGTTATTTTTGTCTTAATTCCAGCATATTTTAGGACTTATTTTAGACTGTTTCAGCACTATTTTTAAGTGTTAGTTGCATTTAAGCTTTGTTTTGCATGCTTATAGTCCTCATGAGTTTGGTATTCTAGGCCTTAGACACTATCTCCTTTAAGTTGATTACGTTTATTTATGGCTTTCCATACTTGTAATCACCTTTAATCATCTCTGCAACCTTCCTCCTTTCTTGGCTTTTGTTTTGCTTTGAAAGTGGTTTAAACAACTTGTTTGTTTAAGCATGAGATTGAAGTGTCATGCTTAATGGTTTAATCCTTAAGGGGGTTCATTACCAACGTCATGATGACTCTTTCATGCCTAAGATAACACTTGGTTTGAGCCTTCTTTCCATTTAGAGGACTTAAACTTCACCTTTGGACTCAATTTATTAAAGAATGGTTGGTAATCTAAAATGGAGTAATACAATTGAGGCTATAAAAAGTGCAAGATAATAACTTGGTTTTGTGTTCAATCGGACGTTAATTAAACACGTGGAAGCTTGAGGCATTTCATAATCATTAGTGATGAAATGGTTCAAGTTTCCAAGGTTACTACTTCCCTTGATCTTCCATGATAGGGGGTGGTTTTGAGAGTCTCATTTCATTGCATTTATTGAACTTGCACACTTTGGTTCATGTGTCATCATGCAATGAAATTGCTTGAGTTGATGGTTTATGAACCAAGCTTGCTACTCCTTTGATTTGTTCATGAAAAGGAGGGATGAGTTGTGTAAACAACCCTTGAGAATACCCTGTGCATGCTCTGTTTGTTCTTTTTTACAGCAAGGTGAATTGGGCAGCAATGGCTGGCAAGCCATTTTCCATGGCCGGCAGGCCAATTTTGATGGCTGGCCAGCTATCACTGGTGGCCAGCAAGCCATCATCACTGGCCGATTGGCCACTGATGCAAAATTCAACAGTGTGTTTGTGAGGCAAAGCAGAGTTATTCTGGGAGTGGGTAACAGTGTATGTGTTCTCTGTGCAATAGAGGCTTTCTAAAAGCAAAACAGTGGCTTTTTTAGGTGGAAACCGAGCATGCGCATGAACATCCCTCGCTTCCTGAGGCGGAGTAGTTAGCTTAGTACTTAATTGTTTAGCTTACTTCTTTTAATTGCACTCGTGTTGTAATTATTTTAGTTAAACTAGAATAGTTAATTTGTTGTAATAATTAGTTAAGTTGTTTAGCTAATTTCATTTGGTTCTATAATAATTAGCTTAGCTTTAATTAGTTAGTTAATTAGCCAGTTAGTTTATTCAGACTCTCCTTTGTGAGAGTGCAATGTTGTAATAATGCACATGTCTTCCATCCCCACGTATTTCTCCCTTTTATTTACTAGCTTATGATGGTTAGTTTAGGGACATCACGTTTTGTTTAGCATACTTCATGTTTGTATCCACTCATATTGCATGCATTGATGCTCGGTTCATCACTCTAACTCGCATTGTTAGTTTAAATACTTCTTTGAATACGTGCTTAGATCGCATGCTATCAAATTGATTCATTTGCAATGTTAAGTAGCCGAGCCTATTTAGATTGCATATCGCAGGTGTCGCATTAGTCATATCACATGGTTACGAATCACGCATTTTTCTAACTTATTTCTCTTTTGGCTTGGAGTACTAGGTGAGCCTTCACTCGCTTTAACATAATTGCATGAGTGTCAATGTTGCCATGTCTAGCATGCTTGCCATGAGGCTAATTGCTTAAATGATAAACTGTTTTGAATGCCTCTGGATAAAGACTTATTGTTTGAATTGGAATAATTTGAGTAAATGTTTATATGCGATCACTTTTTCAAGTGGTACATATTTCGAAACAATTTTTCAAAACAAACATGAATCAAGTGTTCCAATTCTTGCAAAGTTAGTCTATACTTGTGTGTGTGCGCATCACATAGTAATGCTAGCCTAATAACAGAACAAGAGCATATAATGTAAATAAGATTCATATCATGATTAGTAGAGGTCAATCTTTGATCAGGCGAGCGGGGGTGCTCAATTCATTCATGACCTTCCCCTCCCATACCTAAGTTCTTGAGTCAAGACAATCTTGGCGATGACGGACACGTGGCCTTTGGCATGAGTCATGGGTTTCCTAAATTTTCCCAAAACAAAATATTTAGGTGATGACTCTATATCTGGCAAATCAGTCCATTTTTGGCAATCTGATTCAAAATCGATTTTCCAAAAGATTTGCCAGATTTGGACTCTTTGGTGTTTATCTATTTCACATTGCACTTGTAGAATTAGATTCAGAACCGCGGGAGTCCGATATTGTAAGGCTTATTTCGACTTCCAAAGGGGGGCACGAAAAAGTCGAGCTACAGGTGCTTAATTCATGACCTTCCCCTCTTATATGTAAGTTCCCAAACCAAGACAATTTTGGCTATGATGGATAAGTGGCCTTTGGCACAAGTCATGGGTTTCCTAAATTTCCTAAAAATATTTAGGTGGCGATTCTGAAATCTGGCAATACTGTCCATTTTTGGCTTCTTTAATGATTAATGCATTTTCTAAGATTTGTCAGATTTGGACTCTTATTCATTTTTCTGTTTCACATTGCACTTGTGAAACCAGATTTAGAACCATAGAAGTCTGAACTGTAGGGCTATCATACCCGAGGAGACTAAACCCCTCTGAGAAGCATTAAAAACCAGCTACAATAACTTCATGTTGTGTAATTCTATTGCCAATGTGTTGATTGATACTGGTGCATCGCATTTTTTCATTTTATCTGCATTCGCATCGGCATTGGGCTTAGAAGTGGCTCAGTTAGAACCTCCACATAAGGTAGAGTCATCTGTTGGTGGTGAGGTTGTGTTAGATTAGGGGTGTCGGGGTTATGAGATAGAGGTTTCCAGACGCCGCCTTTCTTTTGCTTTTGTGTTGATTGGCATGTCGAGTTTTGATGTTATTTTGGGCATGGATTGGTTCTCATCCTATCAGGCCATAATAGTCTGTTACCATCAGAGAGTTACAATGTGCACCTCAAGTGGTGATTGTTTTTATTTCCTTAGGGACCGAGTTGATAGGGCTTTGTTGCCAGTGGGTGATCTGCGTGATCGGGACCTTCTCGCTACATTCTTGGGTGTTGAGAGCGATGTGGTCTGAGTTGAGTTGCCAAGGGTAGTTATGAATACTTGGACGTCTTTCCCAAGGATCTCACTAGTTTACCATATCATCGTGAGATTGAGTTCTCTATTGACTTAGTGCCTGGCACAACGCCAATTTCCAGGGTACCACACAGATTTGCACCCATCGAGTTGAGTGAGTGAAGACTCAACTCCAGGAATTGCTAGACAAAGGTTTTATCCATCCTAGCACTTCACTTTGGGGAGCACCGGTTCTCTTTTCCAAGAAAAAGAATGGCACATTGCAACTTTGTATTGATTACCGAAAGGGTCTTGTTGCTTCTCTAAGATAGACTTGAGATCGAGTTATCACTAGTTGAGAGTGAAAGAAGAGGATATGTAGAAAATGACATTTCGTACATGGTGTGGCCATTATGAGTTCCCAGTGATGCCGTTTAGGTTAACCAACACTTCGACCTTGTTTATGGATTTGATGAATCAGATCTTTCATGAGTTCCTAGACTACTTTGTAGTCGTCTTTGTTAATGACATCTTGATTTACCCACCCTCTACGGAGGAATACGAGGAACACTTGCGAGTTGTGCTTAAATTACTTAAAGCCCACAAAATGCTTGATAAGTTAGGGAAGTGTGAGTTCTCTATAGATTCCTCTAAGATTAAGGCAGTGCAAGATTGGAAACAACCTAAGACTGCCTTTGAGATCTGGAGTTTCTTGGCGTTAATTAATATTACCATCGTTTCGTGAAGGATTTCTCTAGATTAGCCTTACCATTGACTAGATTGACGAGGAAGGGAATCAAGTTTGTGTGGAATGAGACTAGTGAGAAGTCGTTTTAAGAGCTTAAGGTTAGACTTACCATAGCTCCAGTGTTGATTATTCCGGAGAGGGGTTTGGGCTATTTAGTGTATTGTGATGCATCTCGGGAAGGTTTGGGTTGTGTCTTGATGTAAGAAGGGAAGGTAGTAGCATATAGCTCACGTCAATTGAAAACACAAGAGAGAAACTATCCTACTCATGACCTAGAGCTAGCAACAGTGATATTTGCCTTGAAGATTTACAGACATTATCTGCATGGTGAGAGGTTTGAGGTGTTCTCCGATCATAAGAATTTAAAGTACATGTTTTCACAAAAAAGATTTAAATCTGAGGCAGAGAAGGTGGATGGAGTTCATGGAAGAATACGACTTTGAGTTGCATTATCATTCGGGGAAGGCCAATGTAGTGGCAGATGGCTTGAGTAGGAAATCTATTAGTAGTGTAGCTAGTATTTCCATTTGGGAATGGGAGATGTTGGGTGTTATTAGCAAGTTTGACTTGCACATTGGCGAGTCCATTAAGTCAGCATCCTTGTTTACTATGGTTGCACAACCTACACTTGTGAGTTGAGTTATAGAAGCACAATGGGATGACCATGAGGTAGAGTCCATCTGGGAGAAAATATCTAGTGGGAAGGTGGAAAAGGGCTTGTATTCTGACTAGAATGTTAGATACCTTGACCGTCTTTTCGTACTGGAGTCTTGTAGAGTGAAGGTACTCCGAGAGTTCTACCATTTGCGTCTTGCGGTGCATCCAGGAGGCACAAAGATGTATCACGACCTTAGTCACTAGTTTTAGTGGAGGGGGAAAAAAAGAGACGTAGCCTTGTTTGTATCAAGTTGCCTTACTTATTAACAAGTGAAGGACGAACATCAGAGGCCAACAAGTTTGTTGCAACCCTTGGCTATAGCCGAGTGGAAGTGAGAGCATGTCACAATAGATTTTGTTGCGAGTCTTCTGAGGACTCAATAGGGTAGTGATGTCATCTGAGTGACAGTTGGCTGGTTAACTAAGTCAGCACATTTTGTACCTATGCGCATGAGTGACTTGATAGATTACCTTATCGACCTTTATGTTAGGGACATACTGTGACTTTATGGGGTACTTGTGACTATTGTTTTAGATAGAGATCTGCGTTTCATGGCCCGGTTGTGGCAAAGCCTACAGAATGCCTAGGGCACTAGGTTGACGTTTAACACTGCTTATCATCTTTAAACCGACGAGCAGTCAGAGTGTACCATTCAGATCCTAAAGGATATGTTTCAAGGTTGTGTTCTTGACTTTAAGGGATCATGGGGCACTTGTCCTTAGTGGCATTTGCCTACAACAATAGCTTTCAGGCGAGTATTGGCATGGCACCTTTTAAGGCCTTGTATGATCGACCATGTAGATCTCCTGTGTGTTGGGCCAAGGTGGGTGACGCACCTATGTTAGGTCTTGAGTTAGTCTAGGAAACAACGAAGAAGGTTGCTCAGATCCAGAAAAGGTTGGTTTCGGCTCAGAGTCACGAGAAGAGTTATGTCGATCGTATGAGGAGACCATTATCATTTGAGGTAAGAGATCATGTCTTCTTGAAGATATCACCTAGATGGGGTTTGATGAGCTTTGGGAAGAGCGGGAAGTTCTTTCCTAGATTTATTGGGCCATTTGAGATCTTAGAACGCATTGGGAAGGTAGCTTATCGTTTGGCCTTACCACCACAGTTTTTTGGGGTTCATGACATGTTTCATATTTGTACACTTCGGAAGTATGATTTGGATCCATCACATGTGTTAGATTGGACCAAGTTAGATATAGATGAGGATGCCTCATACGAGGAGAGACCAGTTAGAGTCCTAGATACCCGGGACCAAGTCTTGCGAGGCAAGACAATTCCATTGGTGAAAGTGTTGTGGCGACACCATGGGGTTGAGGAGGCGACTTGGGAATGTGAGGTTAAAGTCCATGAGAAGTATCGAGATTTTTTTGTTGATGTTTGAAACTTGTAATGAAATTTTATTATGTTGACTAAATGTAAAACATTGCATATGTTTTGGAAAAAGTGGATTATATATTCAATGTTGAGAACTTTGTTTATTGTTGCTATGAGGATGAATGATCGGCAGATAGTTCATGGTTATCAGGGTGGTTGGAATCACTATTATGTTGATTTAAATAATGTTGTTCTTGTGTTGATTTTAAAATTTTGGGAATGAAATTCCTTAAGGAGGGAGGTTATAACGATTCTGGTGTAAACCCAACCCGTTTATTATTTTGGATTTGGGGTATCTTGTCTTATATCACTGGTCATGTCTTTATTCATCTTGTACTTCATTGAGCTTGGCTATTGGAGTGCCATTGTCGTGCTTTGAATAGGTTGGTAGCTTGTTTTTCAAAGGAAAGTTTGCCCAGATTTTGGCCTCTTCACTTAAGTGGTCTTGTTGTCGCTCAAGCGGTCCTTATGAACTTTCAGTACTTTTACAAATCTACAAAAGTACTGGGAGGGTGGTGTTTTTCCTCGAGCGATGTTTCTTGCGCTTCAACGGTCTTGGCTCGAGCGGTCCTTCTTGCACTCGAGCAGTCTTTTGGAACTCTCAGTACTTTTGCAGGCCTGCAAAAATACTGGGAGTTGGTATTCTTCGCTCAAGTGGTCACTTTGTTCACTCGAGCAGTTCTTCATATTGTGTACCATTCATGCGCTCGACCGGTCTACACGTATATCAGGTTGTAAAGTCACCTTTTGTAGTCACTTTTTCACATCTCTCTCTCTCTCTCTCTCTCTCTCTCTCTAAATCTTAGATCTACTCTCTCTCTCTCTCTCTCTCTCTAGAAATCATCTCTAAGCTCCAAATACACCTTGATCCATCAATCTTTACATCCTAGTCCCTTTGTTAAAAAAAGAGAGCACAACGAAGGCTTCATTTTAATCGGAGAAGTTCATGTTTGCAGCTCCGTCGAGTTCTACCCATCTCTCCTTTGAGTCTTCTCCTTTGAGGTAGGGATTACTTTGACACTTTGTATGGTTTTTAACTTAGTTATTTGATTTTCTAAACTATGTTGTGATTTAGGAAATTTCTAAACAAAAATCTGGGGTTTGGTTTAAAAATTGAAAATAAGGGTTTTCAAAATGGGTTTTTCTATGTGATTGTGGCTTTGTAAAAATGGTTGGGTTGTGATAAATGATGGATTTTTTCTTTGGGAAGTGATTTTTAAAGAAAGAGGGGTTTGCCCTAAATTGTGAACATTTGATTTTGTAAAGAGAAAATGGAATTGAAGTTAGTTTTATGGAATTGGAAAGATGATGATGATGATGGTGGTGGTGGTGGAGTTGGATATGTATTATCACTCCCGTATGGTGATTTTGAAAAGTATATCTGTATTGGAAATTATTTATCTGTTTAGAGATATCTGTTTTGGACTATTAGTGGAGGATAGCTATGATTGTTGTAGAAAGTGCATGAGAATTAAGTAAATTGAAACTAATTTCTCGTCCATTGTATTGAGCATTGTTACATATATAACACATTGAAAATGGTTATTGTTTTGAGAAAATGGGGTGAATACCTTGGTGAATCTGGGTAGAAGTATAGTTGTGGTATTATGTTGGCCTGTGTAACGACCCCAAAATGCGTACACTGGTCGTTATGTAAATATGAATTAATATGATTTAATTTGGAAATATCTATCTGAATTGGGAAAATAACTATTGGGGCTATGACTTCGGAACTGAAATTGATGACCTTAATGGGTTCAGAAACCGAAATTGAGTACATAGATATGCTAATGGGAATTTTTAGAGTCATTCGGGACGTTTAATTACAAATTGATTCAGTCTGATTCATTAAGTTGTGTTTAGCTCTCATTATTGTATTAAGCCTAGAGCTAGCTATATATAGAGGACTTAAAGATCATTTTTGAGCTCAACTTTATCCTTTAAAGAGAAATAAATTTGAGAGACAGAGGGAGAGAGAGACAGAGAGGATAGAAAACTCTAAAGAGTGTGAGAGAAGAAGAGAAGAAAGGAAGAAAAGAAAGTGGCAACTCAAGGTTTGGCTTGGATTTATCTGAATTAAGCAAGAACAAGTGTTATTGGTAAGAATAAAACTCTTAATCTTGAAGATCATGTGATATAAAGGTGGATTTATGGATTATATAGAAGCTTTACATGTATATTGCTAAGAAAATGCTTAATCTTTGCATACATGCCATCAATTCATGAAGTAATGTGCAGCAACTTGTTTTTTATGCATAGCTCTTGAGTTTTGCCAAGAATTTCCATGAAAGTTGAGCTTGGAAACCTCAAATGCATATTGTCAAGTTTTGTTCCTTTTATTCACCCAAAAAAAAAAAAAAAAAATGTTGTTTATTTTTTAAGTACAAATTGAGTTTTGTTTTGCATATATGATTTGTATATGAAGTTAGACATACTAAATTTGACATGTTTTTAAAGGGTTTTGGGCCTTAATTTGTATAAATTGAAGTTGGATTTGAAATGGGAGGGTTTCAAGGAAAAAACATATTTTTAGACTGGTTTTACACTCAGACCGCTCGTGCGGCCGGACCTCTTTTGGCTCAAATTGCACACTGCTTTACCACTGCTCGTGCGGCCAAGACCACTTCACAAGCAGCCAAGCCACCGCACATGAGGTCAAGACCACCACACGTGCGGCCCAACAGGGTAGTTTTTTGGTTTTGTTTTCTTTCTGTATTTCTGACTTTCGGGCCTTCATTTATATGGTTTTCACATGTAATTTACATCCATAAGCATCTCATAAGAATGAAAGAAATTAAAAGAAGAATAGAAGTAACTAAACGAACAAGTAAAGGATAATCGAAAAAGGTTAAGAATCAATTGAATGACTTGAATGTGTATTCCGAAATTGTGATATGAATGTTTGTATTTATAGGCCAAGACTCGAAGACCGAACAACCGGTTTTGAAAGCCTACTGTGAGTAACATTTTTGTAAAGATATGTGGATATGATTAATGTTTTAACTGTTATCAATAAGTTATAATTTCTAAAATGTTATTTTGATCATGTAAACGGATGTCCTATTTGTAAGGCCACTGAAATATGTATTTACTTTTAAGACCCTAATGTTGAATTATATTTATTTATTTATTTTTAGCCCCTCGTTTACTTGAATTAATTCGAATCTTGTCGATTAGCAATTGCTATTTTTATTTTTATCGAAACAGAAATTTCTCTAACCAAATTAGGTTCCCTAACTTAATTTAATTCTACCTAGGTTACATGTACTTAACTTGAAGCCCTCATATTTTTTTTAAAATTTCAAAACTTGCCCCAAAATAGTACTCATATCTTATACCTTGGTATGGCATCAATCTTGCTATATATATATACATATACACCTAGGAGAATGTGCCTAGAACTTAAAATAATTAAAAAATTAGTCCCTTCGCATCCCTATGGCTAGCCCTTCCTTGGAGAATGTGAGAAACCTATTTCCAAGACACACCATCATGAGATATTCTAGGAAATCCAAACCTAATGACCTAGACCTAGGTTGCAAATCTCAAGACTAGTTACCTTTTAACTAAAAATGAACTAATTGATGCCAAAACCTATGATTTAGCACCTTAGTTACTCCCATCCCTTTTGACACCAACCAAAATCCTAGCTTTCCATCCAATTCCAACTAAAGGGCTTTTATGTCCTTTTACCCCAAATTTGCCTATATATACCACACCCTCCCTAGCTTGCAAACATACACACAACACACTCACTCACACACATTTTGGTTAGAGAGAGAGCAAGGAAGAGAAATCTAGAGGAGAAGAAGGAGGAAGAAAGGAGAGTTTCTTGTGCTAAGCTTGGAGGGTAAGCCACCAACACAACCCTCTCTTCATTTCCTTTTCTAATGCATGTTTTTAAAGATTCTAAATAAAGTTTCAGATCTGTTATTATCAAGTTCCTATGTTGAAAATACTAAGATTTGAGTATTGTTTCCATCTCTCATGCATTTTACCCATTTGGGCACAAAACCATCTTCTTTTGTACACATCTCTCAACTTTTCATGGGTACTCTTTCAAACAAATTTTCTGAGTTAAACATGTGATAGTTAGCATATTTTCTTCACAAAAGAAGTGAAACTTTCCCATGGTGGAACCCCCTTTTTATAAATTTCCTTGTTTTGGGCATTCTACCTTAAAACCTGTTTTTTTCAGTCAACTTTCAAAAATTTCAGAAAAATGTACAAAAATATTCTGAACCTCTATTTTATGTCAAAATCTTCCTTAAGGAGTTAGCTTTCGACTAAAATTGGTTGCATCAAAAAAACATTAAGCTGTTTGAAATAAAATCAAGTTTTCGTAACGGTCGACGGATCTGGACAGATTCTGGACAGCGCTGGACTATTTTCTAAATAACTTAAAATCTGGAAAAGAAAACCCATTTCCGAAAAATGTTCTAGAAACTAGATTAAATTTTCTACGAACCATAGGAAAACCGAGCTCGGTGGATGATCTAAAGTAGTCCTTTCGTATTAATCTTCATGTGATGTTAAATCTGGAAATTTGTTATGTATGGATGTTTCGTGCCCTTGTATTCATGAAAATGTTTGATGGCTTATGATCATATCTTGGCAAGATGTTGTATGTGCATGTTATGTTATTTATCTTTCTTATCTTGAGGATGCATGCTTATGTGGATATTATTATATTGTTTAGTTGGACTAACCTTGACTTAAAACACTTAATTCAATGGGAAACATAATTGGGTGGGTATTGGGTTTTCGAACACTTGAGTTATGAAAAGAGGATAATATGTGGTATATGGATTATTGGGATGCGTTCCTTATTTGAAGTTAAAGTCTTGCGCAAATGGTTTTTGAAACCCTTGAACGGAGCGGTTGTATTCGGACCCTAGGTAGCTTGGTGTGAGGAGGGATTTGGGCAAGGCCCATTATTACCGTCTCTTTTGAGGCCTTGCGGTTGGCACTACGCGGTATATAACCGTTGGTAGGCATCCGAGGTTAGTTCTGCAACAAAGCAGCAAAAGAGGGGACATACCGAATAATCCGCGTCTGATTCTTGTGTTCGGGAGGACGGAATCTCTTTGGGGGATTTCTAGTTACTAACATCTGACTCAACTTTTAATGCATTTATTTGTTTATTGAAGTATCATGCTTTACTACTTGGTGCTATGATTGTGATTGTGTATTGGACTGGGAAAAAGGAGTGGGGTGTGTGTGTGTTTACTGGGCATTCAAAGCTCACGGCGTATCATGCCAGGTGACGAAGCGGAACTTGTAGCGGAAGACGGCGAGCCGGAAACCTTTGAAGACTTTTGGCAATCCTAGAATATTAGAAGTTCCTTTTTGATAATTTTGTAAGACTCATAGGAAGCTAAAAACTTTCTTTTGGGGATGTAATGTAATGGAACAATCTTTTGAAGCAAGTATATTGTGGTTATTATGTATTTATATCCAATGTATGAACCTTAACGTTGCTTATGAGACCTTGTGTCAATGCCTTGTAAGATCTGTCAAAAAGGCAGTGCGCTGCCTAAGAAAGCTGGACTTAGAAGGGAGGCTATTTTGACTCCTCTGGCGATCTGGGATCTTACTTGGTTATTGACCATAGGACTCACTAGTGACTTTCCCTTCTGCAACCTTTAGTGTAGAATTGGGGGCGTCACAACTTGGTATCAGAGCCTAGGTTCAACCCTTAACCCTCGCAACCCTATACGCGACTCTAGAAGCCCTTACCCCTTATTTTATTTATTCTATCACACTATTATAAGAAGATTAACTAATGAAACTCCCTTTTTCTACCTTAGGATGTCATCGGGAGACTATCTAGGACGCGGCATCAGTACTGACTCGTGGGGTGTTTTTCGTATACAAGGAAAGAGGGCCATGTCTGCCAGCCCCTACTTTAGCCGCCGACGCTGTGAAATCACTGCCGAGGAAATGATCAAAACCGAGATACGTAAGGTAGAGACGGAGTACGCCCGCTATACGAGGGCGCAGAAAAGGTCTTTGGTGCGGCGTCACTTACAATTTTTGAGCCGGGCAGCAAGGAAGGCAGTTCGAATGGAGCAAGAGGAACGGAGGATGGACTCCCTGAGACACCGAGCTTTGACCACCATGGCACCGACTCAGGCCGAAAGCCACGAATCTTGTTACCATGGGCCAGGCGACAATCAACCGATGAATGTGGAGCAGCCACCAGAGCAGCAAGGAGCGAACCTAGCCCACCCTATAGAGATATCATCTAAACATAATCCCCTCTCACCAATGTACAACCCCCGCTCTCTAGAACAAGCCACCGACTCCGCTGATGAAGACCCAAACAAAGACCTTGATTGGTCGGGAAATGAGAACTAATTTGAGGGGTAGTAAAACTAGACTTTTGTAAGATCCGCTGATGAGGATCCCTAGTATAAGATAGCTTGAACTTATATGCGTAGATGCTCTTGAATGTAACTCCGATATAGGAGGCCTTTTGTAATGATGCCTATTGTTATATATATATAAATGATGTGTTGATTTATGTTATTGACTGTTACCTGCTTTAGTGCACCCTAAGGAAATTGAACCTTTATTTCAAAACTAAGTAGTAAGATTATCTAAGACTGGAAACCAACTCACCTCGTGACATGAACAGAATGGTAGACACGCGAGCCAATGGCTATACTGAAACCAGCAACAATGTACGAAACCGTCCCAGACATCAACACGAACCCATCCCCGCAAGGGCTGACATCCCCAACAACCTAGGTCATCAGATTTTGGAGGAACTAGGGCAAATAAGGAACAATCGGCAGAATGAGAGGACTCGACTCTTTTCCGAGTTTTGGAAGCAGAGGCCTTCAAAGTTCACAGGCGTACCGGACCCGAAAATAGCTGAGAATTGGCTTCGGCAGATAGAGAAAATGCTAGACACCATGGGCATCACCGAGGCCGCTGATAGAATAGCTTTGGCAGTATTCGAGTTCGATGATGAGGCTGACCATTGGTGGGAGTTAATGAAGAACACTCGTGACGTAGCAAGCCTGTCATGGAACCAGTTCAGGGAACTATTCTTAAATAAATATTTCCCAGGTACTATCCGCCGAGAACGAGTCAAGCAATTTCAAAACTTGGAACAAGGAAATATGACCGTGACCTAGTATGCTGCAAAATTCGAAGAGCTAGCCCGCTATGCAACTAGGCTCGTGGCAAATGATGAAGAAAAAGCAAGGATGTTCGAGTGGGGACTGGACCTTACAATCCGGGGAAGAGTTCTTCCACAACGACTCCCCTCATATGCCGAGGTGCTGGAAACGGCATTAGAATCTAAGAGGGAAGTAAACGACGCCAGGAAAGCTTGTAATAAGAGAAAAGGGAGTCAGGCGTCTATTGGACCTCAGAGGAACCAGAAGGGAAGCATGCCCTCAAAGCCCTATTCCAGACCACAACCACAACAGCAGCGACAGCAACCGCAGCTACAGATCCAGAGAGGAGGCTATTAACAAAGGCCGATGGGACAAATCCAGTGCTTTCATTGCCAACAATTAGGGCACAAGAAGAGTGAATGCCCCCAACTCCCTCCATCTGGATATCAAGGAGGAGGTTCCGGAGCAAATTCCCAGGCATTAGGTGGGCAGAAGCCTTGGACAAACAAGACCGGATCTACCGGACAGCAGCACCAGAAGAGTGGAGGAACTCAGAACACCAAGACTAGTGGCAACTAGAAGGCAACCGGCAGAATCTTTGCCCTGCAAGAGGAAGAGGCGGACCCGTCCGTAATTAAGGGTAATTTAGTACTATACAATTCTTGGGTGCATGTTTTATTTGATATCGGTGCATCACATTCTTTTATATCCTCTGCTTGTGCTAAGTCATTAGAACTTGTATATGAACCCTTAGCAACTGCCTTAAGTGTAATGTCACCTATGGGAGGATGCGTTCGGGTAGGATCGATCTGTAAGGACTGTAAGATAGGGATGTCGAACCTACGCTTAACCTGCGACATTCGTGTTATGGAAATGTCGGACTTCGATATCATCTTGGGCATGGACTGGTTGTCCGCCCACCGAGCGGTGATCGACTGTCGTCAGAAGACAGTGGTGGCTCATACACAAGGTGGAGCACGTTTCCAGTTTAAGGGGAATAGACAAGACCCCATGGTTTCAACAAAACATCGGACGCAGTGGCGCGACCAACTTGCGGGTAGGATAGCAAGCCTAATTCTAAATGAGGAAGGCCAAAGAGAAATAGAACTTCCCCACATAGTATGTGATTATGCAGATGTATTTCCTACAGAATTATCAGGATTGCCGCCAACCCGAGAAGTAGATTTTAGCATTGAGCTACAACCTGGAACTACCCCAATATCCATGGCTCCGTATCGCATGGCACCAGCAGAACTGAGAGAATTGAAAACACAACTGCAGGAATTGCTCAAGAAAGGATTCGTTAGGCCAAGTACTTCGCCATGGGGAGCACCCGTGTTGTTTGCTAAAAAGAAGGATGGATCGTTGAGGCTATGCATCGATTATCGTCAACTCAATCGAGTCACGATTAAGAACCGGTACTCACTCCCGAGGATTGATGACCTTTTTGACCAACTTAGAGGCTCAAGGTGCTATTCAAAGATCGATCTCAGGTCAGGTTACCATCAACTACGAGTCAAGGAGGAGGATATACCAAAGACTGCCTTTCGTACTAGATATGGCCACTATGAATTTGTAGTAATGCCCTTCGGACTAACCAATGCACCAGCAGTATTCATGAGCCTAATGAATAAGATCTTTAGACCATACCTTGACCAGTTTGTAGTAGTATTCATTGATGACATCTTGGTATATTCAAGGTCTGAAGAAGAGCATAAGCAACATTTAAGGATTGTCCTTCAAGTTCTTAGGGATAATCAGTTATATGCCAAGGCGAGTAAATGCGAGTTCTGGTTGAATGAAGTAAAGTTCTTAGGGCACGTGGTATCGGAAAATGGGATTGCAGTGGATCCAACCAAAGTGGAGGCAGTATTAGATTGGCGACAACCAAAAACCATGTCGGGAATCCGCAGCTTTTTAGGATTGGCCGGTTATTACCAGAGGTTCATCCAAGATTTCTCCAAACTAGCTAAACCAATGACTCGTCTGATGCAAAAGGGAGTAAAGTATGAGTGGGATGAAGCTTGCGAAAAATCCTTCCAGGAGCTGAAGAAGAGGTTAACTAGTACGCCAATTTTGACCATTCCAGAACGAGAAGAGGGGTACACTGTGTATTGCGATGCGTCTAAAGAAGGGTTAGGTTGCGTGCTCATGCAAAATGGAAAGGTAGTTGCATATGGATCCAGGCAGTTAAAACCTCACGAGCGCAACTACCCCACACACGACTTGGAGTTAGCAGCCGTAGTTTTTGCCCTAAAGCAGTGGCGACATTACCTGTATGGGGAACAATTTGAGATTTTCACAGATCACAAGAGCTTGAAGTATCTATTCATGTAGAAAGACCTTAACTTGAGACAGAGACGATGGATGGAGTATCTTGAGGATTTCCAGTTCACTCTCTCGTATCACCCTGGTAAGGCCAATGTAGTAGCAGATGCTCTAAGTCGTAAGAGCAGAGGGGTGATGGCTAAGATCTCCTTCAAGGAATGGGATATGGTTAAGACACTCAGTGAGTTCAGGATCCAAGTAGAATCTCAAGATACAAAATCATATCTTAGTGCACAGAAGGTGATGCCTAAGTTGATGAATGAGGTCATGGAGGCCCAAAAACATGATCAAGAGGTAGCCTACATCAAGGGACGTCTGGAGTCAGGAGAACCCCTGCCCGGTTGGGTAAATCACCTCGATGGGAGTTTAAGATACCAGGGTAGATTGTTTGTACCAAGTGACGAGTTACTTAGAGAAAAGGTACTGAAAGAATGTCATCATTCTGCATTTGCGGTACATCCAGGAGGGACTAAAATGTACCAAGATTTGAAGAGGTAGTATTGGTGGAATGGAATGAAGAAGGAAGTGGCTAAATTTGTAGCAAAATGTCTAACATGCCAACAAGTGAAAGCGGAACATCAGAAACCAGGAGGAATGTTGCAACCTCCACCAATAGCCGAATGGAAGTGGGAGTATGTGACGATGGATTTTGTGACAGGGTTGCCTAAGTCACCTAGAGAGCGCGACGCAATATGGGTAATAGTGGACCGTCTTACCAAGTCAGCACATTTCTTACCCTATAAGATGACCGATACCTTAGAGTCTATGTGCAGACTCTACATTGGGGAAATCATTCGACTACATGGAATTCCGGTATCTATTGTGTCAGATCGTGATCCATGATTCACCTCTCGATTTTGGGGAAGCCTGCAGGAAGCTCTTGGTACAGAGTTGTGTTTTAGCACCGCCTTTCACCCGCAGACAGATGGACAATCTGAATGCACTATCCAGACACTCGAGGATATGTTGAGAGCTTGCGCAATGGATTTTCAAGGAAGTTGGGAATGACATCTACCCCTAATTGAATTCGCCTATAATAACAGCTTTCAAGCAAGCATCGGTATGGCACCCTTTGAAGCATTATACGGACAACCTTGTAGATCGCCGATTTGTTGGACGGAAGTGGGTGACGCAAATCTGGTAGGACCCGAACTTGTCCTAGAAACTACTGAGAAGGTCAAATTGATCTGACAACGATTGAAGACTGCTCAGGACCGTCAGAAGAATTATGCAGATAGGAGGAGAAGACCACTGATGTTTGAAGTAGGCAGCCACGTGTTCTTAAAGGTGCAACCCAGGCGTGGAGTCGTACGTTTTAGGAGAAAAGGGAAGCTGTCACCACGATATATTGGACCTTTCGAGGTATTGGAAAGAGTGGGCGAAGTAGCATATAGACTAGCTCTACCCCCGCAGTTAGAAGGAATCCACAACGTCTTCCATGTGTTTATGTTGAGAAAATACATCGCTGACCCGTCACACGTCCTTAAATGGGAAGAAATCAGTCTTGACAAAGATGTTACGTTTAAAGAAGGACCAGTAGCAATACAAGATCGCCGAGAAAAGAACGTTAGGGGCAAGACGGTTCACTTGGTGAAAGTGCTATGGCGTCACCAGGGAATTGAGGAATCTACTTGGGAGCGCCAAGATTGGGTAAAGGCAAATTACCCCGAGCTATTCGAAAGCAGTATGTAGCTGAATTTCGAGGACGAAATGGTTTTAAGGGGGATAGGTTGTAAGGCCCCTGAAATATGTATTTACTTTTAAGACCCTAATGTTGAATTATATTTATTTATTTATTTTTAGCCCCTCGTTTACTTGAATTAATTCGAATCTTGTCGGTTAGCAATTGCTATTTTTATTTTTATCGAAACAGAAATTTCTCTAACCAAATTAGGTTCCCTAACTTAATTTAATTCTACCTAGGTTACATGTACTTAACTTGAAGCCCTCATATTTTTTTTAAAATTTCAAAACTTGCTCCAAAATAGTACTCATATCTTATACCTTGGTATGGCATCAATCTTGCTATATATATATACATAATTAGTCCCTTCACATCCCTATGGCTAGCCCTTCCTTGGAGAATGTGAGAAACCTATTTCCAAGACACACCATCATGAGATATTCTAGGAAATCCAAACCTAATGACCTAGACCTAGGTTGCAAATCTCAAGACTAGTTACCTTTTAACTAAAAATGAACTAATTGATGCCAAAACCTATGATTTAGCACCTTAGTTACTCCCATCCCTTTTGACACCAACCAAAATCCTAGCTTTCCATCCAATTCCAACTAAAGGGCTTTTATGTCCTTTTACCCCAAATTTGCCTATATATACCACACCCTCCCTAGCTTGCAAACATACACACAACACACTCACTCACACACATTTTGGTTAGAGAGAGAGAAAGGAAGAGAAATCTAGAGGAGAAGAAGGAGGAAGAAATGAGAGTTTCTTGTGCTAAGCTTGGAGGGTAAGCCACCAACACAACCCTCTCTTCATTTCCTTTTCTAATGCATGTTTTTAAAGATTCTAAATAAAGTTTCAGATCTGTTATTATCAAGTTCCTATGTTGAAAATACTAAGATTTGAGTATTGTTTCCATCTCTCATGTATTTTACCCATTTTGGCACAAAACCATCTTCTTTTGTACACATCTCTCAACTTTTCATGGGTACTCTTTCAAACAAATTTTCTGAGTTAAACATGTGATAGTTAGCATATTTTCTTCACAAAAGAAATGAAACTTTCCCATGGTGGAACCCCCTTTTTATAAATTTCCTTGTTTTGGGCATTCTACCTTAAAACCTATTTTTTTCAGTCAACTTTCAAAAATTTCAGAAAAATGTACAAAAATATTCTGAACCTATATTTTATGTCAAAACCTTCCTTAAGGAGTTAGCTTTCAACTAAAATTGGTTTCATCAAAAAACATTAAGCGGTTTGAAAGAAAATCAAGTTTTCGTAACGGTCGACGGATCTGGACAGATTCTGGACAGCGCTGGACTATTTTCTAAATAACTTAAAATCTGGAAAAGCAAACCCATTTCCGAAAAATGTTCTAGAAACTAGATCAAATTTTCTACGAAGCATAGGAAGACCGAGCTCGGTGGATGATCTAAAGTAGTCCTTTCGTATTAATCTTCATGTGATGTTAAATCTGGAAATTTGTTATGTATGGATGTTTCGTGCCCTGGTATTCATGAAAATGTTTGATGGCTTATGATCATATCTTGGCAAGATGTTGTATGTGCATGTTATGTTATTTATCTTTCTTATCTTGAGGATGCATGCTTATGTGGATATTATTATATTGTTTAGTTGGACTAACCTTGACTTAAAACACTTAATTCAACGGGAAACATAATTGGGTGGGTATTGGGTTTTCGAACACTTGAGTTATGAAAAGACGATAATATGTGGTATATGGATTATTGGGATGCGTTCCCTATTTGAAGTTAAAGTCTTGCGCAAGTGGTTTTCGGAACCCTTGAACGGAGCGGTTGTATTCGGACCCTAGGTAGCTTGGTGTGAGGAGGGATTTGAGGCCCTGCGGTTGGCGCTACGCGGTATATAACCGTTGGTAGGCATCCGAGGTTAGTTCTGCAACAAATTAGCAAAAGAGGGGGCATACCGAATAATCCGCGTCCGATTCTTGTGGTCCGGAGGACGGAATCTCTTTGGGGGATTTCTAGTTACTAACATTTGACTTAACTTTTAATGCATTTATTTGTTTATTGGAGTATCATGCTTTACTACTTGGTGCTATAATTGTGATTGTGTATTGGACTGGGAAAAAGGAGTGGGGTGTGTGTGTGTTTACTGGGCATTCAAAGCTCACGGCGTATCATGCCAAGTGACGAAGCGGAACTTGTAGCGGAAAACGGCAAGCCGGAAACCTTTGAAGACTTTTGGCTATCCTAGAATATTAGCAATTCTGAATGAAACGGCAATGCTTTTCACTTACTTTTATGTGCCTTGAAATCATTACATTGACCTAAGTTTTTCCAAACTTTTTCTAGCACTGTGACGAAAACAAAGAGAGAGGAATTCCTCGAGATTTGTAAAAATTTGGTCAACTGAGAAAAAGAAAGGCATGCTAAGCCCTTAATGAATGAGATCATGTTTGTTAATGTGAGTACTGGGAAGGGTCCTGACTTGATCCGGATTGGTTCTACAATGTCTTCATCTTGAGCGACTAGTCGCTTTCTTAAGAAGATTTCAAAAAATGTTTTGTGTGGTCCTGCGAAGACATACGTGGAATCACTTTCGAGATTGTACAGCATAGGATCACTCTCGGCCTTGAGACTCGACCCCTTCGCTTTCAAACCTTGAACTTGGGTTCAGAATGTTCAGCAGCCAACCACAATGTGAGGCTTGTATGGCCAGATCAGAAGCAACCCTTACACTAGGGGCAAAAAAGGTCAGATCAAGAAAATCAGATGTTATCAAAGAAAACTTGCAAAGCTAGATCAAAAGTAGCCCTTGAACTAGGGTCAAAAATGTCAGATGTGCTCAAAGATTCAAAGATGAGGCTTTTCCGCAAACCAATGAAGACTGGCAAGAAAGCCAAATTCCAGCAACTGAAAGAAGAAAATTTTTGCTGAAGGACAATTGAGTTCCTATCCACAACACTAAAGGCAATTCAGACCCAGTTGGATGGACTCTTACATCATCAATGAACAACAGTCATTCTCCTAGATTCAGATGGCTTCGAGATCTCAAAACCAATTAACATGGACAAGTTGAACTTTTCTATCCTTGAGAGGGTCGCTGGGCTGAAAACCCAGAAGGGCGACCTAGGCAAAAGTTAGAGCAAGAAAAAGAAAAAAAGAACAAAAATGAAGAAAATAAGAAAAAAAAAAGAAATGAAATGAAAAGAAAAGAAAAACAGAGCTCGCAAGGTTGAGAACCCAGAAGGGCGGCTTTGGCAAAAGTTAGAGCACAAAAGGAGAGGTTAATACCCGAGTGTACCTTAACCTGGAACTACGTCAGGCCTGATTCCTATGTTTGGGATACGTCGACAACTTCATCCTGAAGTCCGGCCCCAATCATTTTCAGCCTGCTTGGCTTATCCATGTTGATTGATTTGCCCTTGTTCAACTTGGCTATCCAATCCATGTACAAATTGGCTATCCAATCCATGTTCAACTCGGCTATCCAATCCATGTTCAAATTCGGTTGTCCTATTTCGTTAAAAGATTTAGCTGCAAGACAATTCAAATTCTGACCTGAGGTTGTGCATCTCAAGAGAGCAGTGGCCATTTCCAAAAATAGTTTTGAGAATTTTTACTAAGGTTGACTAATTCTCTCGAAAATTATTCCATTTTTTCCAAAACTGGACCATTTCTTGGACCCAAAAAAGGAAAATTTTCAATGCTCATAACCTAACTTGCATGATTTCAAATTAGAAAATTGAACAAGCATGTTAATCTAACTATCATGTTGCTCAAAATTGTTTTAGTAGAAAGCCAAAACAAAAAATGGTCAAAATGATGAACTAGGGGCACAATCGAGTCAGGTTTTTTGTCTTTTCCCCCTTTATCAATGTGTTTGCCAGAAAAAGCACAACTGAAGCTAACAGCAAAGGGCCGAATGATCTCACATCCTCTAAGCACCGAGGTATCAAGCTAAGTGCGAAGCAAAAACTGGAACTAGAGCGGGATATGCAGTTCCCTCATTTGGACAATCACATCCAAATTGGCGTGTGATCCGGAATGGGGATGTAGAAAATGCAATGTGTGAGACCAACCAATTGTATACCAGGCCGGTGGGGCATTGTTGTAACTCATCTCAGTCAAGCTAAGCCAAAGGCATCGTCAACTGATATCAGTTGCAGATTTGCTGCACATCCAATCGCATTACAACCCCTCTGCAAGAAAAACTCACTAGCTGTGAATGAAAGAAGGAGAATTTGGTAGAATGCTAGGGGCAAGAGCCCACAACTTCCTTTTTATCCATCAACCACCTAGGGGAGGGATAAAAAATAAGAGAGATTGAGGAATAAAGAGATGTGTGCTGAGAGAAAAAGTGAGGAAAGGGTTTTTCAGAAAAATAAAGATTGAGTGCCAGAGTGATGTGAGAATCACAAGTGAGAAAGGGTGGGAAACAATATCGAAAGAAATAGGCTCCTCGTAAATTAAAAGGTCTCCTCCCGATGGATAGCCGGGTGTTGTGTTTGTTGTGTTTGTTATTTTTGTTTGTCTCGATTCTTGTTTTGAGTCATCTCGACTGTCAATAGATGTGTTTAGGTTGTTTTTCCTTTGTTGAGTTGTTTAGGTTATTTTACCACCATTTCCGCTTTGTTGAGTCGTTTTGGCTGTGGTTAGTCGTGGGCTCAATACCCGGTTGAGAACTCATTTCTCAATTTAAAAAATAAATCGTTTTGTGCTCAGAGTGCTGCGTCATTCTCAACATGATCTGCAAAACAAGATTCTTTCTTTCATAAACTGCAGGGTTCAACCCAGGTCATGTGAGAACAACAAAACAAGGACCTATCTGAAGCTACTTAGGTTCCAGACTGCAAAGCAAAAGAAAAGAGGGAAAACTGGACCATCTGAGTGTGTTTCAACTTCAGCAAATCCTGTGATTGCATTCCGGGTGTATCTTCTCAAGCCTAGCCATTTCTCTGGAATATGAGTGTACCTCGAACCCAAGTGTAAGCCCGCTTCCAGTCAAAATGGCAATTAAAGCAGTATGCAGATGTTACCCCTCGCCAATATGAACAAGATGTATCTTTCTTGAGCTGAGCATGTTGCGAAGTCCTCTGAGAGGCATGATATTGTATGTGCGGTTCATTCAGAGAAGTTCCAGATAAGATCATTCATGTCTCGGTAAGAGAACACCTTCCTTCATTTTGTGTATCTATCGCACATGTTCATCTTGTGTATCTATCGCATATGTTCACTTTATGTATCTATCGCACATGTTCATCTTGTGTATCTATCGCACATGTTCAACCTTGTGTATCTATCGCACATGTTCATCTTGTGTATCTATCGCACATGTTCACTTTGTATATCTATCGCACATGTTCATCTTGTGTATCTATCGCACATGTTCACTTTGTGTATCTACCGCACATGTTCACTTTGTGTATCTATCGCACATGTTCACTTTGTGGATCTATCACACATGTTCACTTTGTTTATCTATCGCACATGTTCACTTTGTGTATCTATCGCACATGTTCATTTTGTGTATCTATCGCACATGTTCACTTTGTGTATCTATCGCATGTGTTCACTTTGTGTATCTATCACACAATAATCTTGCTCAGTCCATTTATCACAAAATCATTTGTTTTGTTTATGCATCTTGTACCATTATTCGCACTGTTTTGTGTACCTCTCTGGTCTAGGAGACCTTAAATCCTCTGAAGGTGCAATTCCTTTGGTGTTTGTCGTGCCCGAACGACTTCCAGTGGTCTGGTATAGCCACCTGCCTGTGTTTGCGGTGAGTTCCTAGAAGATCAACTGAGACGGTGAAAACTAGAGTTCGAATGGCCGATGCCTAGAACGCAAAGGTTCGGGATTTCCGAGACTAAAGTCTGGTTTAAATATCCATGCGTGTATCCTCGGTTTGAAATCTGTATGGCAATCCCATAGGTTGAGGTAGCGGGTATGCGCCTCAATTCTAGATATTGAACCGACCTAGTATGTCACTCTATTGGAGAATAGGGAAAGTTGCGAACATAGCTAGGGAGAAAAGTAGTACCCATGGTTTGGAAATACAAGATGCAGAAGAGGAAGATCCCCAACAGCATGAGGTGATTCATCGTCGATTGCCCCTGTAAGGTACCTTCACCTCCAACTACTACATCATTTATTGCATCTATCGCCTTGTATGTAGCATTTATCGCATGCATATACTACATTGTTTTACTTGCATCCTTTCTATGTTAAGCTTAGTCTGGCATGTGCTCATTCATTTCCTTCGTTGAAGCATGGTTCTGTGATAATGTGTACACGCCTATTCCACTAACAGAATTGTGGTCTGAGAGTTTCAGCACCTTTTCTGTGTTAGACGTGGTTTGTTTTGTGTCCATGCCTTTTCTAGGTAGAATGTGGTTTGGCCGTGCGCCTTATTCACTTCATCCATTGCATCCATTGCATTGTAGTTTGTTTTGTTGCATTCAGCATGTAGGATCACAATCTTTCCTTAGCAGATCATTCCTCACTCATGTCATCCCACCCAATTACTTGTATTTTGTGGTCTCTCTATGAAACACATAGTTTTGCATGTGCTCGCACCCCTTTCACGTTGAAACATGGTTCTGTTATATGTAAGCATCCATGCTGGGCTGAGGCCAGTACTGAGGATGTAAGCACTTAGCCTGTGTTAGGCGTCGTTTGGCTCGTGCACACTTCTTTTCTATGTTAAACATAGTTTGATTTTACATCTCCATCTCTTTATGATATTTGTGTGGTTTTGCACTGCTTGTGGTTTGATGATTCAATTGCATTGCAGATCATTTGCATTGTTTCGTTATATTGTGTATCATTTTGCATTCTGCCCCTGAACTACGTTGGTTTGATTCCTTGCAAAGGAATACATAGGTAACCTGCAGGCGCAACCATTTGTTTCTGCATCTGTATTTTGTTTGTTTGTTTGTCCAAGTCTTCGGCCTTGTCAAAAATGGGTCGTCTCTAGGCTTTGACATTCAATAACGTCATTTCATGGCTCTAAGCTCTTTCAAAGAGGGGCAACTGTAGACACCCTATTTTTTACCACCCTTAAGACTTGGGCGCTACTGATGGTTTACTTGGTGATGAAAGGTGTGCAGTGCAAAGATTCAATTTCTTCAGCAAGAGGAGCGTCAAATCCAACTTCACACCCCATTTTTGGACCAAAACGATTTTGACCAAAAGATTTTAGACCTTAAAACCCTCTCTTTTAAAATATTTTTGAAAGAAAGTTCCTACGATGTTCCGAGGCTCGCATTTTGTTAAATGTTGCGCTTTTCGGTAAACCAAGCAAGGACAAAGTGGAAATGAATGAAACAGAGGTGAGCTCATTGAAAAATCTTTCAAAACACCTTAGTTAGAGGTTTGGAGTTGAAGAAAAGAGGAGAGAAGAGAGGAAAACTAGCTGAGAAGCAGTTAGGCATGAATCCGAGAGGACCAAAACTAAGCAATCTTCACTAAAATAGAGATATCTCTTAGCATAGTTGGAATTTTGATGTGAGGCTACCACCATTGGAAAGCTTACTTTCGGAGCTTCAATTTAGACACAAGAATGACTTGAAAAGGAGTCCATATAAAGGAGATATGCCCATTTGAAGTTTGACCTGTAGAGTAGATTTTTGCTGTCGGCCACTAGGGGTGGCCAGCCGGCCAGTTGAGGTAGCCTACCGGCCACTTATGTTCAAAACTCAAATATTTTGTAAATCTTTTCCCTCCAGCTATTCTACACAAGATCCGGCTATCCTGTAATTAGATATTTCGACCTAGGCTCATGTTTTTGCTATATATTGAAGCCATATCTCTCATTTGAGTAGGTTAGCAATTTTGGGAGCCTCTCTCTCTCAAAATCCTCTCTCTCTAGAAGATTTGTGAGCAAATTCTTCCCTCCCTCTAGAATTCTCTCTCTCCTCTTGTTTTAGGCTTGAAAGTGAGAATTCCCTACATATTTGCATACACTTCCTTAACCAAAGTTGATCATCTTTGGGTTGAGGTAGCTTGGGACTTTGTTCGAGCTCCAAAAGGTGGTTTTAACTCAGAATTGGGGCTGTTTTTGCTACTGTGCTTCAAATGTAACCTCTTACCTCTTTTGAGCTTATTTTTACACACTTGTTTTGTCACCTTTGCAAACTGTTTTTGGCCTGGTTTTCAAGTACCAAAACCTCTATTTTTCAGTCCCAAAAATGGTGGTTTAAGCCTTGTTTGGTTAGGGGGTGTTTCCTCATTTTTGCTCTTTGGCTTATAAAGTCTTTTGAGCTATCTTTCAAACTTTTCAAACAATCTCTTTTTGACCTTAAAACCACTGAATTCCAGAGGAATTTCAGTGGTGGAAAGCTTGTTTTGAGGCCCAAAATGGGAGGGGATGGCCTCCCATCCTTGTCTTTCTATGCCATGCCTTGTTAGCATTACAAACTAGCATGTTTTTATGGCTTATGTTAGCTTAGTTCAAGAATGTTTTTGGCTATATTTTAACATGTTTAAACTCTATTTTTGGCTGGTTTAGTCACTTGTTTTTTGCTTCTTACACTTGCGGTGCAATCTTGCTCACTAGCCTAGTGTGCTTAATGGTTTAGCCTATTATTCTAGCATGTGTTGGCTCCACTCCAGCATGTTTTTGGCCTTTCTTTAGCATGCTTTAACTCTGTTTCAAGTGGTCTTGGTCACATGTCCTCTGCTTTGTATAGCTATAGTGTAAATGGCCTTGACTAGCTTTGTGTTTTGAGGCTTCTAGCATGCTTTGCTTGGGTTGTTTGCATGTCATAGCATCATTTTGTATGTAACTTCAGAGCATATAACTTTGTGACACTCTCACATATTCCACTCTTTCATTGCTTTTGAGAGTTGTGCCTTATGTCTTGTTCGTGAGCCAATACATATGCATGTTTGTCTAGTCTTTTGAGCTTCAATTCCAGCATGTTTAGGCCATTGTTTTTGCGTGATTAAGCTGTATTCGTGGCTGGTTTAGTCATTTAAGCTTAATAGTGCATGCCTCTTGTGTAATGCTCTTCACCAGCATTAGTGCTTTTGACCCTTAACATGTCTTGCATGTATTGCTTACATGATGGAGTCTTGTGCATGCCATTTCAGCACTGAATTTCTGCAATCTTCCTCCATGCTTCACTTTAGAATTTGATTTCGAAATTGGTCTTAAGCCCCTTGTTGGCTTAAGCATGGAATCGAGGCTTTCATGCCTAATGGTTTTAGCCTTCTCTTGAGGGTTTCTACTAACCAAAAGCATGAGACTTCTTCCATGCTTAAGGTGCTTGTGGCTTAGGCCATCTTTCCCATTAGAGGACAATCACATTGAGCTTAACCGGTTAATGGACTAATTGGTAAGTTAAAATGAGTAAACAAGAAATTGACAAAGTAAAACGTGCAAGATAAGCACGTTGTTTGCATTGCATTGTGTTTGGATCGGACGTTAATCCAAACACAAGAAATGCGGGACGTTTCATACTCAAAGTGATGAAACGAGTCGCATTTCTTGGTCTCCAACACCCTTAATCATGCATGATAGGGTGGAGGCCCTTTGTGTATTGTTTGAGCATTCACTAAGCTTGTACAAGCTTGGTTTTTGGGCCATCATGCATTGAGATGCTTAATTGGTGGCTCTACAGCCAAGTACCACACTCCTTTGAGTTTGAGACATGATGAGGAGGGTGGTAGTACACACATTTCTTGCCAAATACATTGTCTTGGCTATGTTGCTCTCTGTTGCAGCAAAAGCAAAATTCTTAAAGGAGAGGTGGCCGGCCGGCCACTTGCACTAGCCTACTGACCACTTGCACTGGCTGGCCAGCCAGTTAAGGTAGCCTACCGACCAGTTGAGATGGCCGGCTGGCCACCTGCAGGGAAAATTGTCCAAAGTGTTCCTATGTTGGGGCAGATGCAATCTGGAAGTTCAGAAACCCGCACAATTAGGTGTCGAGCCTTTCGGTTAATACCGGTAAAAATGACAAATTGGTAGTGCTTATAGCCTACTTGCAGACACATCCTAGAGATTCCTAGTGTTGTATCCACTACCCTGTTTTCTAATATAAAGGAAATGATATCATGAATTGAGATATAAACTTGGCATTGCATGGTTGTGGAAAGAGAAATGAAAATGTTTTGGCACGAGCATTGCATATGCACTCACTTTATCTTTGTTAAGATTCATACTCTGTGTTAGAGTATCTTTACTAGGCTTTGGCTCACTTTATGTGAAAAACCATTTCCAAGTGCTGATAATATGTCTTCGCCAAGGCAATAGCTTAAGAGGACTTGGAGGCAAGAGCTTCTATTTTTGTTAACTATTGTAATTATTTTGTATAAGCCTAGGGCTTTAATTGTATTGAGCCTAAACTTACTTCTGTTGTAACCAAACACCGTCTTGGAAAGTTGTAGCCAATAAGGAATTTTTATACCTGTTTAACTCTTATTTCCTACCTTTTGCTATGACACATGCTATAGATTTAGGGTTAGGACTTATGAATGTATTAACGCATGTGTCATCTCTTGTAACCATTGACTCTTATGAATGTAAAGGGAGATCATATTCTAAATGTACTATTGATAGGTAAATATTGTGAGATGATTCTATTATTATTATTTTGGAGCGTTACATTCTCTTTTACAATAATGATAAGAAGGGTGTGAAAACCCTTTTACCATTTTTGTTCAAATTCTCAACATTTTTTTTTTAAATAGAAAATACAACTCAATGAAGCACAATAATATTTTCATAACAAATGAATATCACAGATATTTCCTTTTCTTCTCTTTTTCACTTCATATTTTTCTCCAACCAAATTACTTTTATTTATACCCAAAATACTCTCTGTTGGAGAAGAAGAGACGCTCCTCTCAGATCATGAGGCAATGACTGAATCACGTAGAGAAGATTTGTAGCTCGTCAGATTCAATTATATGGAGCACGTGGCTTCAACTTTTCCAAAAAAGGGCAGATGGAGGATTTGAATTAATAGCCAAAGGTCGCTTTCGATGAATAGCATCACTTACAGATTTTCAAAATTTAAATAGTGAATTTCCTATTTGCACAGTAATTTTTTTATTAAAATATTATATGATGCACAGTAAAATTTATTTAATTAATATTTATCTAATATTTGAAAATATATACCCTTTTTATAATCTTTGTAGCTGTGGTAGAGATTTTGGATGCACTCTAACGAAGACAACCCACCACCACATGGGTGTATCAAATTTGGCAAATAATGAATAGTAACCAACTGATTTCTTTCAAACATGTATAGTAAAATTTACTATTTAAGCACAATAATTTCCACGAAATTCAAACATGCACAGTAATTTGCACAGTAAATAGATGATGCAACCGAAATCTATATCATATTTTGTGTCAAATGATTGTAAAATATGTATATAAAAAAAAAATCAAAATTTATCAAATAATGTCTTGGACATCATCAAAATTAAATGACATGATTAACAATATATCAAATGTTCAAGTGTCCAGCCTCCTGTTTATTCTCAATTTGAGAAGAGTTATAATTTCGTTTCTTTCCAATTTAAATCTACTATTTCTCAATTCACAGTATCCCAATCATATTCCATAAATTCATTTTTTTCCTTAAACAAATCCAAATATTTCGGTTAGCTCCCTTTTTAACAATTAATACCTTAATACAATCCATATAATAAATAACAAAACTATTATTCATCTTCACCCCTTTTAATCTAAGAAACCCTTAACAATAGAAATTAAGGTTTTCCAATTTTCAACACAAACAAAATAAACTAACTTCCATTACAATAAAAATCTTTCAAAAAACATACAATTTCACTTTCCAAAAATCAAACCCAAAAGCCCCCTTTTCATTATTTTGAAATCCATAACTAAAATTACTTTTATGCAATAAAAATATACCACATGTCTATCTATAAAAGAGTATTGAAAAGGAGCAAAGAAATCTTTACCTCAAGTAAGAAGAGGAGAAAGCCCAAAATTCTAACCTCGATGAAAACACAATCTATTCAAATTACTAGAAAGCTCTCTTCATGCTCTATAAAAGGAGTTGAAACCCAAGCTTGAAATCTTGGGACTTTCGGAAATGGAGGAAAGAGAGAGGAGACAGAAAGAGAGAGAGAGAGAAATGATCTAGATTTGACCAAAAAGTGTCTTTTTAAAGTGCTGATTCCAAACACACCGCTCGAACGTTGAAATTTGTGCTCGAGTGTTAGCAATGAAACCTTCGCTTGAGCTCAGAATGCAAACTCCCAAAAGTTCAGTTTGCAAAGAAAAGTACTGGAAGACCCTAAAGACCGCTCGAGCTAACAATCCATCGTATGAGTGATGAAGAAAATTTTCCAAGATGCTACAATTAGTCAACCTAAACACTTCGCACGTGTAAAAGATGAAGGCAACAACATAAACAGCATGCCACAAAGACAAATGTAAGAAAAACACAACACAATGGGAACATATTTCATCCTTGTAAGATCCCCTTTGAACGATCATACCTTAGAAGATAACAGGGACAATAACTGTGTACTTATGAATCTCTTCATCTCAACATAATGTTCATGAATTTTTAGCCAGATCATAAAGTGTAAGGCCGAATGAAACTGTGGCCGGCTGGCCTAATCGGGCAATTCTAGGGACAAAACTAACTTTTTGCATCTTTAAAAGCTTATAAAAAGGGGTGACCATTCATCTTCCACCCATTTTCGTCCGAAACACTTTCCAAACTCTTTGAGCTCATTTCAGACTTCTATCCATGGACAATGATGGTTTTCTTCCCCTTCCTCCTGGTTCTCCCATCAATTTCGATGAACCAGCCACTCCAAAGCACAGTGACAGTTCCTTTGGGAACACTTTTGTAGAAGTGATTGCTATGGCCATAACGGACGGCGTGGATTTAGAACTTGCATGTGCCACAACTCATGCGAGGAGACACGACTGAGGACGTACTTGTGGTGGCGACGGGAACCGTGGACGAGTAGCGAGTCATGAGCCTATTCAAAACTGAGCCCATGGACGGGGTCACTACTATGGGCTAGGCCAGGGACCTAGAGAAGGTAGGGACTAGGGCCGTGTGAGAGGATGAGGACAAAGCCCTCTACCTCAAGGTCCATTCCCTTCACATTTTCCTAACTTTTTTGATGAGATTAACTTCTTTAACACCCAAAGTTGATCATTTTTTTGAATTTCATGTATACTTGTTCTCCAACTAATGGTTCTCACTTCTACTTCTTCTTGCAAGATGATGAGGTTGCTCCCCCTCCAGAGGTGATTGTCATTAGTAGTGATGATGATGACAAGGATAGTGACTAGTTTGATGGCTACTTCAATGACCCTTACTACAGTAGCAGCAACCCCAGCGATGATGATGACAAGCCTGATGACGCTAGTGCTCCGTTGTTCCTCAAGATGGCCGCGCTCGCTATTTAGTTCATACTCTTGATTGGTCCCACTTTTTGTTACCCTTTTGGCTTCTTGTCCCTTGTATAGTTATTAGGTTATGACATAACCACCATCGTATTGTGCAAAGAACGCTTTTGTAGCCATCTAGTTGTAATCAAATTCGCTGTTCTGGCCCATATATATATATATATCTACTTTTTGAAAATGGATGATCCTCAACTCTTGCTTAGCTCTAATTTTTGAACACGTGTTGACATTCTAAGGCCAAAACACAATCAAAATATAGCATTTCTAACTGAAACATGCCCTATTTATACACTAATGTTGTGTTTGGTTGAGTGATTTGATGAGGGATTTGGAAAGGAAAATGGAAAAGGTAGGTGAAATGTAAATAAAATATACCTAAGTTTCACCTAGTTTCACACACCTTTTTCCTTTTTCTTTTTAAATTTCTCTCCAAATCCCCCAACCAAACACAGAATAAGTGCACTTAATCTGACCAAGGAGGCTTCCCAAGTTCTTCTATTATGCCAAATGAAAAATTTGTCTAGCCAGTTAAATAACCATTCAGTTGAACTAGTCGGGCGACACTGGGGTAGATTTGACTTTTCAACTTTTGACAATTACGAAAAGGCGCAATACCATTGTTGTTGGTGTCCACATCACCTTCACTCTATTTTGATGGATGGAAACATTCATTCCCCCTTTGCTCCTCATTCTCCTCCCAGGTTTGATTTCCATCACTACCCAGATGACAGTGACTCCCTAGAAGATGGCTCAGGTGATGCTGTAGTTCCAGACTTGGACTTAGAGCATGCAAGAGCTCATTCCAGAGGCTATGGAGGTGGGCAAAGACATGTTCATAGAGGTAGGGATGAAGAGTGGGTTGTCCCAAGAGAGGCCAACAACAGTGATAAAAGAAGAGTTAGAGGTCGTGGTGAAAACCATAGATGATCTGTAGACTATGCTTGGGCTCAGCGCCGCTTTTATGGACTCAGTTAGGTAAAGGCCCTCTGCCTCTAGGTTTCTTTCCTTAACACTTCCCAAACTTACCTAAGGTTATTTCTCTGAACCTTCTATCTTTGTTCTATTTCTGATCTAATACTGTTGTTCCTTTCTTTAATGAGCAATTTTTCCTTGGTTTCAAGATGAGGACATGGAACTATTTCGACCTCCTAGTCTGGATCTGCTAGTGGTGAGCAGTGATGATAGTAATGACACGGAGGTAATCTCTAATACTGAAGAGAGCCCTAACACCTGGAATGTCTCCAATAGCTTTATTGCTTAGTTTGGCTTTTATGGAAGCTTTAACAATTTATGGACTGGTTGTTGCATTAGCAGTTTTATTTGTGAATCCTTTTGTTTAATCCTAGAAATGTGAAAAATATATATGTTTCATATTTTATTGCCTTGGACTTCTCATTTGTTTTATCAAATTATAGCAAGATTTCACTCCTATAGTTACTTATTCGTTTTCATTGAGAAAATATCTCATGGGAAGGACTGATTTGAGAATGAGGAATTAGCATACCGTTTCGCTTTTTCCCATCCCCTATTCATCCAAGATACCTCTTAAAGCACTGTAGTCTCACCTCTGTGCCTTAGCATGGTCTTGGCGGTGCCTTTTCTCCATTTTTCTGATAAAAGAAAAGGGTACTTTGCATGGTTCTCTACACATATGGCATCGATATATAGGATGATGGTTAGGACTTGTGTATAGTGAAACCTTTCGTGAAATACTACTGAATGTAATGGGCTAAAAGCCTTTGTGAACTTCTTGTAAACCTCCCCTCTTTAATATAACACCTCGTATGTATACATTGGAATCCACTATTGTTTGGCTGATTTCCTAGGTGCACACTGGTCCTCTGAGACTGAATTGAACTTGTTTAACCTTGTTTTTCCCTTCCAGATAAAAACAAAGACCACTTGAGCAAAATAGGACTCTGCTCGTACAAAAGAACTGTGTTGATTACTTTATTTTGCCACTGGACAAAACAATGTTGGTTGAACAAGAATTTGTTCGGCTGGCCAGATCGGGTTTTTTTCAGGGATAGTTTCGACTTTTCACCTCCCAAAATGTTTATAAAGCCAACCCGACGGTTTCTTTTCACTTCACACCACTCGAAGCACTCACTCTCTTTCTTATTCCCTCTGTCTCTCTAGATTTTCTCCCTTCCTCAAATTACTAACCAACCTACAGCCTTTTTCCTTTAAAATCGCCCACACTCTCTACATTTTGAGCTTATCAAATTGTGAATCCATCAAGTTTGAGTTTTCTACTCCTTATGTGTTCTACACAGCTTAGGCCAAGTTTTCCCTCACCTCTTGTAGCTGGGTTTTTGTGCTCCTCGGAGGGGTTTAGTTTCCTCAGATACGATAGCCCTACAGTTCGGACCCCCGTGGTTCTAAAATTGGTTTCACAAGTGCAATGCCAAATAGAAAAATGAATAAGAGTCCAAATCCAGCAGATCCTAGAAAATCCATTAATCATCAGAGATGCCAAAAATGGACTGCATTGCTAGATTTCATAGTCGCCACCTAAATATTTTTGAAAAATTTAGGAAAGCCGTGACTCATGCCAAAGGCCACTTGTCCATCATAACCAAAGTGTCACAGCTTGGGAACTTAGGTATGAAAGGGAAATGTCATGAATTGAGCACTCCATGCACCAGATCAAAGATCGGCCTCCACTAATCATGATATGAATTTTTTGTACATTATATGCTCATGTTCTTATTATTATGCTAACTAACTATATGAAGCAAACAAACATAGACCACGTCGCTTACTTTGGAATGCTTTGATTTCATGCATTTTTTAAAAGAGTTTTAAATATGTGCAACTCGAAGGAAATGAGCTCATATGTACACTAATCAAAATTATTCCAACTTACGTAAAAATAGTCTTCATCCACAGGCATTCAAAGAGGTATTTCAAATAAGCAAGTAGCCTCAAGGTAGTATGCTTGACATGGAAACAATCATACACATGCAATATGCTAAAGTCAAAATTTGCTCACCTAGTACTCCGAGGTAAGCCAAAGGAAAAGAAAATAATTAGAAAAATGCATGATCCTAGATATGCAAGTGGCTAATGCAATATATACAAAATGCAACTACTAGGTTCGGCTATTTAACATGTCATATGGATCAACTCAAAACATTCGGGAATGTACGTGCTCAAATAAGTAGGAAATGACAACGATATTAGAATGATAAATCGAACCCAATGCATGCAAAAACTGGATACAAAGCATGGCAAAGATATGAAACGAAAATATGATACTATATGCAACCATAGTAAGCATATAAATAAAAAGTAAAAAGAAATGGGGGTTAGAAGACATACAAATATTACAAGTTTTCTCTCGCACAAGAGGGTCCGAATGAATTTCCTAATTAACTAATTATTACAAATACAAATGCATAAACTACTCAATTATTACAAATTCGAATTGAAGCAAGTAATTACTTACAAATTATTACAAATATGAATATTAAAGCTACTAATCTAATGGACTTGAACGGGAGGAACTACATGTGTGCAATCGAGAACATCCTCCAGAAACCCCCTTTGCCCACTGCCAGAAGCTGTTCTGTTTTACCCTTAGTCAATGCTCTGTTTTTTCAACCTTGAAGCCCGACTGGCCTACAATGAGGCCCTGCCGAATCTAATGAAAAATGGTCATGCGTCTATTTTGTTTTGCTAAAAAACCACCACTGTCGTACAATATTGTGGTCAGCTGGCCTACTGAACTAGTCGGCTATATGAAATAATGGCTGGCCGGACATTGCTTTTGAGGAATGCCCTACTGCAACAGAATTAGAACAAAGCGAAACAGAGGGTTTTCAAAAGCTGTTCATCCTTCCCGCTCCCTCTTGTCAAGAGGATTTTCAAGGAGGGGGTAGGTTTGCTTTCCAAATCATCAATCATAGCAAGGTCGTTGCATAATGATCTTAAGAGCAAATTGGAGAAGACTTACCTAAACACAAAAACGATGTTACCTCTTTCCTATCATGAATTTGTTCAAGGAAAAGGTTGACATGCTCACAAATCATCAAACATCACAAACTAGTATGTGATGATTATGGAGCAACTAATCAAGGAAGGAAAAAGAAAAAAAAAAAAATCAAGGAGTAAGCTATCTATCAAAACTTAAACACACAACTAGCCAAAGTTGTTAACAACTCCTCTTTTTCATGGAACAAGGGTGAGACATCCATTTCCATGTGTCAAAAATGATAAATAACAGAGTTTTCAAAACTTTGAACACCGAAGCTACTACCTAGCTTCAAGGTGGACAACAAAAATATGAAAGCAAGCAATTTACACTAGTTAAGCAAACTTGTGGCGGGGTGGCTAAGCCTAAGCTCTAATCCTCCCATGACCACAAGGTTCCAAGTAAAGCTACAACAAGGTAAAGATGATCAACTCAACGAATTGGCCGCTATATCCTATACACGCCAAATCCGAGAGGATTTACAACAATACAAATATGATATTCAAAGCATATGAAGTAAGATCACAAGTAATGAGGAGGACTAGCAACTTTTATAAGCCCATATTCAATTTATATTATACAAACGAAGCTTAAAATAGTCCTAAAAGGGACTGAAACTTAACCAAATAATGTGAAAAGAAAGAAAACAAAAATGGAAGAAAAACAAAGGGTACACAACTAATGAGCTAGTTGATGAAAGGATGGCTAGCTCACTCACTTGTAACCAAGTTTTAATCACATTTTTAAGCTTAAAATAGCTCTAAAATCAGTATGAAAAGGCAAAGAAAAAGGAGAGGAAAGATGGTAAAAGAGCTCAAAGTTTACCTCTTGAAAGAGAGGAAAAGCTTCTTAGTTAACAAACCACATACCAAGTATTGTCAATGGTCTGAAATTATGTTCAAGAATCTCAATAGAAGCTTGAAGTTTAAGCTTGTAAGGTGTATGTATTGTGTATCTATAGTACAAGAGAGGAGAGAAGTGTGTTGGACAAGCTATAGGCACTTGGGAATTTTTTTATAACCCCAAACTATGAGCGAAGGTCCTATATTTATAGAAAAACAAGTTATCATGTCGGAAATATTTGTAAAGAGACAGCTAGTGCAAAGCATGCACATAGGGATAGCTAGCTGCTGTAAAATATCTGCTACGCTAAACATAGTCGGCCGACCAATGAATTGTACGGTCGACCTGAAAAGTCACATGCCTGTCCTTTTTTGGTCTGGTTGCTAATGAGACCCAGCCGAGCCCAAATAAACACGGTAGAATCCAAATTCACATAGCCGGGTCCAAATTTTGAAAAAGGATTTTTAAGGGTCTAAATCATTTTGGTCAAAATGGGGTCTAAGGTTTGGGTTTGAAGCTCAAAATTGAATCCTTTTGCTGAAGTTTTGAACAATTACACAGCATAACATTTCATCATCGAGTGTTCAAAGTGAGGTGCCCAAGTCTTATGGGTGGTCAAAGTGGGGTATCTGCAGTTGTCCCTCTTTGACAGAGCTCGAAGTCATGAAATGACATGAGTGAATGTCAAAGCCTGAAAACGACCCATTTGACATGGCTGTAAGACTTGGGCAAACAAACAAAATGCTGATGCAGTTCGTTGAACCCTAGGGTTGCCTACATATCCCCTTGTAAGGAATCGAATCAGTATAGTTCAAGGGCAAGATGCAAATACTACGCAATGTAACGCACCAATCAAAACCACAAGCAGTGCTTACCACACAAATATCATAAAGGAATGAAGATGCCAATCAAACTACATTTTAAATAGAAAAGAAGTGGGCATGAGTCAAATGATGCCTAACATAGGCTAAGTGCCTATACCCTCAATACTGGCCTCAACGCACCATAGATGCTTACACACAACAGAACCATGTTTCAACATAAAAAGGGTGCGAGCATATGCAAACTATGCTTTTGCAAAAAGAATACAAGTGGTTGGGTGGTATGATATAGGTGAGGAATGATCTATTGGGTAATGATCTACAAGGAATAACAAGGCAACGGGATGATAATGATCCTAAATGCGTTTACACAAAAAGGATGAGTGCAACAAGGTAGAGTATGATGCAACAGATGAAATGGATAGGGGGCGCAGGACGAACTACGTCTAACATAGAAAGGGCAACATACTCCAACCATGCCAGAATCATGAGAGGAGGAAGAACAAATTCCAAACACACTGTAATCATGTGAGGAATGGCACATTCTAACCACGCTGGAATCGTGAGAAAAGAAAGAGACTCCGACCAAGCTAGAATCGTGAGAGGAAGGAGAACACTCTGACCACGCTGAAATCATAAGAAGAGGTTCTGAACCACTCAGGGTCGTGGTCCTGCACGCCCTGACATAAAACTGCTCGGGAACGCATCTCATACGTCCTGAGAAAATCGCTCAGGGTTGCATTGCTACACGCCCTGAGATACTCTAACCATGCTAAAATTATGAGAAGAGGTCTATGAAAAAACAGCTTAGGGTTGCGTTCTTGCACGCCCTGAGATACTCTAACCATGCTAAAATTATGAGAAGAGGTCTATGAAAAAACTGCTTAGGGTTGCGTTCTTGCACGCCCTGAGATACTTTAACCATGCTAAAATCGTGAGAAGACGAAGAGACTCCAACCACGCTGGAATCGTGAGAGGAGGAAAAACACTCTAACCATGTTGAAATCGTAAGAAGAGGTTCTACTGCTCAGGGTCACGTTCCTGCACTCCCTAAGATATTTTAAAAAAAAAAAAATGCTTGAGAACACTCTAATCACGCTGAAACCTTGGGAAGAGGTCCTGAGAAAACCACTCAGGTTCGCGCCTCACGCGTCTTGAGATACTCTAACCATGCTGGAATCATGAGAAAAGGAAGAGACTCCAACCACGCTGGAATCGTGAGAGGATGAAGAACAGTCTAACCACACTGAAATCGTGAGAAAAGGTTCTGAACCGCTCAGGGTCATGTTCCTGCATTCCCTGACATAAAAATTGCTCGAGAATGCATCTCACGCGTCTTAAGAAAACTGTTGAGGGATCATTCTTGCACACCCTAAGATAATAAAAAAAAATTAAAAAAAATCGCTCGAGAATGCGTCTCGTGCATCTTGAGAAAAGCCTCGGAGGACAATGACCCCAAACGCTATTCAGCATAAAGGGATAAATGATGCAAGATAACACATGATGCAAATAGATGCAATAAGTGCGATAGATGATATGGTATATATGACAAGCAATGTCATGGATGATGATTAGGAAATGCAGTAAACAAACAAAGCGGTGCTTTAGAAAAACACCTCATGGAGTGAGTGGTGATGAACCGCTCTACTCCACAGGGATCTCTCCTCTTGTGTTTTTTTAAACTCTTACCTTCAACTGACAGTTCAAAGGTCCCCAAATGCTAACAAGGGGTAACATCTGCATGTAGAAGCCACAGGCGTCGCTTTTCTGCCTGATCATACTTACAACTTTTCCTATTCTCCAATGGGGTGGCAAACTAGGTTGATTCACTATCCAGAATTGAGGCACATACACGCTACCTCAATCTATAGGGCTGTCATACAGATTTCAAGCTGGGGATACACCCCTGGGTATTCAAACCAAACTTTAGTCTCGAAAATTCCAAACCTTTGTGTTCTAGGCATCACCATTCGAACTCTAGTTTCCACCATTGTAATTGGTCTCCTAAGAACTCATTGCAAACACAGCCATGAAGCCTCTAGTGGGGAATGGTGTTTTGGTAGAGTACTTTTGATCGGTACTCTGACTTGAAGCAGGCTCGAACTCGAGGTTGAGGTACACTCATACTCCAGAACAATGGCGAGACATGAGAAGGTGCATCCGGAATGCAATCTCGGAATTTTTGGAAGTTAAAACAAACTCCGATGCTCCACTTTTCCCTTTCTCTTTTGCTTTGTAGTTCGGAACCTATGTAGCTTCAGATAGGTCCTTGTTTTGTTGCTCTCTCTCTTGATAGGTCCTATGTAGTTTGGAGCCTTGTTGCTCTCTCTCTCTCAAAGGGTTGGACCTTGCAGTTTATGAAAGAAAGAATTCTGTTTTGCACATCACGTTTGGAATTGCACAGCACTCTAAGCACAAAACGATTTATTTTTGAAATTGAAACCTAGAATGAGTTCTTAACCAAGTATTGAGCCTACGACTGACTGCAGTCAAAATACAACTCAACAAAGGAAAAACAAAATAAAAACAACCTAAACACAACTATTTACACTCACCGAAATCAAAACGACTCAAAACAAGAATCAAAACAAACAAAAACAACAAACACAACACTTGAATGCTTGTTTTCCATTGGTGGGAGACCTCTTGGTTCACGGGGAGCCCACTGCTTCTCCAGGTATTATTTCTTTTTCTCTCAGTGCACATCTCTCTATTCTTTAATCTCTCTTACTTTTTATCCCTTCCCAGGTGTGGTTAATGGATAAGCTGAAGGTTGTGAACCCTATGAGGGGATCGAATATCCAGCTTCACTTCTAGTTCGTGCTTCATATTTGGCTTGATACCTTATTGCTTGGAGGATGAGAGAGCTTTTGGCCCCTGTTGCTAGCTTTAATTGTACCCTTTCTAGTGAGTGTGTTGATAATGGGAAAAAGACAAAAAAAAAATTAACTTGACTGTGCCCGTAGTTCATCACTTTGATTTTATTTTTTTGTTTTCAGCTTTCCGCTAGAACAATTTTGACCAACATGAGAGTTTAGATTAACATGCTTGTTCGACTTTCTGATTTGAAATCATGTAAGTCAAGTTGTGAGCACTGGAAATTTTCCTTTTTTGGGTCCAAGAAATGGTCCGATTTTGGAAAAATGGAATAAATCCTAAGAAAATTAGTCAATTTCACTAAAAATTCTCTAAAACAGTTTTGCAAATGGCCACTACCTAACCAATGTGGAACTAACTCTTGAGATGCACAATCTGAATTCTGAACTTGATTTGCCTTGTCGCTGAATTTTCTATCAGAATAGGACAACCGAATTTGAACAAAGATTAACCAATTTGGACATGCATAGGATAGCCGAGTTGAATAAGGATAAGCTAATCAACATGGATGAGACAAGCAGGCTGAAAATGGTTGGGACCGAACTTTAGGATGAAGTTGCCTACATATCCCAAAGATGGGAATCAGGCCTTGCATAGTTCCCGAGTAAGGTGCACTAAAGTATTAACTCTCTCCTTTTATGCTCTAACTTTTGCCAAGGCTGTCATTTCAAGTTTTCAACCTTGCGAGCTCTATTTTTCTTTCTTTTTCTTTTCTTTTTTCTTTGTTTTCATTTTTTCTATTTTTTGTTCTTTTTCTCTTTTTTTTTTCTTCTTTTTTGCTCTAACTTTTTCCTGGGTTACCCTTCCGAGTTCTCGGCCCGGCGAGCCTCTCAATGATAGAAAAGTTTTAACTTATTCATGTTGATTGGTTGTGAGATCTGTAAGAAATCTAAATCCATAAGAATGGCTACTGTTTTTGACCAAATAGTCTTGATGATGTAAGGGCCCGTTCAATTGGGTCTGAATTTGCCCTTAGTGTTGTGGATAAGAACTTGATTGTCCTTCAACAATAAATTTTCTTTTCTCAAATTCTGGAATTTGGCTTTCTTGTCGGTCTCCATTGGCTTGAGAAATGACCCATCTTTGAATCTTCGATCACATCTGGCATTTTTTACCCCTAGTTGAAGGGCTGCTTCCCATCCAGCTATGAAAGCTTCCTTTGATCACATCGGACCTTATTGCCCCTCGTTCAAGAACTGCTTCCAATCCAGCCATGCAAGCCTCATATTGTGGTTAATCGTTGAACATTCTGAATTAAGGTTCAAGGTTTGAAAGCAAAAGGGTCGAGTCTTGAAGTCGAGAGTGATCTTATGTTGTACAAGATCAATTCCAGGCATGTCTTTGTGGGACCATGCAAAAATATTTTTGAAATCTTTTAATAAAGTGACTCGTCGCTCATGCTCCTCTGAAGACAATGTAGAACCAATCTAGACCAAGCCAGCATCCTTCTTAGTACCCACATTAACAGACATTATCTCATTCACTAAGGGTTTTAGCATGCTTCTCTTCCTCTCAATCGATCAAATTTTGCAAATCCTAAGGAATTCCTCACTCTTTGTTTTCACCACAGTTGTGGAAAGAGTTTTGAAAAACTTTGATCAATGTAGTGATTTAAAGGCATAGAAAAGTAGGCGAAAATTACTGCAGTTTTATTCAGAACTTTTTTCTCAACTGGCTCAATGATAGAAACAGACTCAAAAGAAAGAGGTAAGAGACAAACAAAAACAAGATAGTGATGTCCGAGTTAACACCCTCTAAATCACCAAACTCTGACACAACAAGACTGACTCAACACCCAGTTCAGAAAGTAAAATAAACAACATTCTCAAATTGCTAAACTCAGTGCGTGCCATCCGCCGTGCCCGAAGTAAAATGTGTGTCATCAGCAGGTGGTTCATTTCCAATCACAAAACCAATCTCATTATCCCCCAAGTTCATCAATCCAGTGCTGACAGACTTTGTAGGACCTAGTGACGCAATGACCTTGTTGTCAATTAGATCTTGAACTTCATGGCGAAGACGAAAACAACGATTAGTGTCATGGTCGGGCTGCTAATGGAAGGCGCAATACTTGGCAACATCATGCCTGGCTGGAAGGCAATGAGGGAGAGGCCGAGACTCAAGGGGCTTGAGATGGCCTTGTCTTATGAGGATTTGAAGAGCTTTGGACAAGGTCATGTAAATGGGATTGAAGGTGCGGCTACCAGTCCTGGAAATATTGATGGAGAGGTTGGCAGGTGTTGCATGGCTTACCCCCTAATCCAAAATGCCCCCAACCTGAGCGACAAAAGTGTTATCTAAAGTTTTTGCAACAACTGCAAGCACTTGCTGTTTGCTCAACCCTTTGACCTTCAAAGCCTCAATAGCCCACCAGAAATGTACATAGGGATCAATACTTGCCCCAGTCTTGTTCTTGCTACTTGCTTCTGCTTTGCTAAGGGATTGGGTCACTATATCAGAGCGAAGCCCATTTGTTATTGTCATGTCATCACACAGACTTGAGATAGTTTCAGGTTGGCCCTTTCTAATTGTAGCTCGCCCCAAGATTGGAGAGCTTTTTGACATCAAATTTTTGGAATGTGATGTAGTCAATGATGGTGCCAAGATCCCAAAGGCTAAATTTGCCACAGTTCTCTGAAGATCTTTAATCATGCTTAATAGCTCAAAAGTAGTGGGTTTGGCCATTGGTGCCTATGGTGTATTTGATGGGGTTTAAGATGATTAGGGTTCAAGTGCATCCATTATACATAAGTATGTGCTTTCTAGAATCAACACCTCAGGCTTAAGTAAATGGGTTTGAGTGATGTATATGCTAGGGTTATAGGTAGATGGCAATGTATAGATTAGGTTGAGGTGGGGATGCGATGGGTTAGTGGTAGCCTGAGGTCTTTTGGTAGAGCTATGATCTCTTCGTCAATAAGATCCTAAATCTTATAACGAAGGCAGATGCAACAGTTTGTATCATGACCCGGTTGTTAATGATAAGCATAGTGTTTAGCAGGGTTATGTCTTGGTGGAAGAGGAATTTGGAGAGGTCAAGGTTCTAGGAGCTCTAGGTTCCCTTTTTCTAGCAAAATTTTCAAGGCTTGAGAAAGATCCAAGTAAAGAGGATGGAAATTTTTTTTGGCGAGGGGTTGTGGTGGGGGGCTATTATTATTATTAGTAAAAAATTTTGATGGATTTGTATGTTTTTGTTTACTTACTTTTACATTATTACTACTACTAGCTACTACTAGTAGTAGCATTAAACACATTCTTCCATATAGGCTTTTACCTTTTTTACCTTCCACAATGATCCCATCCTCGATTTGAACCCCCCATTTTTCATAGTCCTCCTTATGTGAAATCGATCGGAGGACTCACTTTTTTTAATAGCCTTTCATGCGATTTCTAACAATTTCTTTTTCTGGAGGCCTGTTTGCCATTGTACCCGCCTTTGCCATCCATCTCGTAACAAACTCTAAAAATCCCTCATTTGGCTCTTGACGTGTCGCCTCGAGATCACGAATAGTGACCTCGATCTGCATGTTATAGGAATATTGGGCAATGAAAGATTCAGCCAACTGCTCCTAGCTCTATTTCACTAAGTCCTCTAATTTAGTATACCAGATAGCAGCTATCGCAAACATGGTCCTGCCGAATAGTGACAGCTTCTGAATTCTAGTCAAACCCATTAGTCCCAGGATATCAGAAAATAGACACAAACATACCATTGAATCTCCAGAGCCATTGAAGCGGTCAATATAGGGCATCTTGAACTGCTTCGGCAAAGTAACAGCAGACTCCGTATATCCATCCTCAATATTTGGAATAAAGTTAACCTCCTGCACCCTCTTGAAAAGTTTCTCAAGTTTGTTGACTTTGAGCAGGGTTGGGTCAAACTCGAACTCAAAAGGTGCCACAATTTGGTGAACTAGAGCTTTAGAAATCTTGACCGAGATTGGATCTGCCTGGACAGGAAGAATTGAAACACCCTCAATCGGTGGATCTTTGGCAGTGGTACCGAGCATAAGAGTAGCCACATTAGGTGTGTACGAAGCAGAAGCTGTAGTCGGCTGTTGTTATTATTGTTACAACCTATTCGTGACCTCGGTTTGACGGGGTCAGGTCGTGCTAAAGCGAATCCACTGATTGCTATAGACAGATTAGTAAGTTCTCCATATTTGATGATAGATATTGCACCATTATGGGAGTAGATGATTATGCTTAGGGTGAGTTGAATGGAGGTGATCTAACTGGTGAATGTCGAAACCAATATATCCTATTTGGCCCTCCTTTGTCTTGCCACTGGCGAAAGTGAAGCAAACACTGGCCGTCCCTGGACTAAATCTCTGACCGTACAAAGTCTACTGACATGAGTCCAGAGTACCTAGGGGATATCAAAGCCTTATAAAGCTATGGTTCTAGGACTACCTTGCAAAAGAGAAGACAAACAGCACCTCAGCCCAATTTCACTAGAACAGATATGATAATAGTTGACTGACTATACTCTACCACTGAATTCTGCCCCACAAATGGATATAACTGAACCCTTGATATGAAGCACTCCTGTACAGATCCACTACAGAGCACATAGCAGGTAAAGAGAGCCAAAACACCACTATGAGGGGGTAGGGTTACCTTGTCCTAGCTTTGGCATGATCTAGAGTTTCACTACTATATTGGTGAGCCTCATGTCCTGGTTTGGAATAGTCACTTGAGCTTTACTATATACGCTAGGTTAATTGGTCCAAAAGGGTGCCTCAACGAGGTTACCTAATATGCCTCTCACTACTAACACCGAAAAGTGAAAGGAGGATTAAACAGTATAGCAGTAACCCAGATCCGAGGGTTGTGGTCCCAACGTGACATTGCCTACGTCCAACAAGCCTTTTGGCAAGCTTTTGGCTAGCCTCTGGCAAATCGTCTAGGATATCAGATAATAAACACAATGACTTAAATGCACCATGCAAATGCAATGCAATAAACATATATATGTAAATAAAAGTTCACACCATGAGGTCCAAGTCAAGTTCTCTAATTCCCCAAGCAGAACTCAGAATCGGTTTTTCGTGCTCCTCAGAGGGGTTTGGTCTCCTCAGATATGATAGCCCTACAGTTTGGGCACCTGTGGTTTTGAATCTAGTTTCACAAGTGCAATTTGAAACAAATAAAAAAAAATGAATTAGAGTCCAAATCTGGCAGATCCTAGAAAATCCATTAATCATTAGAGATGCCAAAAATGGACTGCATTGCCAGAATTCAGAATCGCCACCTAAATATTTTTGGAAAATTTAAGAAACCCGTGGCTCGTGCCAAAGGCCACTTGTCCGTCATAACAAAAGTTTCTCGGCTTTGGAACTTAGGTATGAGAGAGGAAGGTCATGAATTGAGCACCCTACTCACCCGATCAAAGATCGGCCTCTACTAATAATGATATGAATTTTATGTATATTATATGCTCATGTTCTGATTATTATGCTAACTTACCATACGAAGGAAATAGATATAGACCACGTCACTTACTTTGGATTGCTTTGATGTCATGCGTTTTTGAAAGAGTTTTAAATATGTGCAACTTGGAGAAAAAATGAGCTAATATGTACACCAACCAAAATCATTCCAACTTAAGCAAAATAGTCTTCATCTACGGGCATTCAAAGAGGTATTTCAAATAAGCACATAGCCTCATGGTCGTATGCTTGACATGGCAATAATTATACACATGAAATATGCTAAAGCCAAAATTTGCTCACCTAGTACTCCGAGGTAAGCTAAAGGAAAAGACAATAATTAGAAAAATGCATGATCCTAGATATACAAGTGGCTAATGCAATATATACAAAACGCGACTACTAGGTTCGGCTATTTAATATGTCATATGGAATAACTCAAAGCATGCAACAATGCACATGTTCAAATAAGTAGGAAATGACAATGACATTAGAATGATAAATCGAACCCAATGCATGCAAAAAATGGATACAAAGCATGTCAATGATATGAAACAAAAATATGATACAATATGCAACCACAGTAAGCATATAAATAAAAGGGAGAAAAAAATGGGGGTTGGAAGACATACAAATATTACAAGTTTGTCCTCGCACAAGGGGGTCTGAATGAATGTCCTAATTAACTAATTATTACAAACAAAAATGAATAAACTAATTAATTATTACAAATTCAAATGGAAGCAACTAATTAATTGCAAATTATTAATCTAATGGACTTGAACAGGAGGCAAGGAACCGCATGTGCGCAACCAAGAACATCCTCCAGAAACCCCCTCTGCTCACTGCCAGAAGCTTTTCTGTTTAACCCTCAGTCAATGCTTTGTTTTTCCAACACTAAAGCCCAACCAGCCCACAATGAGGCTCGGCCGAATCTAATGAAAAATGGTTATGCCTCTATTTTGTTTTGCTGAAAAACCACCACTACCGTACAATATTGTGGTCGGCCAACCTACTAAACTGGTTGGCCGTATGAAATAATGGTCGGCCGGCCATTGTTTCTGAGGAATACCCTGCTGCAACAGATCTGGAACAAAGCAAAACAGAGTGTTTCCAAAAGCTATTCATCTTTCCTGCTCTCTCCTATCATGAGGATTTTTAAGGAGGGAGTAGGTTTGCTTCCCAAATCATCAATCATAGCAAGGTCGTTGCATGATGATCTGAAGAGCAAATTGGAGAAGACTTAACTAAACACAAAAACAAGGTTTCCTCTTTCCTATCATGAATATGTTCAAGGAAGAGGTTGACATGCCTCACAAATCATCAAACATCACAAACTAGTATGTGATGATTATGGAGCAACTAAACAAGGAAGGAAAAAGAAAAAAAAAACAAAATCAATGAGCAAGCTATCTATCAAAGCTTAAATACACAACTAGCAAAAGTTATTAACAACTTCTCTTTTTTATGGAACAAAGATGAGACATCCATTTCCATGTGTCAAAAATGATAGATAAGAGAGTTTTTCAACACTTTGAACACAGAAGCTACTACCTAGCTTCAAGGTGGACAACAAGAATATGAAAGCAAGAAATTTACACTAGTTAAGAAAACTTGTGGTGGGGTGGCTAAGCCTAAGCTCTAATCCTCCCATGACCACAAGGTTCCAAGTAAAGCTACAACAAGGTAAAGACGATCAACTCAGTAGATTGGCCGCTATATCCTAAACACACCAAATCCAAGAGGACTTACAACAACACAAATATGATATTCAAAGCATAGGAAGTAAGAGAACAAGTAGTGGGGAGGACTAGGACACTTTTATAAGCCCATATTCAATTTATATCATACAAAACAAGCCTAAAACAGTGCTTAAAGGGACTGAAACTTAACCAAATAATGTGGGAAAAAAAAAACAAAAGAATGGAAGAAAAACAAAAAGGATATACAACTAGTGAACTAGCCAATGAAAGGGTGGCTAGCTCACTCACTTGTAACCAAGTTTTAATCACATTTTTAAGCTTAAAATAGCTCTGAAATTAGTATGAAAAGGCAAAGAAAAGAGAGAGGAAAGATGGTAAAAGAGCTCAAAGTTTACCTCTTGAAATAGAGGAAAAGCTTCTTACTTAACAAACCACAAACCAAGTACTCTCAAAGGTCTGAAATTATGTTCAACAATCTCAGCAAAAGCTTCAAGTTTAATCTTGTGAGGAGCATATATTGTGTATCAATATAGCAAGAGAGGAGAGAAGTGTGTTGGACAAGCTATAGGCACTTGGGAGATTTTTTCTAACCCCAAACCATGAGAGGAGGTTATGTATTTATAGAAAAACAAGTTCTCACATCGAAAATATCTATAAAAAGATAGCTACTGCAAAGCATGCACATGGAAGTAGGTAGCTGCTGTAAAATATCTACTATGTTAAACATGGTCGGTCGGCCAATGAATTGTACGACCGACCCAAAAAGTGGCTTGCTTGTCATTTTTTGGTCTGGCTGCTAATGAGACCCGGTCGAGCCCAAATAAACATGGCTAGACCCAAATTCACACCGCCGGGTCCAAATTTTGAAAAGAGGATTTTTAAGGGTCTAAAACATTTTGGCCAAAATGGGGTGTAAGGTTTGGGTTTGAAGCTTAAAACTGAATCCTTTTGCTGAAGTTTCAAACGATTACGCAGCGTAACATTTTATCATCGAGTGTTCAGAGTGAGACGCCCAAGTCTTAAAGGTGGTCAAAATGTGGTGTCCACACCTCCCTTTGGTTTTTCACATTTCTCTTTATTTTTTTAGATTTTCGGGTGACTCGAGTTGGATTTTCAGATTTTCTCCTCCTCCTCCTCTTGATTTTCGGTTACCCACACCCCACCATTCATCCATAGCTACTAATATCCCTTATGGGGATTCTCCGATCATCATCGAGGGTGATATGCCATCTCCCGTCCCCAAGGCCAACATTCACATACTCACTGTGGGCGCAAATATTTAGACGGACGATCCCAACGTAGTAGCAGATGACATTATCCCTTCAAAATTCGAGCCAGAACTACCTCATTTGTATTTAAGGTCATTTGACCCATCTACATAACATTCTCACATTCATCAATTGATTTATAGGAGCATGCTCACATTCAATGAGTTTGAGCCGAGAGTCACTGCGGACATACTGCTTCGAGAGTGCCAAGTGCACCTATCCCATGGTGCTCAATTGGTAAGAACTCAACTCCATTTTGCATCTTCTTTCGAAATTTCATTCCTAATCTATTTCAACATTTTACTAACAAAGTTTTCTCTTGTGACAAGATGACGATCAACAGATGAAGGGATATGAGACGGTTCAGAGCCCCCAGTGTTGGTATCGAGTTCTCTCTCGTGAGGTTCGAGCTTTGGTGGTTCATGCTAGTTTCGACCCATTTTGTTTGGGGATCACCCAACTTCAGGCCACTTGGTTGGCCTTTCCTACTCTGATAGAGAAATGATGGGATACCACAAAAAATGCTTTCCACTTCTCTTCGGCTGAGGAGATGACAATGACCCCTTATGATTTTTCCATGATTACCAGCCTTAGAGTAGGGGTAATTCGGTCCCCTTTGACCCAGACATGGGACTAGAATGCCGTCTAGGTTCATTTGCTTGGGGCCATTCCTTTGAAGGATAGCTTGGGGATGATTCGATATAGCTGGCTCTACCGAAGGTTTCATGGCACACACCCCGAGCCTCTAGAGACTATAGCTCACTATGCCTGCGGCTTTCTCCTCTATGTCCTTGGTACTACCCTATTTGCAAACAGGGAGAAAACTGTGGAATTATACTTGCTAAGCGCCATGGTAGATCTTCCTCAGATATGAGAGTGTGACTGGGAGGTGCTGGTCTCACCACGTTGTACCAATATGCGAGCTTGTCCTCTTGTTGGAAGACGAGATTTCTTGGAGGCTACTGTCAAGCGTGGGAGGTATACTCTACCCTTTTAACTTATCTCATCACTGTCATTTCTGCTTTGCATGCTTTACTTCATTTCTAACTCTCCTTCTGACCATTATCTCGTGTCCTCCATTTTCCATGCAGTTGTGGCTATACTCCTATTTCCTAGACCTTGCTCCAATCCCAGTGCATGAGATTGAGTGGGCAGTGCCCCAATCTCTATACTTTGACAGTGCACTCCAGTCATGTGATCACTAGGCTCACAGTTTTGCCCACTGCCACTACTACTTCAACACCATGACCTCCACTCGGGTAAGCACTTGACACTGAAAAATCCAGTCTCTATTTTTCCTTTCATCCTTTGTCTCCTTTATCTTAATTTCAGATAACAACTACCATTTTGTGCTTGCAAATTTAGTGGCAGGGATGCCATGCCCTATGCTGAGAAAAAGCAGTATGCGGTGTCTTGGGAAGCCTCCCAAACAAGGATTCTTTTAGAGGGTCCCTTTGGTCTAGCCTAGTTCTTAAGAGAGTGGTTCCTTTGCCAGACTACGAACTAGGTGATTCCTGATGTCCCTTTTCCACCACCTGCCCACATGAGGACTACAGACGTTATTATAGACATGGTTGAGCTTAAGGCCCTGATTGATGGTTGGAATGTAAATCTATTTCATGTGCATGGAGATTACACCGCCTTCTTGTAGTCTCACATCGTGTCCCCTCTTACCTCGGATACTATTCGAGTACTTGGAGTCGATTCTATACCTGCTACGCTTGCTCCTGTTGCTGCTCCTCCTGCCCCTGGAGGCGCTGTTCCTGCAACTCATGTTTCTTCTGGCCCTGCTGTCGTCTTTCCTGTTCTCCCGACTTCGATCACATATTTGAGGTCGAGCGGTGCTCTCAATGAGATCCCTTTTGACCTTCCTGAGGATCAGGTGTTCACACTTACTCCAGACATGGGCCAGGTATTCCTTACTTCTTTCGTTACTTCATCAAATATTTTCATACTACTTTATTCCATTTTACTTACACTTTTATCTCCTTTTTGCAGCCTCCCACAACATATATTGAGCAGTGTCTTCAGATGATTGAATCATTGGTCCATATGGTACAGATGAGAGAGCATGCTCTTACCACTACTGAAGTTGAAGTACCTTTCTTGCTGACTTGATCTATAATGTCCATACTATATTTCTATATTTTGATAGGCTACCTTCATCTCTACACCATCTGTTCTGATATTTTGTTTCTTGCCAACCCCTGTTTCAGCTTGATGTCGTGCTGGTAATGCCTTCTCCTACTGTAGAGAGGGGAGACGGACAACCTCTAGCGCAAGAGAGAGGCATTGATAGAGACCGGGGTAGAGGTGTTCGTGATAGAGGCACGGAGAGAGTGCCTCAAGTGATAGAGAGCTCTTCTTTTTCTAAGAAGACTCCTACTGACTTTGTGGAGGAGGATGTCTCTACAAATGGGACATTTGAGGGCAACAATGGTGGAGAAGATACGAGTGTGGACATCAAACACTCTGAAGGTAGTGATGCGGATGATGATGATGATGAGGAGGGCAACGATAGCTGCAATGATGATGCCAGTGGCAGTGATGCTGGTACTAAAGATGAGAGTAGTGATGATAATAGCTATGCTGATGGAGATGACACCGAGTCTTCACTGAAGAAGAGGATGAAGAGAACCAACCAACCTTGATTTCTCTTTTATTTGTATTTCTTTTTACTTGGTAGTTTAGAAAACCATGTATAGCTTCAGATAGGTTTTTGTTTCTTTTGACAACTTTTTGTAACACTTTTGACCGGGGATTTGGTCTGTGGTAATGGAAAAAAGATCTTTTGTTTTACTTTGCACATTTTGGCATGAATGGCACTACACTTGAGCATATAACACCCATATTTTGAAATTAGAAATTGAAAATGGTTGTATTTGAATGAGTTCTGAATCTGACATTGAGCCTACAAGTAACCAAAATACAAAATACAACTCAATAAAAGCAAAATATAGCAAAAATAACCTAAACACACCTATTTACACCTACTGGAATGAATAAGACTTAAAACAACACCTGAAACAAAATTACAAGTACAGACTACTGAGGCATACTGCTTTTGCAACATTGGGAGCTGGCCGGTCAAAAAGTTGTTTGGCCGAACAAAGAGTATTTAGCTGGTTGAAAGTTTCGGCCAGACGGCTAGATACATCTGTGAAGCACCGAAGCAACTTTATCTCCTTAAAAAGGTGATCCTTCACTACTTTTACAACTAGAAATGGAAAAATTAGGAGTATTTCTCTAAAAATGGAGGCTCCAACTATTGCTAGGCTTCAGGATTGGATGACCACTTTGGACAGCATTGAGAAAGTAAACTTCACAGGATTTGGCTTGAACGTCTTTTTCACCCTGAGTCATACCCCTTTTCATTTTCCTTTTCTTCAAGTGGCGATTCATTGTAGGGATCCAATTACCCATGTATGCCTTTGAAGAATTTCGGGCGTTAATAGAACTTTCCCAGGATGAGAAAATCATGCCCAACCCATTTCGGCCATGCACATGCCTTGAAATGGATGTGTGGTCTAACTTTGAATGAGACTCATTCCTTAGCTCATGGCGAAGAGTTGGATGTATTTGGATAGATTCACCAATTTTCTATCGTCAAAGATCAAACTAATCCCATTTGATGAGGGCACTGTCAATATGCCCTTTGCATATGCCTCGTTTCACACTACTTACTTGCTTCTAGTGGTGGCAAAGCTAGGTTCATTGAGGTAGCCCAAAACCTCCAGGAAGGATAGAGCTGTATCGGCCTAGTGTTAATTGAAACTTTGATGGGTTTGGATGCATTTCACCGATAGGAGACCTTCTAATTTGTGGGAAGTCCACTACTCCTTCAGGTATTGTTTCCCGCCCTTCTCACTTTATGATCTTTCATCACTCTGGCTCTCAATACTCAATTTTTTCCTCTCAAAACCTCTTCTCTCTTTTCCCACTCAACACACATCTCTCTATTCTGTAATCTCTCTTGTTTTTAATCCCTCCCCAAGTGTGATTGATGGACAAGCTGAAAGTAGTGACTCCTTCTGTTCGATACTCTGCTAAGACCTACTTCTTTTGAGCTCAAATGGTGGTTTTTCCCTTGGAAGGCCTATGGTGTGATTGGATGTACAGCAGATCTGCAATGGACATTGCTTGGTATTACTCTTGGCTTGACTCACCTCCAATGATGTATAGTATGTTCTACCAACCGGGCATACAACTGATTGGTTTGATGCACTGCATCTTCTACTTTCCCTTTAGATTCAGGCAAGAGTTCGGGCAAGACCAGACTCGTCCTACTGATGGGGGCGAGTATCCGGCTTTATTCCCTTTTCGGGCTAGACATCTTTCTTGGTATGCAACTGCTTGGAGGATGAGAGAGCTCATGGCTCCTGCTGATGGTTTCAAGCATGCCCTTTCCGGCAAGTGCCTGCTTTAGCTTGAGGATGAAGCACAAGTAGGCGCATCCGTAGTAGTGAAATCTTCTAATGTGGCAGGGAGAAGGCAAAGGACTTGAGTCGACTGTACCCCCTAGTTTATTGCTTTGACCTTTTTAGTTTTTTTTTTTTTTTTTAATGTAAATAGCTTTGATTAACATGAGAGTCGGATGAGCATGTTTGTTCCACTTTTGTTTTCAAAATCATGTAAAAAGATTGTGGATATTGAAAAGCTTCCTCTTAGGTCCAACAAATTGCTTATTTTGCAAAAGTTTTGAGAAAATCAGTCAATTTTATTAAAAACATCAAAATATATTTTCACAACCAGTCATTACTTGATATGACTAGAATTACCCCTCTTGAGATGCACAAACTTGAATCAATTCGAACAAGACGCGCTACATTATCTTCCACTACTGTACTGCCAACTGGATCCATCTCGTAATTGAACTTGTCACATAAAGGCAGATTTGGATGATCGGCAGCCTAGTCTTAGAAAAACCTAACAAGCAACTCATTGATATTATAAAACTCTTATCCAAACATGTAGAAGATTATGGGTGTGTTTGGTTTGTATTTTGAAATATGTTTTTGGAAGAAAATTTCTAAAAACGTGTTTGGTTATAAATTTTTTCAAAAAAATTTCAAAATTACTTCTCTATCTGTTACACATCAATCACTTTTTTTCCTCTCATTTCTCCTTCTCAATCATTTTTTCTCTCATATATATCTACTCAACTACAACAAAATATCAAATCATCCTAAACTCTCAAACTCCAAAACTATTTTCAAAATATACGACCAAACAAACTAAAAAAATTTCTAAACTCAAAACACAAACCAAAATATTTTTAATTTTCCTATCTTTTTATTGAAGTTGGACTTAAAGCCGCGCACTGATATAAAACAAAAGTGCAATTAACTCGTTCACTCATTGTCCACATTTTTGTAAGTTTTGCCCATATTGAAGGTTATTGGCTCGTGCCCCTTATGGGGCATTGGGCAGTCCAGATTTCTGTAGTGTTTTCCTGCAATAGTTTCTGTAGTGGTGCCAAAATGACGTTATTTTGGCCTAATTTTTTTTTCCCACTATTTTCTCTTCTATGTATGTTTGGGGATAGACGAACATGACTGGGGACAAAGACCAAAACAAAGTAAGGAGAATGAAAAAATGATATTAGAATTAGCTTTATTCAAGATTCATGATTTTCTTTCTTGTTATTTGCCCCCAACAAATATATATATATATATATGGGTTGTTATTCAATCACAGAGGACGGTCGTCTTCGTCGGCACCATCGACGGCGGCGAGCAAGATAAAAAAGGCCATCGGGTTGAAGAAGAGTCCAAACTCGGCTACGGGTCAGAACAACCAGGTGGGTTTGGGTAAGGCGAAGAGACCTGTGATCATTGGTGAGTTGGTGAGGATTTGGGTCTCACCGCCTCCGCTGTGGCTGGTATATCTGGTTGTCGTTTTCCCTTCCCTTGGGTCGCAATCTCTCATTTGCTACTTTCCCATCTCCTCTTCCTTCATCAATTCCAAACCCAGATTCAATAGAAAGAGAACAGAGACAAAGGAGTTGGAAAAAAAAAAAAAAAAAGCCAAAATGACGTCGTTTTAACACCACTACGGAACAACTGCAGGAAAACCCTACAGAGGATCTGGGCTTCATTAAGGGTTATGCTTTCCATTTTTTTCCCTTAAATTAGGTTAAAGTAGATCCTACTGAGTGACTCAAAAAAATTTTAAAAAAAAAAATTGTCTAGTAGAAAATAGTTGGATTATTAAGCAAATCGACAACTAACATTTAAGAATTTATTTAGGAATTATATTTTAAGGTCTCTCAAGTATTTTCTTAAATTTAATACAAAAATCACAAAAATAAAAAAAGTAATAAATAAAAAAATGATAAATTACATTGACATCTTCTAAGATTTGGAAAAAATATAATAAGCATACAAGTTTGACTTAATTACATTGAGTTTTCTTAAAGTTTTAATTATTATAGCACTTGGCCTTTTTTCAACAGAAATTCATTAGCCATGTGAATGAAAAAAATGATATTATCATTTCTTTTACATTGAAATATATATTTTCCACTATATATTGTTGTGTCTTTATGCCAGCTACATTAGTTAGTCTCTTTAATTTAGTATAAATGAAGTATGTGTAATTATGTCAAAATTATAGAATGTACTGTATTTTCTCCAAATCTCGAGGCAAAAGTTTGATAATTGAACAAATCAACTATATTACAAGAAAATTAAAGTGAATTAGTAATATTATAAAATAAAATGATATATATTATTGTTGGCTACATATTTTGTAAAAGCCAATCACAGTTCGACACGTGGCAGAGTAAGGGTAATATAGGAAGACTAGTCAAGTCTTCGATCCTGATCATACACGTGGCAGTTGATATTGGTTCTCACATGATCTAAGTAGCATTGGATTAGTAAAGAGATGCAAGGTGACGTGGCTTCAACGGTTACTCACATTCAAATTCAAATATAGGAGGGAAGCCTAACTGCAAGTGATGGTGTAGTGGAACTACTTATGAGGCAACATGGTCAGCGATCATGGAGGAGCAGTTCGACGGTTTGAAGTGTAGTTCGAAGGTCATCCTTGACAAGTATAAATAGCAGGGAAGCCCCCAGAAAAAGCCCCCAGACTCAGATCATACAAACCAGTCTTACTTTACATATTTTCTTTTCCAGTTTTTTACATTTCCAGTCTTTACATTTCCTGCACTTTAAATACATGTTCTTTACATTCCTTCACTTTAAATACCTGCTCTGCACTTCATTCATAGGAGTAGTTTCAAGTAGAAGTAGATTGTTGCTGTAAACCTCTACGAGGCTGAGTTTGGACCATTGTAAGTTTTCATTTTAATGAAATACTTCAATTGCTCTTCATTTAACTGTCATTTCGCTTAATTTCTCCTAAGTCAAGCCACCAGTAAAAGTCCTCTTCATTGAGGCTGAAAGAACTAAAACACAATCGTCTGATAATTGGTTGGCAATTATAATTTCTGTAAGGACTGATTGATCCTTGCTGGCATGCTCGCATTTACAAAAATACCCTTCGAAAGCCAAAAAGCCAACATATATTTTTGGCACGCTCAGTGGGACTAATTAAAATGGTTAGACGAAGACGACAAGGAGAAAATGAACGCTTGGAAGAAGGCGTAAAAGGACAGGTAGAAATACCTAATCCAGAAGATAATGTGGTAACACATCCTGTGGAAACTCTCATGTTATCATAACCTATGGTTGAACAGACTAGTACTTTTGGACAAGAACCATATGTTCATAATATTGGACGAAACCAAGGAATTGGACCATCCACTGTTCCATCTACTCAGCCAACAAATCCATGTGATGGCCTAGTAGATGCTATGGGACAACAATTAATGAACACAATGGAAAGGTGGGCAACAACCTTTTTGGATCGAATGAATAACCACCAACCAACAAACACAAGACACACAGAGGAAGTTTTAAATGTGCCTCAGCAAAGATTGGCTTGAGACAAACAGCCTATGCAAATTAATGGACATTCTAATAATCAAACTAGTAATCAGAACTATGAAAGACCATCACCTCAGTCTTGGTATGAACCCATTTCGAGGCCTATAGCAGGCCAAAATGCCTCAGTACTCAACAATGAAGCCACACAAGTTGGTGGATCTGGTCAAGTACAAGAAACTGGCGTGAGAATGGTTACAAATCCCATGTTCGAAGCCATACCTGGCACTAGGGGATATAATAATCCCTTATTCGAATTTATACCCGGGTGATTGGAAGGCTAGCCTGTAAATGGAAGGGACACAACACCTGTTCCAGCACCTTTCGCAGGTCCTTTTGCAGGACAGACTCAAAAGGGTTACCCACACCCCCAATAGCAACTTACACCACAAGGACAACCAGTCCCAAATGTACCACCTTATGGACCAAGAGGACCACAGGCACAAGTTTGTCCATCAAACCCTATGTTTGTTCCTCCAGTAGTGGTTCAGCAGACACAAAGTATGGTCCCTAGGGACCAAATTGTTGATATTGTTAGGGAGATGTGTGGACCGATGGCGCGGGGATCCAGACTCCTGTATACAGAAAGCCATACCCAGAGTGGGTGGATAGGGTACATGAATATCCAAGGGGATTTAGGATACTAGATTTTACCCTTTTCTATGGGAGTGGGAATCAATCAACAGTAGAGCATATTGTTAGATTGGCTGCTCAATGCGGTGAATTTACTAATTATGACTATATGAAACTGAGATTATTCCCGAATTCTCTAACTGGGGGAGCATTTGTATGGTACATCAACCTTACACCTGGCTCCATTCAAACTTGGCAACAAATGGAAGAGGCGTTTCATGCCCAATTCTTCCAATCGGAGCCAAAGGTTTCCATGGCAGACTTGGCAAGATTGAGTCAAAGGCCTGAAGAAAAGGCCACTCAGTTTATTGCCAGATTTAAAAGGGCTCCAAATAAATGTAGAGTCATCTTGCCAGAGCCAGAATTCGTAAGATTGGCTCGAAATGGCTTAGAGTTCAGGCTTCGAAAGAAGTTTGACTCAACTGAATTAAGAGATTTGGTGGAACTAACCTATAAGGTGTCTCGATATGAAGCATTATTAGAGGAGGAACAAGATCGAAATAATGCATCCTATAAGACATATTATAGAGATCCTAATTATGAGATCGATGCAGCAGAGATTGTGAGCAAAGAACCTGTAATCTGTGAAACATTAATTCATAAGGATACAACAATTGACCAGTAGTTTAAGAAGAAAGACTTTCACATGAAGTACTCTTTCGATTTAACTAAAGCAGATGACATTTTTGATCATTTGCTTGCGGCCAATTTCCTTAAGTTGCCAAAAGGAGTGAAAATGCCATCTCCAGATGAACTTAAGGGAAAAGCATATTGTAAATGGCATAACTCTTGGTCTCACTCGACTAAAAACTGCATTGTTTTTCGAGACAGGATCCAATAACAAATTCAGAAAGGAAGTTTGAAGTTCCCAGACAAAATAGAAATGGCCATGGGGATCGACAGTAATCCATTTCTAGAGGTTCGAGAGGCGACAGCCAATGCCATTACTTCAGACTTCCAGAACTTGTCCTTAACAGAGTTGGAAGAAGTCAATGTGCAGATGCATGTTGCTAACCAGACAACCATCAAAAAGGACACTAGAAACCCACTAGCTATTGGACAAGGTTTCTCACACCAGAGGGAACACTCTGATGAAGAAGCACTGGATGATGATTCCTTAAAAGCAGCAGTAATGCAAAAGATGTGTCCCAGGTGCAGACTGAGTTATAAATAGTTGAAAGGGCTTCCAGTTGATATGAAGCAATATTACAGGGATGTATAGAGACGTCCTAAATTAACCAATGCTTACAACAAGAGGCCGTATCCAGCTAGTGACAGGCAGCGGCCGTTAGTGGTTGAGCCTGCAGTAGACAGAATGCACGCTAAAGGCAAGAGACCCTTGTATGAGTCCAGGCCACCTAACTATTATAAAATGGAGAGCAGTCATTCTGAAAGAAGACTGGAGAGGAATTCAGGTTATGGGATCAAAGCCAGAGATTGGCCCCCTAGACCATCCTCACACAGGACAGAAAGTGGTCACTTACACCGAAGGCCTAAATCAGGCTCGAGACATGAGGTCAAGGCCAAGCAATTGCCTTCACAGCCAGCCTCGAAGATGGGTTCGAAGGTAGAAGGAAACAGTTTAACATCTTGGTTAGTAAGTTCGTGGGTACCTGGGGTTCCAGATTGGTTTGTAATGCAAAACAAACCTAGGGAAGTGCCTGCCCAAAGGGATGTTGGAAACCAGGGCAGGATGGTCAAGCCTCCTTTGGTGGCTCCGAACAATTGGGTATTTCTTAAACACCCAAAGACAAAGGAACCAGATATGGTCCCAGTCATTTCAAGATGACAAAGGAGAAAAATTTAGCGCAGGTACACCCAGTACCAGCAAGATTTGAAAGAAAGTGGAGAGAGTTCTTCACTGGTCAAGACAGAAGGAAAGAAGAATCCAAAGTCAGACCATGCTCGAGAGCCAATTCCACAGAACAAAGTGGTTTGCAACAGAGAACAGTTGGCCAAGGTTCATTCTAAAGTAAAAGCCAGAGAGAAGGCTAGTTTAGCAGGGTTAGAGAAGGCTCTGATGGAGAGTGGTAGCGAGACAGAAGAAGAGATTGGCATAAGCCAAAAGAAGGAAATGGTGGAAGAAGAAATGTTTGGAGCCTTTAGGCTGAGCAAACATTTTTGGTTGAAAAACCAGTCGAGGAAAACCATTCGAAGGAACCTGTTAGCAATGAAGTGCCAGAATGCAGCATGCAGGGTGCTTCTGAGGTAACTGACCAAGGTAGCCAAGAGGGGAAACAGGCACAGCCAGCCATCCAGTTTGGCTCATTTCCTCCGGTATCAGTCAATATGGTACATATACTACCTCATGAGTTCGAAGCTGGAGATGAGGACCAGGATGGTCAAGAAATTGATCTTATTCCAGTCTCTAGTTAAGATTCACAAGTGAGTATGGTACAGGATGATTCTGGCATGGCTACCCCAATGGAAACTGAATATGAGAGCGAAGAAGAGGTGAGCATTAACCTCTCATATCCTTTTGAATATCCCTCGAATTCTATGACACAACATGTCAAGCCCTTGTACATCAAGGCTTTCTTCGATGGGATACAGTTGAACTGAGTCTTGATAGATAATGGGGCAACAGTGAACTTACTACCGAAATCTTCTTTGAAGAAATTAGGGAAAAAGAATCCTAGGTTGATCCCAACTAGCACAACCATTGCTGGCTTCGCTGGAGACAGACAGATGGCCTAGGGGATTTTGCCCACTAACTTGAGTGTGGGAACCAGGGACTGCATGACAGCATTCTTCGTAATTGACAGTAATGCTAAGTACAATGCTTTACTTGGAAGAGATTGGATCCACACTAACAAATGTGTGCCTTCCTCTTTGCATCAGAAAATTATGATGGCCTTAGGCAATGGAGAGATAGAGGAAATTAATGCAGATCCTCAACCCTTCATAGCCTGTGCGGACTTTGCAGAGGCCAAACTGTATATTGAGGGGGTGACCCCACTCAATATACTAAGGAAATCTGATAGCTCAGCCAAAGTGACAGCTGATGAGGAAGTGACACACCTGAAGCACTTAGTCCAAGAGAGTGCTGATGAAGAGATTGTCGTTAAGGATGATAATGATGCCTGGTTGTAGGCAAAGAGATGAAGAACAAGAAGCCAAGTCTTTGGCTCTAATTAAGTTTTCAACATTGGATGTAAAATCAATAGTCCAGAAAGTACAGGAGCAAGAGAGAAAAACCATAATAATTGGCTGCAAACAGGAGCAGCAACAAGTCAGAGTTTTGACTCTTGGTAAATACTGTGCATTGGACATTGAAATGAAAGTCCAGGAAATGCAGGAAGAGGATGCCTTGTGGACAGATTTTGTCTATGAGGAGAAGGGCAAAGATGTTGAACTAAAAAACCAGGGAGCAGAACAGAGCGAGAAGGTTGCTTCGAAGGTAGAAGAAACCAAGAAAGAAGCTTCAATAGGTTCTCAGACACAAGACCCCTTAGAAGAAGTAAATTTAGGGGAAGGTTCTATACAACAGCCCACCTACATAAGTGCTTGTTTGAATATTCTGGACAGGGACCAGTGGTTGGTTGTTCTAAAGAAATACAAAGATTGCTTTGCATGGTCTTATAATGAACTACTAGGATTGAATAGGTCATTAGTGGAACATAGGCTCCCTATGAAGCCTAACTTCAAGCCATACAAGCAGAAACCAAGAAGAATGAGTCCAGAAGTAATTCAGAAAGTCAAGAAAGAAATTCTTAGACTGCTCAAGGCAAGCTTTATTAGGACAGCCAGGTATGTTGAATGGCTATCTAATATTGTGCCTGTAGTCAAGAAGAATGGCAAAATGAGGGTATGCATTGATTTCAGAAACTTAAATCTGGCAACTCCGAAAGATGAGTACCCTATGCCTATAGTGGATCTGTTGGTAGACAGTTCAGTAGGACATCAGATTTTATCAATGATGGATGGACACTCTGGTTATAACCAAATCTGCATTGCAGAGGAGGACATCCACAAGACAATATTCAGATGTCCTGGAAATATTGGCACCTTCGAATGGGTTAAAATGCCATTTGGCCTGAAGAATGATGGAGCTACATATCAGAGAGCTATGAACACTATCTTTCATGACCTCATTGGAGGGTATTTGAAATGTTATATTGATGACATTGTAGTTAAATTAATCCATGGAGGAGCATTCATTTCACTTAGGAGCAGCCTTTGAAAGAATGAGAAAGTTCAAATTGAAGCTCAATCCTCTTAAGTGTGCTTTTGGTGTATCATCTGGAAACTTCTTGGGCTATGTGGTACACAAGAAAGGAATACAGATTGACCAGAATAAAGCCAAAGCCATCATTGAAGCTAGGCCTCCATCAAGTAAGAAAGAATTACAAAGGTTCCTTGGACAGGTTAACTTTTTTCGAAGGTTCATTTCTAACACTGCAGGGAAAACTAAAGTATTTTCTTCCTTGTTAAGGCTGAAAGATGAAGAGGAATTTGTGTGGACAGCAAAGCATCAAATCGCTTTCGAAGGTATCAAAGCCTACTTGGCCAACCCTCCAGTGCTGATGCCACCAAAGGGTAATAAGCCCTTGAAATTGTACATAGCTGCAGCAAAAGATTCATTGGGAGCTTTCTTGGCCCAAGACAATGAAGAAGGCAAGGAGCAAGCTGTTTATTACCTTAGTAGGTTTTTAAATTCTTGTGAATGTAAATATTCAGCTGTAGAAACTGTGTCTTGCTTTGTATTTTGCTGCAGTGAAATTAAGATATTATCTTTTACCTACAACTGTCTTGGTAATTGTAACCACAGATTTGGTTAAGTACATGTTATCTAGACCTATGTTGAGGGGAAGAATTGCCAAGTGGATACTAGCCTTATCAGAATTTCATCTAGAATATGTCCCTCAAAGGGCAGTAAAAGGGCAAGTTCTGGCCAATTTTTTGGCAGACCATCCATCTCAAACAGAGAGCCAAGAGATAATGGAACTTGGCATGGCTAGTGTTGAGCCATGGCAGATGTGGTTCGATGGATCGAAAGCCAATGGCTTAATTAGAATTGGTATTGTGATTAAATCTCCACAAGGGGTAGAAACCACACATGGTTTCAAAGTGGATGAAGCTAGCTGTTCCAATAACCAAGCTGAATATGAAGCCTTAATAGTAGGACTAGAAATCCTTATTGGATTACAAGTACATGCAGTTGACATATTTGGAGACTCTCAATTGGTGGTTAACCAAGTGAAAGGGATTTTCAAGTGTCAAAGCATAAGTATTTTGCCATACTATGTTGTTGCATTACATCTGCTTTCTCAATTTCAAATAGCAAATGTAACTCATGTGCCAAGATTCTTGAACAATAGAGCCAATGATGTGGCTCAGAAAGCTTCGAACTTCAAGAGAAGGGATAATGCCCAAAGGGACATAAGCTAAACAACATATCAGAAATTAATACCACCTCTGAATAAAAGGAATGTGGTCTTGGAAGTCAATCATAATGACTTACAAGAACAGGATTGGAGGCATCCAATAATGCAGTACTTGGCTGGTCCATCTTCGAAGGCCAGCAGGAGAATTAAATTGCAGTCCATGCAACACATGATATATGGTAATGCTCTCTACAAAAGGGGGGGAGATGGTTTGTTGCTGGAATGTTTAGGTCCAAAAGAAGCATTAACAGCTATGGCTGAAGTTCATGAAGGCATCTGTGGTGCTCATCAGCCTAGTGTAAAAATGAGATGGTTGATTCGAAGGCATTCCTACTATTGGCCAACTATCCTTAAAGACTACATAGAATATGAAAAGGGTTGCCAGGCATGTCAAAAGCATGGCACAATAAGGCATATGCCCATAACTGACCTACATGCAGTAGTGAAACCTTGGCCATTTAGAGGATGGGCCACGGATATGATGGGAAAAATACACCCACCTTCTTCAAAGCATCATTGTTTCATTCTAGTGGCCACTGATTACTTCACTAAGTGGGTCGAAGCCAAGCCATACAAAGCTGTAGACCAGACAGAAGTCATTGGGTTCATTAAAGATTTGATCCATAGATTTGGCATCCCATAAACCATAACTGTGGACAATGGGACCGTGTTCGATGGGAAAATGGTGAAGTCTTTTGTGGCAGAGTTTGGAATTAGCCTTGTTAATTCCACACCCTATTATGCACAAGCCAATGGTCAAGCTGAATCATCTAATAAGTCCTTGAAAAAGGGAATACAAAAGGTTGTGGAAGATAATCCTAGGGATTGGCATAACCTGTTGTTGGATGTTTTGTGGGCTTATAGAACTTCCCCAAGGTCAAGCACAGGAGTCACTCCTTATGCCTTAGTATATGGGCATGATGCAGTGTTACCTGTGGAGATTAATGTTAAATCTTTGAGGGTAAGATGCCAAGATCAGTTAGATCCTGAGCAGTACCATCAAAGTATGTGCTTGGAGTTAGAAGGCATAGATGAAGCTAGGATTTTGGCATTAAATAGCATTCTTTTCCAAAAGAAGAAAGCAGCCAAGAATTATAATAAGAAAGTCAAACACATTGGCTTTGATGAAGGTGATTTGGTATGGAAGACCATACTCTCACTAGGAATTAAAAGCCATAAGTTTGGCAAATGGTCACCTAACTGGGAAGGACCATATCAAATTCATAGAGTTCTGCCTTTTGGAACATACCATTTGAGAAATTTGAATGGGTATATACATCCCAAAAAGATTAATGGCAGATATTTGAAGCCTTACTTTCCAACTATTTGGGAAACTCAAGGAATAGAATAAACATTAAGTACAAGAACATAAGATTACTCAGATGACAGATAAAAATTTGTGCTTTCATAAAGAATTAAGTACATTTTGCCACAAATTGGCCCAAAAATCATTACAGTGTCTTAATTGTTTTTGTACAATAGATTTCCTATTGCTAAGTGATGGAACTAGTTGAATAGCTGCAGCCATCTCTTCCTTTCGATCAGCCAGTCCTTGGTTGGTGATTTACAATTTGGTGTCAGTTCGGACTAAGGCTTGATTCACTACAGCCAGCTCCTCTTCAAGTTGAGCTTTCTTCTCCAACAGCTGGACTCGAAAGTAAGAGGTAGAGGAGTGTTGTTCTTTCAAATTTGACACTTCGGTATGTACTTGGGAAACAAAACTCTGATCTCTAGCCAGTTTCTCATCCACAGCCTTAGCAGCATGACAAATGCTGATGTAGAAGTCGACAATAGCTATTGCCTGAGATAGATGACTTGAAACGTTCATACCAGACTGCTCAGCAATTTTGCAGCATTGGAGGAACCCATTTCTGATTATAGGCCTTTGCAGAGCCTCAAAGGGGATCCTTGAAAAAGAAATCAACAGTTCCAGGCATGTGTCTAGGTCTATCGAAGGTGTAGAAGGCTTGCCGCTGGAGGAAGGAGAGCTCTTAAAAATTTCCAGCAAGGAGTCAGCCAAACTAATGGCTCAACTTCAACATTCAATGTTGGAGAGGTAGAGGGTATGTCGAAGAGACTAGCTAGTCTGGCTTCGAAGACATCAACCTCATCCATAGACGTGAGAGGCGCGGAGAGAGTTGTGGTGGAAGGCACAGAGGACTGCATGGGGATAGGAGAAATGGATGGAGCATCTTTGGCAATCTTTATGGTCTTAGCCACCAAAGAATCAAGCGATGAGGGGCTGGAAGTAGGCAAGGGTGATGAATTATGAGCTGGAGAACTACCAGCACCCTAAATAGGGGAGTCAACTGCCATTATAGATGGAGTAGCAGTTGGGATTTCCTAGGGAGAAGGAGGAGGAGCAAGGCACGAAAGAGAAGTGTCAAGGGTCAAGTGAAGAAGATATGGAGTCAAACCAAAAGAAAGAGTTAAAGGAATGTTAGGGCTCAAAGGGGGTACATGAAATGTGGGCCTAGGAAGTGGAAGTATTATCTAAATGGCTTTCACATTTTGCATTTGATCAACCTCAATTGAAATTGAGGGAGTCCTCATTGGAAGTATAGCCTCAGTAGTTGTTGCTGCAAAAAGGAAGAGACGTAAGGTCAAGCTCTAGTGTCAAAATTTGATAAGGCAAAACAGTAGAAGCATGAAAGAAATTACTTATTCCAGAAGCACTGGCACTGATGGGAGAGCTGCGAAAAGAGTAATGTTCAGCAGTCTGTTGCCTTCTTGCAACTTCGCTTTGTAGTGCCTCAGCAACAGCAGCTTCATCCCTCAGAAATTGTTGCTGCCGTCTTTTTTCAGCCCTCTCAAAGACGATCATTGCTTTGGAATGATCTTGTTCTACTGCCTTGGCAGCAACTTCATGGATAGGATCTTCAATCAAGTCAGTAGCAAGGACAGTCACTTTCTTTCTCTTCTTTCTTGGCAATGATACTACTGGCTCCTTCTCAACCTCTCTCTCTTCAATATGGGGATCAAGTTCTTCAGAAGTAAGCTCATGTTCCATTGCTCTGTCAACTGTCTCGGAATTAGGATCTTCGACCAAATCAGAAGAGGGGGCAGCCACCCTTGTTCTCGTCTTTCGTTGTAATGATGTTTCTTGCTCTTGCTCAATCTCTCTCTCTTCATTTTGAGATTCAAATTCTTCAAGAGTGAGTACCAATTTTCTTTTCTTTTTCTGTTGTTGTCTGGCCTTGAGAGCAGCTAGAGTTTCAACTCTTTTAGGAGATTCTTCTTGTGGAGATCCTGCACCAAAATATGTGAATATAAAGGAGACAAATAAAAGAGTTGAAGGAAAGAGGAACTTAGAAATGCTTACCCTTCTTCGAAGCAGCTCTGGTAACTCTAGCTGGAGGAGGTGAGGCTGCAGGAGAAGTTGTGGTAGCTGCAGAAAATAGAGGAATGTTCTCAACTGTCGCTGACTTAGCCTTCGAAGACACTCCTAACCCTATTAACAAGTCATGAGGGTGTGCAGATAGGCGCACTTCCATATTGGTTGTCCACCAGTTCTGGAATCTTTTCAAAACTAAGCCAGATGGGAGAAAAGAGATAAATTGAAATTCATTCAATTCCTTCAGCAGTTTGAGTATTATCGTCTCTAGCTTTGATTTAGACATTCTCAAGTCTCTAGCTGTAAGGTGGACATTTGAGAGACTGCAAAGTGGAATAGGTATCCCTTGAGTGAGCCCAAATTGTCTGGCAAACTGAGAGAGGCAGTACACCTCAGATATGAATTTATAACCTCGAGGGTTTAAAGTGCCAATGAACAGCTCCCTCGGTAACAAAATTGAAGCCCACATATCTTTGTGTGGTGAGGTGGAGCATTCTTTATCAACCAGAAAAGTTTGCAGCCAAGCAGGTCCTTTATTGGCGTCAAAGGGACAAAAAAGGGAAGCAGGAGGAGAAATAGGAAGTTAGTAAAAGAAGGCAAAGTAATAAGCAAAAGAAGCAGGGTAAAGAGCAATCCTAGCATACTTTTCCCCATAGGTGCTAGGGTCCTAAACAAGGAATTTTAGGCATTTTTGTTGCAAATCAGTGAAATAGGCAAAAAGCCAGAGCTGGAGCACCCAAAGGGAACCTCCTTGGTTAACATCAAGAGGTTTTTCACAAAATTGGGAACAAGCTCTGTAAACATGACCTAAAAGATAAGGAGCAAGAGTTATATGTTTTTTTAAGACAAGTGCCTTCGCAAGTGGAGCGAATTCAAGCATAATCCTCTGAGATGAGGTGCAAAAGAGAAATTTGCACAACCAATATAAAATGAAGGAAAATAGTTCTCTGTCTCTCACGGGGCCTTCCCTTTTATTTTCAGCCTTTACGAAGTCACTGTAAGAAGAGTTTAAGGCTAGAAGGGAAAATTTGACAGAGAGGTCCGGGTAGTTGGGAGTAAAAGGAGAACCATGGGGTGAAAGACCTAAAAGATGGAAAATATCAAGAATGGTGGGGGCCATCATGCCGCACCGAAATTGGAAGAAATTAAAAGCCATATTCCAATAACATAGAGCAGCATGGATTAAAAAGGAATCCTCAGGAATGATGAACCTGGAAAGACGAAGAGCGTCGAGGATGCAGAGCTCCTGTAGGTCATCTTCTCTCGCAGGCACAACCCTGTCATACCATTCCTCCCATTCAGCTCTCAATGTCGGCCAGCAGCGATGAGGCCGGGTCATTCTCCAATTGCTCCAGTCAAGCCCTCCTTCGTAGAGAAGAAAGTGATCCTCTAAACGAGGGTATAAAGCTGGGAGTTGGTCAGGAGCTTCCCGAAAGATGGGACCTAGAACGTACTCTTGTTGGCTGCTGTGACGAGGAACAAAGAGACGTCAATCTATAGCGCTTGGCCCACCAGTTGTTAGCTTGGCGATTTCTTCATCAATACATCATTTCAAAGCCATGGTAGGGCTGATACGGTCGCCAGTAAGTACTTTTAGCGAGGAGGGATCCATTGGTAGCAAGCAGTAAGGAAAAGAGGGTTAACAGAAGATCGGTGGAAAGAAGGGTTTGTGTGTTAAAAGAGCAAGTGATTTTAGAGCACGAAACAAAAGGGTTTCTAAAGCCTTTGTGTCTGAAAGATATATTGCGTAAGTCGCTAAGTACTAGAAGTATGAATACGAAAAGTTTCCTTCAATATTGATACTTTTGGAGGGAAAAACACAGCCCAGGTGCTGAGATTAGCTTCGAAATAAGGTGTTTGGCTTCGAAACCAGATTTTGACGCCAAAAATCAAACAGAAACGGCTTCGAAATACAGAAGTCGGCTTCGAAGTACAGAAGTCGGCTTCGAAGCATACTAGATGCTTAAAAATGTAAGAATACTCAAGGATGGGTTTACTTAGAAGAGATCAAAGACCTGTAATGGGTTTCTTAACAAAAGTAATACCCTTGAGGCAAAACTTAAGTCCTTTTAAGGACGTGAATTGTTGTTCGAAACATCTAAACCAATAGTTGGTTTGTATATACATAGAGAATTGTTTGTTCGGTTAAAACAGTGTACCCCAAGGGCAATTTCCATATTGTTGTACGTATGGACTATTGCAAAACTAGTCAATATTAACCATGACTATATTTTGGTTATGATTAAAACAGGCTTTGAGGGGAAAGATTGTTAAAATTCGAAGCACCAATTCCAAACAAAAATCAACAAGAGTTGGTAACCATAGTCCATAAATTGGACAATTCCTCTCAGCATCCTTATTGGAAGTGATTGGATCTATATTCGAAGGATAAGATTGTTAAATTCGAAGCACTGATTCTAAATGAAAATCAGCAGAATTATCAATTCTATTCCAAAAATTAGAAGAATTCATGTTGATTTTAGTGTTTTAACAATTGTGTCTAGTTTCGAAGAATGAGTTTGTTCAATTCGAAGCTCTGAATTGGCTTTTGAAAACAAAAGGAAACGGGGTTAAACAATGCCAAATACAGTAGAATTTTGTTTATATTCAAGTCAAGGCAATTACATCGAATAACCCTATTTGGGTATGAACTCAAGCTCATAAAAATAAGGAATGGAATAAATAACAAGATCATGAAATTTGGTCCAACAGTGATCAATGAATTTTTGTTCTTTCTTTATTATATCTTCTATGTCTTCTAATGTTGGCTGCATGAGTTGATGTGCTCTCACTTCATAGTAGAGCTCTTCAGTCTTTATTTCGAAAGCTTCCTCTTGCAATCTTTGTTCCAATTCGTCTATGACCAAATCATCCCAATACGCAGAATCTTTATTCTTGAAATCATCGAATTCTTCGATGAAGTTCTCTGCTTCGTACTGGGCATGAATTCGAAAAGACGAAAGTTGGTCTAAAGATTGTGTAGTAGCCATAGAATTTCGATGCCAATAGAGGAGCAATGGAAGTTGGTCCAGGAACATATGAAGTTCTGCTTGGGCAAGGGGATTAAGGACATGGCCCCTGGTCAAAATATCACAAGCCCATCGAAGGTTCTTGAGAGGGACTTCGCCCTCAAGAACATTGAAGGGCAAGTGAGAGAAAGCGGCAAGCAGAAGTTGAGCTTGTTTCGGCTCAGCTGGAGTAGGGGATGGTGGAGGTTTGTAAGGTGGAAAGACTTCGTTCACGGGGAGGGCAAGCCTCAGTTTCTCTGTCCAACAAAGAGTTGGTGGAGGAGAAGGTGTAGATGCTTCTGCTTCAGAAGATGGAGAATGAGGTGTGGATGCTTCTATTATGGGAGATGGCACGGGAGCAAAAGGGACAAAGGCAAAAGGGACAAAGGCATTAATATAATCGAGCCAGTCAGAAGAACAAATCTTCGCCTTCTGGGCTAAGAATGATAGGTTGTACCCTTGTGCCTCTTCTGGGCGTCGAGCAACAAGCACTGTCGTTGTAGGCATGGAAGATGTATACCATGCCACAAGCAGATTCTCCTCCAAACTACGTCGATGGTCAATAGGCACGTAGGGGTAGACCACTGAACTTCGAGCGTAGGAAGGAAACTCCAAAGGGTCAGTGAACTCAACAAAATTATGGTTGATTCGTTCCCTCAAATCACAGGTCTCAGGGGTTGACCAACTTGTCCAGTCAGAAACCCCAGAAGATGAAGAAGTTGCAGCTTTATCCCATGCAGAGGTTTGTGAAGAAGAGTTTCCCAAATCCATATTTACAACTTTTTGAATCAAAGATTTGGGAGTAGTTTGTTCGAAGCACAAGAATGAGTCAGAGGAAGAACTTCTTGTATCTATATTCGCAAGTTTCTGAATCGAAAGATTAAGAGCAATGTGTTTGTAATCCAAAGATCGATAATTTGTAAAGGCATCCATGACCTGAATATGGAAAGGTAGATAAAGGTGGCTAATTCGTGTGCTCGATCAATGGAGGAGAAAGTTGATTCGGCCATAGAAGAAGTATCAGTCTGTGCGAGTGCTGAGGTATTGGGGCGTTCACAAGATTGAAAGTGAATTAAGGCAAATGATCATCAATAAATGACGGTTGCATTTCCAGAATTTAGACCTCATGCACGTTCTAAAAAGCACGGGAAAAGAGCTTTGATCCACTAATATAACCAAGTATTGCGTATATTAGTATGGGGGGTAATGTTGGCTACATATTTTGTAAAAGCCAATCACAGTTCGACACGTGGCAGAGTAAGGGTAATATAGGAAGACTAGTCAAGTCTTCGATCCTGATCGTACACGTGGCAGTTGATATTAGTTCTCACAAGATCTGAGTAGCATTGGATCAGTAAAGAGATACAAGGTGACGTGGCTTCAACGGTTACTCACATTCAAATTCAAATATAGGAGGGAAGCCTAACTGCAAGTGATGGTGTAGTGGAACTACTTATGAGGCAACATGGTCAGCGATCATGGAGGAGCAGTTCGACGGTTTGAAGTGTAGTTCGAAGGTCATCCTTGACAAGTATAAATAGCAAGGAATCCCCCAGAAAAAGCCCCCAGACTCAGATCATACAAACCAGTCTTACTTTACATATTTTCTTTTTCAATTTTTTACATTTCCAGTCTTTACATTTCTTGCACTTTAAATACCTGCTCTGCACTTCATTCATAGGAGTAGTTTCAAGTAGAAGTAGATTGTTGCTGTAAACCTCTACGAGGCTGAGTTTGGACCATTGTAAGTTTTCATTTTAATGAAATACTTCAATTGCTCTTCGTTTAACTGTCATTTCGCTTCATTTTTCCTAAGTCAGGCCACTAGTAAAAGTCCTCTTCATTGAGGCTGAAAGAACTAAAACACAATCGTTTGATAATTGGTTGGCAATTATAATTTCTGTAAGGATTGATTGATCCTTGTTGGCACGCTCGCATTTACAAAAATACCCTTCAAAAGCCAAAAAACCAACAATTATATATTAGCAATGTTTGAATATAAAATTTTAATCAGTTATTTTGTGTTTCAAAATATAAGAAATAAAGATAAATAAAAATTACATTAATATTAAAAAATGTAGAAGGATTTATTTAAAATCATCATTGTAAGCCTCAAATTCAATGGTATATATTGTGCAAAATAGCACAGTCTTATTGTCACGCTAAAGTTCATAAAACATTAATTTAGTAGAAATTAATTAAGTTAACATGATTTTTATATGGGTAAGTTAACATGATTATTTAGTAAAAATCTTATCTTTTATCCTCATAAACCCTCATTAATATAACAAAAAGTCCGATTATCCAAAAGAACCTGTTTACTTTTCCTCTATTATCTTAGATGGCTAGAAAAGTATCAAATCTTTTATTTTGTATAAAAGAGGGTCTGTTTGTCAAAATAAGTTTTTGTTTCTAATAAAGTCTCCAAGGCCGGAATAGTTTACTTTTTGGAAAAATTGACCAATTTCATTATTTTTATAAGGGTACTTCTCCCTTAAGTAAATTTTTTTTTTCCATTGCATTTTCATTTTTAAATCTCTACTCAAATTTATAATCTAAACATAATTAGAAAAAAATTATTAATTAAGCAATTAAACATGCTATAAACTGAAGCCTTGTGTAGTGGATAAATTATTATTTGCTCTTTGGACAATATGGCATGGTGTTCCAACTTAATATTCATTGATTAAAACAGATCAAATACTTTTTATTGTGTTTTAAAAAAGCATTTAACAAGTATCAATTGATAAATAACACTAAATAATGTGGGTGTTTGGGAAGTTGTTATTTTAGTAGCTTTTTTTTGTTTTTGATTATTTTTGGAGGAAAATTTTTTTGTGTTTAGGAAGATAATTGGATTTTTTTTTGTAGTTGGATGTGATGTTTGTGAGAGAAAAAGTGAAATAATTATGGGTTTGATGTGATATTTTGTCTGAATTTATTTTTTTTGGTTTTTTTTAACCTATTTTGTCTTTTAGCAAAAAACAAAAAAAAAAAACTCTTCCCAAACACCGCCAATGACTCTGTGTTTTAACTACTCTGTTTTTTGTTGTTCTATGTTGTTTATTTATTTGTTAAAGTTGCCATTGTAAATGCAAGAAATGAAAGCAAATAATCATGCAAACTATGGGTGTTGATTTTCGACCTCACAACCAATCAGAACTCTCTGCAAGGCTATAGGGAACTAAGTTGGACAGCACGTGACAGAATAGATTTAGCCAAGCACCTGTGTACAATAGAGTAAGAAATACCACGGTGGCTCGTCCACTCGGGGTACTCCGACGATCGAGTCAATCAACAATCTCACGAGATATTGGCACAAGTAAATCACTCACAAAGAAAAGTGTATCTTAGGCCCACGGTGGTGTCTTACTTTTATAATGATCCGTGTCCTCGTCCCCTAGAAGTATCACTTCATAGGACTTAAGCATAACACTTATCCCGTACTCTCAACTTGATAAGATTGATCCCACTTAAAAGCCTCATCTTTGTCTAAACAGAGCGCCTCAACTTAGCTAGGACTCTTGTCCTTTATCCAACAATCTTGGATTCCGATATTGCACCATATCTTGGCAATATCACCACAACCTCAGCAACATAGCTCATCCACGTGGTGTCTCAGCTAAGAACCTCGACTACATGGGCAACCTAAAAATATGTCCCCACAACTGCCCCCTAAGTTACCTAAAAATATGTCCCCACAACTGCCCCCTAAGTTACCTAAAAATATGTCCCCACAACTGCCCCCTAAGTTCTATTACCTCTACAACCTGAGGTGATGAAACCTACATCATCTACCCTCTTAACATGTCGGCTAAGCAACATGATAAGATGATGAGAATGCTCCTCCGACCGAGATCAAGATTATTCAGCATCAGGAAACAAGGACTCAAGTGTCTACTCATCAAGAACCAAGAACCAACACGTTCTATCTCACACAAATCCAATATCTCAACCTATATTGCACTAATAGCCGAGGTCATTACCTGGTAGTTCACGAATTCAAGAACCCAAGAATCATGAGCTGTCATGCCATAACTGCCTCAACCATTTCAGCCACGTGCCATCACCCTACCGGTCGGTACTCATCATGCAGCAGACACGCCGCATCAACCCTGACCCACGTCGCCTGACGTCAGCTAACATCAACGTGAGCACGTCTCCCAAGGTGTTCAAAATGAATTTGTTGCCGTCCTTTTAGTTTTCAACAAAACTCTTCCCTCTCTCTTCTATCTCTTCACTTCCACACTTGTAACTCTCTCTCTCTTCTTTCAGTCTTTCTTTCTCTACGATTTCCCCTAAATCGCCATTACCGACCGTCCGAGCTCTCTACAACTGCTCTGGTCATCCCAATCCGGCGACCGTCTCAACAATCTACTTCAATCAAAGGCATTGTCTAACACCGGCAAACCAGAATTCGATGTCCATTTCTTTGATTTTAATATGTTTCATTTTTGCATGTTCTTCATGTTCTTGAACGCTTAAGCACGTTTTTGAGTTTCTGTACTTAAGTTCATTAAACAATCTTGATTTCTCTCACATTTGTTGCATATCACATTTGCTTCACACATGTCTTACATCTGATTCCTCATAAATTTCTGGTGATATAATGCCTCTTGTTCGTAGACATGTCCACTTAATCTTGCTCATATCCTTTGAATTCTTGCATATCATTCATTTGTAATCACAGGTCTTGAATCTGCTCTTGTATATATGCACATATATTATCTCCAGATTATTTCTCTTATAGTCTAGATATAAGACTGGGATTTGCTAGAACGATAGGAAAACTGAAACATAAAACTTGTAATTTCTAGAACCTTCAAACCAGAACAACCTAGGGCTACGCCGAGAACCCCAGGTTCACCAATCCCTAACATAAAACACTCTTGAGGAAAACTGTGCCACAACCCCTTAGCGAAGGTCGTGGGTATGGACAAATGGAGGGTGGACTCCCCTACCAAACTAAAGTATTTCCACCAAGAGTTTGACATCGAGGCTGACGTCCAAATTAGGCTAGCTGGTGAGGAGGATTCCATCATGCTTGGGGAAAACTACATGTCCTTCCCCATGGTATTGATCATTGATGATGGAATCAGATTCCCCCTTAACATTCTATTCCAAGAGATGATGCATTGCTATTACCTTAACCCCATGCAACTAGCAATAAACACTTCTAGGATAATCAACGGCATAACTGAGTTGTATTGCCGACATAACACTAGGCTCACATTGCCCTACATCTAGTACTGCTACACCATGTGTAGCCTCAAGTCTTCCAGTGACAATTCCTACTACATCAAACCTAGGTCAACTGCTTCAAGTCTTTAGTTATTGAAGAGGACAAACTCATACTTTTGGCAATTTTCAAAAAAATGTTCAGAATTTCACCATTCTAACCCCGCTGTTGTGTCCAGAATAGTCTGTTTAGCTAAGACCAACCTTTTGCTACACTTTCGGGGACCTCACTAAAAAGACTCCCCAAAAGCTGGGCACACCACAATTTTTTAAAAATTTTGAGCCAAATTGCAATTTTGAAGACTCAGAGAATATAATGTTACTGTAACACCCCGAATAATGCCATTAACGATAATTAAAATTAATCGCCTTTAAGAGTCTTAAACCAAAATTAAGCTATTTGATTATATAGAATAATTAAATTAGTACTTCAAAAAGAATATAGTGAATAAGTTGCGTGCACATGTATTCCTTTGCCAAAATAATCATTAACATATATAAAAATATTTAATTGAATTTAAGTACCTCATACTGTTGAGGAATAAAAATGTAAATTAGTGAATAGAAAGTAATTGGAAATGAATACAATTGTTTAGGAATTCTGATGTCAAAAATTATAAGATTCAAGAAAATTAGATTAATTTCAAAAAAAGGCCCTTGGTGTAAATTTAATGGATAAAAATTAAGCTAATGAATGATTTTGAACTTGAAATTGAAATATTTATATATCTTAGAAATATTAATTGAAAAGCCTAATTGCATTAATTTGATGAGTAGAATATTTTGGACACTTTATAAGAAAATCAATTAGAATTAATGGAATTAGGTAAAATTAAATTAGCTTAATTAAGATTAATTTAGTAATAGAAATCAAAGATTAATTCTAGATGAATGGAGTTAGGCATGATTAATTAATTAGAATTCATGTATTGATTCATTTAATAGGGGATTTATTTTGAATTAGAAATTGAAAGCCTAGATGATTTAAGAAATCATAAGTAACGAGCTTAATTGATTCAGTTTAATGTATAGAATCATATGCAAGTTTAATTAAAAATTTGATTCAGATAGAGGCGTAAAAATGGCCCGTGGCCCGGGACGGGCCCGACCCGTTTAGGCCCGAGCCCAAGTCCAGCCCGAGGCCTTGGGCCTAGGCCTAGGCCATTGTTTTGAAGCTCGGCCCGTCCCATGGGCCCGACTCACTTAGCCTGGCCTGTCGGCCCGCTCAATGCCCACTCAAAAGCCTGGGTCGCTCGGCCCACTCGAGACCCAGTGTTATTTTTAATGAAAAATAATAAAATTTTAGTAGAAAAAAATTAAAAAAATTATTTAGGCCTGCCCAAGCCCGAGCCCAGGCCCAGCGGCCCGACCCGAGATTTGGCCCACCGGCCCAGCTAAAGCCCGAATATCCCTAGACCGGAGCCTGGGCTTGGGCTTGGGCCTAGTTTTCTGGCCCGTGGGCCGACCCGATTTTTGGTAGGAGCCCGCAAGGCCCAATATGAGCCAGGCCAAAATTACACCCCTAGATTCAGATTAATAAAATATGGAATAATTAAATAAAGACTTAATTGAGGTTGATTAAATTAATTAAGAATAATAAGTGATTAACTAAATTAATGGGTAATTAACTAATTAAACTAATCCTATTCATATGTATAAGTTGAGAAGTTAGAGACCATTCTAGAGACGTTGAGTATGTGATCATAAATTGATAAAGGAAATTCATGTCTTGTGCTGGGGAAAAATAGTCCGAGAGAGAGAGAGAGAGAGAGACAGAGAGACGCCATCTCATTTTTGCTGGAGAGTTCATCAATTCACTCTAAGGAGAACAAGAAAAGAAAGTTCAGGGAAAAATAAGAAACTGGGAGAGGAGAAGTTGAGGTAAATTTCTTATTTAATTCTTCTAAATAATTCACCTAACACTTGAAATCAAAAAGGATTTAGGGTCAATTTCATGTAATTAAAAGAAATTAGTAAGAAGATGAAAAAAATTGAGTTAGATTAATGAATATGGAAATTGATTTTAAAATATCATCAAATTGAGTTTGATTTTAAAGACTATGAAGGATTTGAATATTTATATGCATCATGGATTTTGAAGAATTTGAGCTATTCAATTTCATATTTTGAAGAGAACAAGGAAAAGTTTCACAAAAATCAAGTTTATAGAAATTTGGAGTTAATCCTAAGTTAGATAAGGTTTTGATTTTGCTATGAAAATTATGAATTGGTTTGAATTTGATTTTTAATCCATGCATGCAATGTAATTTAAGAGTTTTACTTAATTAAAATATATTTTGGAACATCTATGATTATGAATTAAGTTTTGGGTTACAAATTGAGTTAAATTCAAATTCTAGGAGATTGATTTTTGTTATTTTTCATGAAATTGGACTCCATCTTTAATGCGTCGTGGATTTCTAAAAAATTTGAAAGATTGATTTCATGTTTTGAAATAAGAAGAGCTAAGTTTTGAAAAACTATGAGTTTATGAACAAATAAGCTTAATCTTTAAATTAAAGAAGTTTTGATGTAAATGGTTTGAAATTAGGTTTGATATAAAGAAAATTAATTGAATTTAAATTTAGACAAATTAATAAATAAATTATAATTTCAGTTTGACAATCAAGAATTCGTTTGATTTTGATTCGAATTTTATACATGCAAATGTTTTCTAAGGATTATACAATTTCAATTGCAAGTTTTGACATGCAAATATCTTTTTAAGAGTTTAGAACTTTAATTTCATATTTTGTAAGAAAATGAAGAAAAGCTTTGGAATCATTATATTCATGAAGTTTTGGTGTTAATCTTGGCAAATCAAAGATGTTTTGGTATTAGGATTTGACAAATTAGTCATCGATTCATGTTTATTAATGAAATTACACGTTTAAATTGACTCATGCATGAGTTTCAGTTTTGAAAATATGTTTGGAAACTATTTTGCTGATTTTTGGAACCCAAAAAATTGCAGACCGCTCGAGCGAATTTTGAAGCCATCCAGAATCTATTTTTTCATATCAAAGTACTGAATGTAACGCCATAATTACCATAAAACCATTCACAATATTAATAAATAACAATACCATTCTGAATACAATACCCTTTTCATTTCATATGATTCCTTGGTACAAAAGGTAGCACATGCAGTTATACATTCACAAGTCCTAACCCTGAATCTATGGCATGTGTTACAAGTTAAATAACAAATGCCCTAAAGACTTACAACTTTCTAAGACAATATTTAGTTACAACAAAAGTGAGATTAAGCTTAATACAAATAAAACCTTAGGCTTGTACAAAATAAATACAAAAAAAAAAAAAAATGAAGTTATTGCTCCAAATCCTCCCAAGTTATTGCCTTTGCGAAAGCATATCATCATCACCTAAAAATGATTTTTCCCACACACGGTGAGGCAAAGCCCAGTAGAGATACTACAACACGGTTTATGAATCTTAACAAAGATATAAGATGAATGCATATACAATGCCCGTGCCGAAAACATTTTATACATCTTTCCAAAACCAAGCAATGCCAAGTTTATATCTCAATTCATGATATCATTTATTTTTACAATAGAAAACAGGGCAATGAATACATCACTGTAAATCTCTAGGTATGTGTCTGCTAGCAGGCTATACAAGCACTACACTTTGTCATTTTTACTGGTATTAATAGGAAGACTCAACACCTATCTGCGCGGGTTTCTGGTTTTTCACCAAGGACATACAAGCCAACTTAATATTGTCACCACACCCTCTACCTAGATTCACTAAGTATTCACCTTTTTTTTTCTCAAAATAATATATAGTTTCAAATGTATTCAATATGCAACAATGCTCAATGCAATAGATGAGAAAATAATTTCAATTATTCTAATTCTCATGCAATTTCTACAACAATCATAGCTATCTTCCACCGATAGCCCAAAACATATATCTCCAAACAGATAAATAATTTCTATAACAATAAACCTTCCAAATTTCAACATGTGAGTGATAATACATATCCAACTCACCATCCTCATCAATACCAACCCAATTTCACAATTCCGACATCAATTCCGTCATCTTTTCAAAATCAACATTTGAAATCTTTAGAGCAAAGCCCTCTTTTCTTTATAAACCAATTCCAAGGATAAGAACACATCATTTTATCACCACTCATCCTCATTTACAATCCCATAACTATTTCCAAAAATCTATTTGAAAACCCCTCTTTTTTATTTCAAGCCAAAACCCCAGATTGTTCAAAAATCTCCTTTTTCATAATATTGTTTTATAAAAACAAATAGCTAAGTTAAAAATCATAATAAAGTGCGGAGAAATCAATACCTTGAAGCTAAAAGGCAAGAGAAAGAGTGAAGAGACTTTAACAATGCCGAAACTCAACTTTGTTCCGATCAAAAGAAAGCTCTCGGTGTGCTCTACCTTTTTCTCAAAGGTACAAGGGTGAAGAAATCAATGGATCTAGGTGTATTTGTAGAGAGAAGGTAAGTTCTAGAGAGAGAGGCTCTAGATTTAGGATTTTAGAATGTTTAGAGAGAGAGAGAGGTGAAAAGTGACTCAAAAAGTGACTTTACGAACTGATATATACACAAACTGCTCGAGCGCAAGAAGTGTCGCTCGAGTGACCAGACACAATAAGTGGGACCGATCAAGCACAGAAAGTGACTGATTGAGCATAGAATACGAACTCCCAAAAGTTTTGCAGACAATGGACAATCACTCGAGCTCAAGAAATACTACTCGAGCCAACACTGCTCGAGCGAAGAGTGCTACCTCCCAGTAGTTTTACTGACCTACAAAAGTATGGAGAGTCAACAAAGAGTGCTCGATCGACACGCGAGAAGTGTCGCTCGAGCAATGAAGCCAAAATCTGGGCAACAACAATTTTGAAACACAAGCTACCAACTTCTTCCAAATGCAACTAAAGCACTCCAATAAACAAACTCAATGAGGAATAAGGAGAAACAAGACATGAACAACCATATAAGACAATGAAACTCAGATCCAGAACATCAAATGGGTTGGGTCTAAACCAAAATTGCTATAACCTCCCCCTCTTAAGGAATTTGGTCCCCGAAATTTTACATCCAACAACAAAACCATGTTTAAACCAATTACAACAATGATAGTAAATCAAATTCATCACCATGACCCATCCACCGGTCATTCATTCTCAAAACAATAATAAACAAGTTCTCAATGCTGAATATACAATTGACATTCCCAAAACATATATAATGTTTATATTACACTAACATAACAAAATTTTCAATACATGTTCAAACATCAACAAATAGGTTTGGATACTTCTCACGAACTTCCAACTCACGCTTCCAAGTTGCTTTCTCAATCCCATGATGTCTCCATAACACTTTTACCAAAGGGATTGTCTAGTCATACAAGACTTGGTCTCGAGTATCTAAAACTCTAACCGGTCTCTCTTCATACGAGGCATCCTCATCTACCTCTAACTCGGTCCAATCCAACACTTAGATTCGACTCATACTTCTGGAGCATATAAATATGAAACATGTCATGAACCTTGGAAAACTGTGGCAACAAGGCCAAGTGATATACTACCTCCCCAATCTGCTCTAGGATCTCAAAAGGCCTAATAAATTTAGGAGACAACTTCCCGCTCTTTCCAAACCTCATCAAACCCCGTCTAGGTGATATTTTCAAAAAGATGTGATCTTCTACCTCAAACAATAATGGTCTCCTCCTACGATCGACATAACTTTTTTAACGACTCTGAGCCGAAACCAACTTCTTATGAATAAGTGCAACCTTCTCGATCGTTTCCTGGACTAACTTAGGACCTATCATAGGCACATCTTCTACCTCGGCCCAACACACAAGAGATCTACACGGTCAATCATACAAGGCCTCAAATGGTGCCATGTCAATACTCGATTGGAAGCTATTGTTATGAGTGAACTCCACTAAAGGTAAGTGCCTCTCCCACGACCCCTTAAAGTCAAGAACACAACCCCGAAGCATATCCTCTAGGATCTAAATGGTATGCTCTGATTGCTTGTCAGTCTAAGGATGATAAGCGATACTATATGTCAATCTAGTGCCCAAAGCATTTTGTAGGCTCTTCCACAACCAAGCCATAAAACGCGAATCTCTATCTGAAACAATAGTCACAGGGATCCCATGAAGTCGTACTTTGTTTCTAATATAAAGGTAGCCAAGATAATCTACTGAGTCACTTATACGCATCAGTACAAAGTGCGCTAACTTAGTTAACCAATCAACTATCACCCAAATGGCATCATTACCCCGTTGAGTCCTCGGAAGACCCACAATAAAATCCATCGTGACATGCTCCCACTTCCACTCTGCTATAGGCAAGGGTTGCAACAAACCCACTGGCTTTTGATGCTTGGCCTTCACTTGTTGACAAGTAAGGCACCTTAATACAAACACAGCTACATTCTTCTTCATCCCCTTCCACCAAAACTGGTGACTAAGGTCGTGACACATCTTTATGCCTCCCAGATGCACCGCAAGGCATGAATGGTGAAACTCTTAGAGTACCTCCTCTCTGCAAGACTTCGGCACAAAAAGACGATCGAGGTATCTAACACTCGAGTTAGAATACACGTTCAAACCCTTCTCTACCTTTCCACTAAAGATCTTCTCTCGGAGGGTTTCTACTTCATGATCACCCCTCTGTGCTTCTATAACTCGGCTCACAAGTGTAGGTTGTGCAACTACAGTAAACAAGGTAGCTAACTCAATGGACTCGTCAAGATGTAAGTCGAACTCCCCAATAGCACCCAACATCTCCCATTCCTGGATAGCAATACTCGCTACACTGCTAATGGTCTTTCTACTCAAGGCATCGGCCACTACATTGGTCTTTTTTGGATGATAATACAACTTAAAATCATAATCCTCCATAAACTCCATCTGCCTTATTTGCCTCAAATTCAGATCTTTTTGTGAAAATAGATACTTTAAACTCTTATGATCAGAAAAGACCTCAAATCTCTCACCATACAAGTAATGTCTCTAGATTTTCAAGGCAAAGATCACCGCTGCTAGCTCTAGGTCATGAGTAGGATAGTTTCTCTCGGGTGTTTTCAATTGTCGTGAGCCATAAGCTACTACCTTCCCCTCATGCATCAAGACACAACCTAAATCTTCCCAAGACGCATCACAATACACTGAATAGCCTTAACCCCTCTCTAGAATAATCAACACTAGTGCAGTGGTAAGTCTAATCTTAAGTTCTTGGAATGACTTTTCACAAGTCTCACTCCACACAAACTTAATTCCCTTCATCGTCAGTCTAGTCAAAGGTGAAGCTAATCTAAAGAAATCCTTCACAAATCGACGGTAATACCCAGCCAATCCCAAGAAACTACGAATCTCAAAGGCATTCTTAGGTTGTTTCCAATCTTGCATTGCTTCAATCTCAGAGGAATCTATAGTCACCCTTTCTCCAGATACCACATGGCCTAAGAATTTCACCTCTTTCAATAAGAACTCACACTTCCTGAACTTAGCATATAACTTGTGGGCTCTAAGCAACTCAAGCACAACTCGTAAGTGTTCCTCGTGCTCCTCCTCAGATGGAAAGTAAATCAAAATGTCATCAACAAAGACAACTACAAAACGGTCAAGGAACTCAAGAAAGATTTGATTCATCAAATCCATAAACAAGGCCGGTGCATTGGTTAACCCAAACGGCGTCACCAGGAATTCATAATGGTCATACTATGTACGGAATGCCATTTTCTGGATATTCTCCTCATTCACTCTCAATTGGTGATAACCCGATCTCAAGTCTATCTTTGAAAAGCAACAAAATCCCTTTAACTGGTCAAACAAATCATTTATACGAGGCAATGAGTATTTGTTCTTAATAGTTACCTGGTTCAGCTTCCGGTAATCAATACAAAGTCGCAATGTGCTCTCCAAAGCGAAGTACTAGGGAAGATAAAGCCTTTATCTAGTAATTCTTGGAGTTGAACTTTCAACTCACTCAACTTGGCAGGTGCAAATTTATATGGTGCCATAGAGATCGGTGTCGTGCCAAGCACTAAGTTGATAGAGAACTTTATCTCCCGGTAAGGTGGTAAACTAGTGAGATCCTTAGGAAAGACGTCCAGGTATTCACAAACTACCATCGGCAACTCAACTAGGACCGTATCACTCTCAACGCCCAAAAATGTAGCAAGAAGGAAACTAAGTTCGCCCCGACCACACGAATCATATACTGGCAATAAGGCTCTATCAACTCATCCCAAGAAATAAAAACAATCACCACTCGAGGTACATACAGTAACCCTCTGATGGTAACAATCTTTAACAGCCCGATAGGATGACAGCCAATCCGTACCCAATATAACATCGAAACTCGACATGTTAATTAACACAAATGCGAAAGGAAATCAGTGATTGGTAACCTCTATCTCATAACCCCCACACCCTTGGTCCAACACAACCTCACCACTAACTGGTGACTCTACCCTGAGTGGAGATGCTAACTGAGCCACTTCTAACCCCAATGTCGATACAAATGTGGACGAGATAAAAGAATGAGATACATACGTATCAATCAACACATTGCCAATATAATTACATAACAAGAGGTTACCTCCCACTACCAAAGGCGCTGGCACTAAATCTAGCATGGTAATAGCATACACACACCCTGTAAGTCTCTACTCTACCTGCTCACCCCTTGGAGCATAAGTCTGATGCACGGATTGAGCCGAAAAGGCTTCCTGATTAACCCTCGAGGCCTGTGCTGATTGTCCAGGCTGATGGGTCTATGTCTGTCCCAGGCTAGACGCACCAAACTACCAACATGCCCTGACTGCCGACATCAATAACAGGTACACGATTGTCCTCTCCTTTGACTCTGGCTCTGAGAACGAGCCGCAGACGATCTGAGCGGTTCTCCTCCTTCTCAGAGGCAAACTACCAACTTGTGACCCAGCCAGCCATACTTGAAACAAGTGATCTCTCCCTGACCATCTCTCCTAGAACCTGAACTTAGTACTAGAAAAGTGGACCTAGACTGTGCTCCTTGGGATTACTGTGGGTTGGAACCCCACTACCTCTTATTATCCCAATTCTCTCTCTCCTCTCCCGACTCTCCTGCTTTCCTCTCATCCTTTCATCCTCAGTTTGAATCACGATCTCTAAGTGAGCCACTGCCTCCACAAGATGACCGTAATCCCGAATCATGGACACAACCACCTTGAAAATGAGTCTGGTCCTCAACCTCTTCTCAAACTCTAAACAACGATGCTTATCCATCGCTACTAGCTCTAATTCAAACCTCGACAAAATAGTAAAGGTAGTCTCAAACTCGGCCACCGGTGTTAAGTCAATTTGAGCTTCAAGAACTGCTCCATCAACTTCTCCTTAACAGTGGAAGGAAAAAATTTGTTCTAGAAGGCGTTGACAAAGGCCTTTCGAGTCACCTTGATACACTCCCACACAAACTTCTACCATTGACCCGCATCTCCCTTCAGTTGAAAGGATGCCAAGGTCACTTTCAGCCCATCGTCCTCGATGCCAAGCATCTCGAATGTCTTCACCATTTGCTTGAGCCATTCATCCACTTTCAAAAGATCTTTTGGATCCCCTAAAAACTAATCTAGATTAGACCGGAAGAACTCCCTCTTCAAAAAAGATGGCCCTATCTTCGCTACATGGGCCTAGACTTGATTCTTAGCTCTGAGAATGTCCATGGATCCCCACAAAGTTTTGGCCATTTCACAAGCCAAAGTGCCCATGACCTACAAACCAACCTGTTCGGCCACATTGACCTGACCAACCCCTTCCTTCTACGTCGGAATATCACCTGGTATCGACACCTCCTACCGTCTAGGCCTGCCACGCCAACTACCACCATGTCCACGTCCTGACATCCTAATGAAGGTAACACCAGATATTAACACATTTACAAATGTGTCGAAGCTAACTCACTCGTGTCCTACAAAGAATGGACAATAATTAATTCACTCCACAAAAGCATATAATCACATAAAATCATACGAATTATCTTTCTAGATAATGATCGTCCCACGACGTTGCGAGTTCTAGTTAGAAATAGCAGGATCAAGTGCTCTTCTAACATGACTTCTAATAACTCGAAGACCCAATCAAGATCTTAAAAATAAAATTCCATACCCACTTAGTCACATAAACATGTTATCAGATAGCATAGTAGGTTGTGTCTAATACTATCTAACGAGGTAACCCATTGTGGTAACAACCACATCCCCCCCTCCCAAAGTATTCAAACTCGGTAGCTCGATACCAAGTCAGAACGCCCCAAAATAATTATCATAAAACCATCCACAAGATTAATAAATAACAATAACATTCTAAATACAATACCAATTCCATTTCATATGATTCCTTCGTACAAAATATAGCATATGCAGTTATACATTCACAAGTCCCAACCCTGAATCTATAACATGTGTTACAAGTTAAGGATTTGAAATAAAGGTTAAATAAATAACAAATGCCCTAAAGGCTTACAACTTTCCAAGACAATACTAGGTTACAACAAAAGTGAGATTTTGCTCAATACAAATAAAACCCTAGGCTTGTACAAAATAAATACAACAAATAAACAAAATGAAACTCTTGCTCCAATTCCTCCCAAGCTATTGCCTTGGCGGAGGCATATCATTATCACCTGAAAATGGTTTTTCCCACATAGGGTGAGCCAAAGCCCAGTAGAGATACTACAACAAGTTTATGAATCTTAACAAAGATGTAAGGTGAATGCATATGTAATTCTCGTGCCAAAAACATTTCATACCTCGTTCTAAAACCATGCAATGCCAAGTTTATATCTCAATTCATGATATCATTTCCTTTACAATAGAAAAAGGGCAATGAATACATCACTGTGAATCTCTAGGTACGTGTCTGTTAGCAAGCTATACAAGCACTACACTTTGTCATTTTTACCGGTATAAATCGGAAGGCTCGACACCTATCTGTATGGGTTTCTGGTCTTTCACCAAGGACACACATGCCAACTTAATATCATAATCACACTCCCTATCCAAATTCACCAAGTATTCACCATTATTTCTCAAAATAATATACAGTTTCAAATGTGTTAAATATGCAACAATGCTCAATGCAATGGATGAGAAAATAGTTTCAATTATTCTAATTCTCATGTAATTTCTACAACAATCATAGGTATCCTCCACCGATAGCCCAAAATATATATCTCTAAATTGATAAATAATTTTCATAACAATAAACCTTCCAAATTTCAAGAAGTGAGTGATAATACATATCCAACTCACCATCATCATCAATACAAACCCAATTTCACAATTCCGACATCAATTTCGTTATCATTTTAAAATCAACATTTGAAATCTTTAGGGCAAAGCCCTCTTTTCTTTATAAACCAATTCCAAGGATAAAAACACATCATTTTATCACCACTCATCCTTATTTACAATCCCATAAATATTTCCAAAAATCCATTTGAAAACCCCTCTTTTTGATTTCAAGCCAAAACCCTAAATTGTTCAAAAATCCCCTTTTTCATAATGTTGTTTTATAAAAACAAATAGCTAAGTTAAAAATCATAAGAAAGTGTGGAGAAATCCCTACCTTGAAGCTAAAAAGCAAGAGAAAGAGTGAAGAGACTTCAACAGCGCTGAAACTCAACTTTGTTTCGATCAAAAGAAAGCTCTCGGTGTGCTTTACCTTTTTCTCAAAGGTACAAGGGTGAAGAAATCAATGGATCTAGGTGTATTTGTAGAGAGAATGTGAACTCTAAAGAAAGAGGCTCTAGATTTTGGGTTTTAGAATGTTTAGAGAGAGAGAGGTGAAAAAGTGACTCAAAAAGTGACTTTTACGAATTGATATACGCGTAGACTACTCGAGCGCAAGAAGTGCGACTCGAGTGACCAAACATAATAAGTGGGACCGCTCGAGTGCAGGAAATGACCGCTTGAGCATAGAATACAAACTCCCGGAAGTTTTGCAGACAATGGACAACCGCTCGAGCTCAAGAAATACTGCTCGAGCCAACACCACCCGAGCGCAAGAATGCCCTTTTGAGCAAAGAAGGCTACCTCCTAGTAGTTTTGCAGACCTACAACGGTATTGAGAGTCAACAAAGACCACTCGAGCGCAAGAAGTATCGCTCGAGCGAAGAAGCCAAAATCTGGGCATTAACAATTTTGAAACACAAGCTACTAATCTGTTCCAAATGCAACCAAGTCACTCCAACCAACAAACTCAATGAGGAATAAGGAGAAACAAAACAGGAACAACCATATAAGACAATGAAACTTGGATCCAGAACATCAAATGGGTAGGGTCTAAACCGGAATCCTTATACTGAGAACCCGTAGCCACCACTAAAGCGACCATAGGTTCGCTCAAGCAAAGTACTCTGTTTCAGCATATTTTGGAAAATTGTTTTAAGTTTATATTTGCGTACTCATCTCTTTCCGAGCATCTTTAAGCATGAGTTGAGCCTCATTAAAGATTATTGAGCTAAAAATTCACATAAGTCAATTGGTTAAGAAAGAAAAGTAAGAATTCAATTAAGAGTTAATTACGATAAAAACCCAACATATGGAATTAGATTACATAAAAGGTGTTTGTTCGAATTATGGGTTTCAATGTGTATTTGTTATGTACTTTGTATAGGTTGGACACCTAAGGTCTAGCATTTGTTCAAGCCTACTGTGAGTAATATCTCTATAAAGATATGTTCAAAATGTATTTTGAAATTGTTCAACAGTGATGTTTATGAAATCTTATTTTATATTTATGAATTAATGTCCTTTTTGAAAATGTATTCGTGGCATCCTTTAGTGAGGCCCTTGCCTGGGGGAATAATGCTATGGCCCATGGATTAATTGAAACACAAAGATCTCTGATATTAAACCCTAGTGGTCCATATTGAATTACCCGTTGTAGTTCTATTAAACGACCCGTTGTGGTCCCATCGAATTGACCTTAATGGACTTATTGGCTTCGGCATATTGATATACTGTTAGTCTGTTGTATAACGATTTGAATGGACATTGTTAACACAAAGGATTGATATGATTAGATATATGAATTGTTTTGGAAATTGAAAGATATTTTTTATGAGATGATGGACTTTATTATAGAAAATGTTTTGATATAAATGTGAAATATGAATTGTTTTGGAATTGGAAAGATTAGGATCTTTATTATTATTATGGATTTCATTCATTAACATCTTTATTTTAGTATTACTCACTAAGCTCTAGCTTACCCCTCTTATATATATATATATATATATAGGTGAGCAACTACAAGATTAGGATTAGAGATTGTCTCGGAGTTCGCCCTTTTTGTCAAACCACCTAAGATGTGCCTTCATGATGAGGCTTTAGCTTTTACTTTTGTCAAGCTTGCCAAGCTTTATGTTTTGTCAAGTCTTATATGTGTGATCTTGGGTTGTATAAGATATGCCTTTGTAGATATATATATATATATATATATTAAAGTGTGTTATGAATATTTTAAACATTTCAATTTATCATGTATGCACAGCTCAATGGATAATATTATTTTGTTTTGCTTCCACTTCAGGCCCTGATATTATTTAAATATTTTGCAATTTTATCTTTGAGGCCGAAGGCAATCTAAGATTACTAGCCAGTCATGGCCTAAACCTCTAGAGGCAGGTTTGGGTCATGACAGTTACACCAAGGAATATTCTGTCATGCGTTACGTTGACGTCACTACTGCCTCACGTTGACGTCATCGCCCATGGACCCCTCTTACGTCAAGTCCCTCATGGATCAAATCTAATGGTGTGACTGATGACTTGGCACTGAGCTCGACTGCTGACATGGCGCTAATCAACTGTCGACCTGTGGCGGTGTGTCATGGTGACATCATCTCTGCATCAGCCTCTACCTAAAAAAAACTTCAAGGATGCTAGCTAGGAGATTTAAACTCCCGACCAAGCACTCAGCTTCACACACGACAATCACTAAGCCAAACCAACACTTGTAAGTTATTCTTCTCAAATAAATATTTAAAACTTAAAGTTTGGTTACAGGTGGTCATTTTTAACCTCTCGCCGAGTGTGTGGTGCATGACTGAAAGTGGGATTCACTCTCCTATCTTTGACCAACGTGTGAAGGAACGAGCAATGTCCGATCGACTCAATTTTTGCATTGTTGGACTTCTAAAATCGAGACGAACATTATGGTGTATTCAAAGGTTTGGTCGAACAAAGTTGATTTCTGGACAGATTCCAAAAATAGAGCTTCGAAGCAATTTTTTCGCAACCTGGGTGCTCTGATACCAGTTTGTTGAGCACAGGGCCCAGAACCAAACATAAAACAAGCAACCAAACAAGAAACACACAAGTTTTAAGTGGTTCAGCAAATCACCTACGTCTATGAGAGCGGATTTCACTAATTTCAAGGGAACAAACAAATACAACAATGGAGGAGGAGGAGGAGACTCTCAAGCTTAACTCACACTCACTCACACTTTGCTTACACTTGCTTGCTCTCAGATGCTCTTGCTCGCTTTTCTTGCTTTCGTTTTCCACTCTGCTAGCACCCCTATTTATACAACAAAATTGGAGGACAAAAGTGTATTTTTTCATGACTTCAACTTGCCAACTTGCTTTCAAGTTAATGCTGCAATTTGTGCTTCTAGAATTACCAACTTGCAAGACTTTCTAGAATCTAAGTCAACCCACTGAGTTGACTCAATAAGCCACTCAATGAATCAACTCAATTCAACAAAGGTTGTAACCATTACACCCACCTTCTGTTTACAGCTTAATTAATAAAATTTCCCATTATAATATCAAAGGAAAATTTCTCCATAAATCTCATATAGGGGAATGTTGATTCATTTAATCTTACGAGTTTTCTTATGAACCACTTAGTCCTTTTTATTTTTAAAAGTTGTATTTACTTGATTTGGTGCCATTTGTGTTTAAGTGAATGTCCTTTTCTGATTCATTTTTTCAATTTTTTGATTCGTTATTAGGATATGAATGGAAAGGTGAGGTTGCGGAAGATTTTTTCGAGAGTGGAAATCTACATTTCTATTAGTGTGGTTTTCTGGTGTTACATTAGAGTGTTACATTCGAGTGCTATGTTTGGAAAAAATATACTAAAAAGTTTTTGTGTGTTACATTGATTGGAGTGCTACGTTTGGAAAAAATACACTAAAACTAAACATGGCTAGTGTATTTTCCAAACGCGGCCCTTCCAAACATGGCTGGTGTATTTTCCAAACGTTTTATACAGAGGGAAATATTTGTCGCGCCTGCACTCTCTGCGACCAAGCTTGTATTGCTCCAAACGGCGTCGCACAACCTGAAAACACAACTCAAGTGAGCTAACCAGTGGGTGTTGTTCTAGTAAACCCCTCCGACAATCAAGTTAGCACCCTAAGAAGATGAAGGAATGTAGAGAGTAGTGAGAAATTGCAGACCTTATTCTTAGTGGAGTCGTGCACCTTATATAGACTATCCCCTTGCTTTCCAAGATTGTGTGTGTAGTACTTCATCATCCTTTGCTAGACGACTGGTTGTACTGCCCTCTTTTTTCCTTACATGTGTGCCTCAATATTGCTAAACAACACTAACAAAACTATCAAATGGTATTGACGCGTACTTTGAGCGGGTTGTTCCCCTTGTGCTTCTATTAGGCCACGTGGTGTTCATCAACCGAGCTATCATTGACCGAACAAACTCCAACCAGTCTAACCCAGACCAATCTTCAAGATCGAGTTAACTTTGACCGGTCTGTTCCCTGAAGGCTTTACTAGCCCAGCTCGCTATGTTCAACTCGGTCAAGCTTCGTTTACTTGTTGCTCGAACAAACTTTGCAAGACTCCTTACCTTGACTGAGATTTTTAGCTCAGTCAAGAGTCGTGTCCTCGTTCTACCTTAGCCGGATCTATTACCGATGCATGTGCTTAGGTCGGCCTACAATCCAAGCTCATCACCCTGCTTGGCCCAACATCTGAGATTCAAGCTAGTCTAGTTGTTGCGATTAGAACGAAGGCCCACACTAGATTTAGATCGGCCTATTTGTTCGACACAAATTTCCATCTCATGGCTAATCTGAGAACAAATAAAAAAGTCATTAGTATACTTTTTTCAAACGTAGCTAATGTATTTTCAAAACATGGCCCTTCCAAATGTGGCCTTTAGTGTATTTTTTTCCCTCTAAATGTGGCTAATATAGAACAAATAAAAAAATCACTCATGTTTATATTATTATACTATATTATAATATGTTTATAGCGTATATATATTTATGTAACTGTTTGTGTAATAAATAAATTAAATGAATATTAACTTAAAAGGTTAGTATTTAGAATAAGAGATTTAAGATTTATTTGTGATTTAATTGAGTTAATATGGAAAGTTAATATTGTTTAGGTTAGAAATTATATATATAATTGAAGAGAGAGAGAGAGAGAGAGAGAGAGAGAGAAGTAAAATGAGAAATAAGATAGAGTTAGAGTTACAATTTAGTTCAAAATTATAAAAGGGTTTTCTGCCTACTAGAGGGGAGTAAAGTGCTCCGAGGGCAAGCCAGTAAAGTGAATTTTTCCCTTAAGTTTTTATTATTTATTCTTTTGGTATCTATACTATTATATAACAAAAAATGTTACAATTATCGGATCGGCTTAATTTTTTTATTAGATGATATATATTGAGAGTCCTACAAAATGAACGGTTTTGATAATCGAAATAGGACTCATAGTGAGCCTCACAAACCCCTCAAGTTCTCTAATGTTGAAATGTAAATATAAGAGAAACCCAACATATACTTCAATAATCAATATGGTAAATTTTTCTTTGATTAGAAATGTGGCAAAAAATATCCAATAATCTGATTTGGCCCATCAAATCATATTTATAATTTAAGGATTTAAAAATCTTGATATAGAAAATAAAAATAATTTAGTCATATTTAATCCATATCTATTTTGAAATTTAAAATTTTTTTAAAAGAAATTCCAAATATAACTTTAGTCTTATATAATTTCTAATTTAAAAATGTTTATTTACAGATATTAATAAAAAAAATTAGTTTTAAAAACTGAAAAATACATTCGGCTTCTAAAAAATTACTGCACATTTATTGTTTAAAAAAGATTTACCAATTTAAGAATTAAATAAACAAGCGAGCCAAATTTCAGTTTCTAGCCTACTTTTGATGTTTAATCCAATATTGACATTAAATTAGCTCATATCCTTCAACATAACAAACTATGGTATAATTTAAATATTAAGTCTAAATTTAATGCACCATCCCCTAATTTTCACCCCTCCCCTCCCCTCCCCTCCAAACTCTCTTGATGATGTGGTAACCAACCAATCAAGTCTCTTTAAATTGTTTGTGCATCATTGGGGGAGTTTTTTTTTTTTTTTGGGAGGGGGGGAGGGGAGGGGATGGGAGGAATTAGGGGGATGGAGCATTTTGTCGTTTATTACTACCAAATGCTTCTACTAATTAATTGATCATTTTTTTAGATAAGATCCGAAGTTAGAACTAAAACATATTACATGGTAAGGGTGATTATGGATCCGCCCAACCTGCTCGATCTAACCCGACCTGATTGATCTTGGAGATGTATGTCTTTCGGCGGATAAATACGAATGAAATATTTCAAAATCTATGGATATAGTTCGGATGGCAGATCAACTACCTTCACTACAAGAAAAGGGATCAAAAAACACGGAAGCAATAGCAACGGTGCGCCTCCCGTCGCAAAAAATGGTTTTTTGCGACGGCAACTTATACCGTCGCAAATAAGGGTTTAAGCGACGGCGTTTGTCCCGTCGGTAATAAAGCCACACGGATAGGTAGTAAATGCCGAATTAGTAGTGACAGCGTGTTTTACTGTCGCAAAAAAAGCTAGTTTTGAGACGGCGTATGTTTGCTGTCGCAAACAGTGGCCATTTGCGACGGCAAACTTCTGTCGCAAAAAATGCTTTATTAAAACGGCGCAGTTTTATGATGTAATTAGAACCATTGGCGACGGTGTAAAACGAACCGTCGCAAAAAGTTAAAAAAAAAAAAAGTGCCCCCGCCCTCCATCTTCTCGCTCGTTGATTTCAGCCAAATCCCTAAAATGTTCTAAACTTTTTTTTTCCCCCAAATTCCTCAACAGAGCTACGCTAATGGCTGGTCTTGCGGTCTTGGCATGACGAAGACTTGGCTCTGGTTGGTCCTCTCTCTCCCTCTCTCTCTCTCTCTCTCTGTATATATACATATAGATGAATGTATATATATATATATATCTGTAGATGAATGTATATATATATCTGTAGAAAAAAATCTGATATATATAAAAAAAATTGATATATACAAAAAAAAATCTGTAGAAAAAAATCTGATATATATAAAAATCTGATATATATATATATATATCTGTAAAAAAATATGAATATATATATAAAAAAATTTACTGAAAAAATCTGGTATATATAAATTTCATCAACATTTTTTTTCATCAACACTTTTTTTCTTTTTTTGAAAAAGATATATATATATATATATATATTTTTGAACAAAATTTGTAGATGAATGTATTTTTTTTTTCTTTTTTCTTCATGAAAATTGACTGAAGTTATGTATTTTTTTTAAAAATAGATGAAGTTATGTATATTCGTAAATTTAATAAGAAAATAAATTTTGAAAAAAATTTCGTTTGGGAAATTTTTTAACTTGATTTAAAAATTAGCTTTCGTTTGGTAAATAGATGAATTTTTTTTAACCTGATTTTGTAGTGTTTTTTTTTTTTTAATTAATTTAACTTGGCAAAATTAATTTCGTTTGGGAATAAATTTTTAATTTTTTTGACTTTTTTTTGAGAAAAAAAATAAAATGATTATTATTTAAATATGACATTTTAAACAACTGGCTTGCTCAACCTTTTTTTTTTTTTTTGTATTTTTTTAATCCCAACTTTTTTTTTTCGAGATAAGGACATAATTTGGCTTTGTTGGGTTGCAAATTTCCTAGAATAAATTGAATTGACTAAAATACCCTTAACTAATTTACAATATTACGTGGCCATTTCCCATCAATGGTAAGAAACTAAAAGGGTAGAAAGCTAATTACCCAACTTTTCTAATCTTAGGCTTCGTTATGTTGTAATTTAAAAGTTAATTATTCACTAAAAATATATATACGTATTTGCAAAATCCATACACATCCATTTATCATATGCATCATTAGTTATGTAATTTTTTTTTTCTTTAGTTATGATAAATTATCTTCGTTAATTATGATATTATTTTAGTTAAGACTTATAAGATCTTTGGTTGTGCCTCATGTGGTGTTGGTTATGATTTTTTTATTTTTTTAGTTATGACTCACAAAGTATGAAATTATATCATTTTTTTATTCAATTAATTGATCTCACGTGTTGTTGTATAAGTATTTCATTTTTTATGTTCTCCCATCAAATCAGTAAATAACTAACTGGGATAAGACCACCTACCTATTTGAGAGAAATTGGACGGATAGGTATCATGGTACATGAATACGTAGGTATTATATTTAGAGTTACTTTGATGAGATATTTTTGTGGATGTGTACAGATGATGGATAAGAGTTGGATTGATTTGCCAAATAGCATGTCGAGCGAATACATGAATGGGATTGATGAATTCCTTGTGTTTGCCTACACCAATACGGTTGAAGGTTCGATGATCAGTTGTCCGTGTAGGAAGTGTGAGAATTGATACTATTTTGTACGAGAGGGTGTACGGGAGCATCTGATTTTGAATGGTTTTTTTAAAAAATACAAACATTGAATTAATTATGGGGGATCTTACGTATCTCTGCATAGTAATCGAGAGAATGAAACATTAACTAATTTAGACATTGGGGATGATATGATTGGAATGATACAAGGGGCTATGGAAAATCCACATGCCGGTACAAGTGTTGAGGGTGATGAACCACAGGGGCCTGATCCCCATGCATCTGAACCCCAGCTCGGTCCAAATGCAGAGACTGCAAAGTATTTCAAACTTCTCCAAGATGTACAAAGTGAATTGTATCCGGGTTGTCAGAAGTTCACATCTTTGTCATTCATTGTTCGACTTTTACATTTGAAAGTGCTTAATCAGTGGACAGACAAGTCTGTTGACATGTTGCTTGAGTTATTGAATGAGGCGTTCCCGTTGGGTGTGAAACTCCCGAACTCATATTATAAAGCTCAAAAGGTCACAACAGATTTGGGCTTCACGTATGAGACGTGGGATGCATGTCCGAACAGTTGCATGTTGTTTCGAAACGAGGACGCCAATCTTGATAAATGTGTCATATGCAACAGTTGTAGATAGAAATCAAATGGTGATGGTGGTTCAAATGGTCCTAACAAAGGTGGCAAACAAATAGCTGCAAAACAGATGAGGTATTTTCCTTTAAAGCCAAGGTTGCAGAGGTTGTTTATGTCATCCAAGACGGCCAAGTTCATGAGATGGCATGCAGAGGAACGAACTGATGATGGTGTCTTCAGGCATCCTGCTGACTCCCTTGCATGGAAAGATTTTGACCATCGGAATATTGACTTTAGTAATGATTGCCGAAGTGTAAGGCTTGGCTTAGCATCTGATGGTTTTAACCCATTCAGGACGATGAACATAGTTCATAGCACTTGGCCTGTTGTGCTCATTCCATACAACTTGCCACCATGGATGTGCATGAAGCAACCATTTCTAATTTTATCCGTGCTTATTGACGGCCCGAAAGGACCTGGTGACAAGATTGATGTGTATATGCAACCATTGATTGAGGAGTTGAAAGAACTATGGAATAAGGGTGTGTCAACGTTTGATGCATCAACAAATCAAATGTTTTAAATGCATACAGCTTTACTGTGGACAATTAGTGAATTTCCTGCATATGCAAACTTGTCAGGATGGAGCACTAAAGGCGAATATGCATGTCCTTGTTGCAATAAGCAAACTACATCGTGTTAGTTGAAGCATAGTAGAAAACAATCATACTTGGATCATCGCAGATTTTTACCTACTGGCCATAAATTCCGGAAGGATAAAGTATCATTTGATGGTAGTCGGGAAGTTAGACTCAAACCAAAATTGTTGTCTGGAACTGAGATGTTGCTACAATTAGAATCTGAGGGTATTTTAACCCAATACAAGAGGGATGACCTTAAGGAGAGGCATAGGAGACAGGTAGAGAAGAAGAAAGCTGGACATCACACCCATAGTTGGAAGAAAAAGAGTATCTTTTATGAATTTCCATATTGGGAGCACAATCTAATAAGACACAACCTAGATGTGATGCATATAGAGAAGAATGTTTGTGACAATGTGTTGTGGACAATATTAGAGGTTGCAGGAAAATCGAAGGATGGTGTTAATGCTCGGCGTGATTTACAAGATATGAATATTAGAAAACCCCTACATTTACAGTTAAGAGGGTCGAATAAAGCCTATTTACCACCAGCACAATTCACGATGACCAAGGATGAGAAAGATTTGTTCTTGAAAGTGTTGAAGGAAGTAAGAGTTCTCGACGGGTATTCATCCAATATATCACGTCGTGTGCGCTTACATGATAGAAGCATTGGGGGTCTTAAGAACCACGATAGTCATATTCTGATGCAACAACTTATTCCATTGGCTATTCGAAGATTGTTACCGAATAATGTAATTGAACCCTTGATTGAATTGAGCAATTTCTTTAGACAATTGTGTTCGAAAGTGAATCATGCAACAGATTTGCAATATATTCAAGATCGTATCGCTATAACACTTTGTCATCTAGAGAAAATATTTCCTCCGAGTTTTTTTTGATATAATGGAGCACTTGCCTATACATCTAGCTGATGAAGCCTTATTGGGTAGAGCGATTCAGTTTCGATGGATGTATCCAATTGAGAGGTATCTTCTTACTTTGAAGCAATACGTGCGCAATAGAGCTCATCCTGAAGGATCAATTGCTAAAGGATATCTTATGGAAGAATGCATGAATTTTTGTGCACAATATCTCAATGATGTGGAAACCAAATCTAGTCGACTCGTGAGGAACTATAGTGGTGCTGATAATTTGGGTCATGCTATTGGTGAAAACACAAGCTTTTATCTTGATAATACTTCTTGGGTACAAGCTCATCGGTACATCTTATTCAATACAAGCGCGGTTCAACCATTCATAAAGTAGGTTAAGTCACTCACTCAATATTTTATTATGTTTTATTAAATTTTCAACTAAATTTTTTGTATTACTAAAATTTCAATCTACATAGCAAACACCTTGAAGTACTTAAGCTCAAAATGCCTCGTGTCGACGATCATCAACTTCGGTGTGAACATTTTGAAACTTTTCACATTTGGTTCAAGGAACATGTATGTATTTAACTCTATAGATTCTAGTTACTTAAGTCGATCTACATTTTAAATTTTACATTTTCGTGTTAAATAGGTCCAAACTTTGCGAAGGACTACTGATGTCATATTTTCTGAAGAGATTATTCTATTAGCAAATGGTCCTCATAACCTGGCAAGGAGGTTCAATGGGTATATACTGAATGGGTTTCGGTATCGAGTAAAGGCCATGGATGATCGTCGAGCCACACAAAATTGTGATGTAGCTTTGAAGGCAGATACCATCAGTTATGCTAGTCGAAAAGACAAGAATCCTCGTCTGGGGTCTGTGTACAATTATGGACAATTGATAGATATTGTTGAGATTCGATATTCCAATGAGAAGAAACATGTATTGTTTAAGTGTGATTGGATTGACAACATTCACGGAAAGAAAGAAGATGTCTTCAATTTCACGTTGGTGAACTTCAATCATTTGTTGTACCGAGATGATCGAATTACCAATCAACCTTTCATCTTGGCGTCTCAAGTAGAGCAAGTTTGGTATGTTGCAGACCCGTTACAACCAGACTGGCAAGTCGTGGTGAAGATGTCTCAAAGAGGTTTATTTGATATGAGTTCGACTGATCCACAAATCGAGCCATACATGAGCCAACAATTGGAAGAAAATATAATGCTTCGTGATGAAGAAGTTGGTTGGGTGAGGGAAGCCGCAGAAGGAGAAACAGTTGATGTTCAAATAGGCTGATATTTAATCAACCTAAGTAATTCAATTAAGGCCAAGGTTGTAGTTAATCATCAATTTCTTAACTTACTTTGTCTTTCTAATTGTATTAGTTCAATTCATGTCATATTAAAGTTGATGACAAACCATTGTCTATGTTTCTAATGTCAATTAATGTTATATTGCTTGCAGATTATTATGGGAAGGAAGAGGAAGCCTGATCATTCCCGGCATATGATGTCAGATGTGCTACATAACAGGACATCAGTAGCACCACCATCAGAGGAGGCATCACATCGGCCAGCACCGGATTTCACTTTAGGCAAACTAGTTCCTTAAGAAACTTGAATTCGAGGCGTTAATGCCCCAAAATCACCAAACCGTGTCCGTTTAGGACGAAACTTTGCACACACGACCTCCTAGGCACGAGAGACTTGTGGTTGAAGACGGGGCTCGAATCGGGTTCCCGGTTTGAGAGTTAGAGCCGGATTTCACTTTAGGCAAACTAGTTCCTTAAAAAACTTGAATTCGAGGCGTTAATGCCCCAAAATCACCAAACCGCGTCGGTTTAGGACGAAACTTGGCACACAAGACCTCCTAGGCACGAGAGACTTGTGGGAGAAGACGGGGCTCGAATCAGGTTCCCAGCTTGGGAGTTAGAGCCGGATTTCACTTTAGGTAAACTAGTTCCTTAAGAAACTTGAATTCGAGGCGTTAATGCCCCAAAATCACCAAACCGCGTCAGTTTAGGATGAAACTTGGCACAAATGACCTCCTAGGCACGAGAGACTTGTGGGAGAAGACGGGGCTCGAATCGGGTTCCCGGCTTGGGAGTTAGAGCCGGATTTCACTTTAGGCAAACTAGTTCCTTAAGAAACTTGAATTCGAGGTGTTAATGCCCCAAATGCACCAAACCGCGTCGGTTTAGGACGAAACTTGGCACACACGACCTCCTAGGCACGAGAGACTTGTGGGAGAAGACGGGGCTCGAATCGGGTTCCCGGCTTGGGAGTTAGAGCCGGATTTCACTTTAGGCAAACTAGTTCCTTAAGAAACTTGAATTCGAGGCGTTAATGCCCCAAATGCACCAAACCGCGTCGGTTTAGGATGAAACTTGGCACACACGACCTCCTAGGCACGAGAGACTTGTGGGAGAAGACGGGGCTCGAATCGGGTTCCCGGCTTGGGAGTTAGAGCCGGATTTCACTTTAGGCAAACTAGTTCCTTAAGAAACTTGAATACGAGGCGTTAATGCCCCAAAATCACCAAACCGCGTCCGTTTAGGACGAAACTTGGCACACACAACCTCCTAGGCACGAGAGACTTGTGGGAGAAAGACGGGGCTCGAATCGGGTTCCCGACTTGGGAGTTAGAGCCGGATTTCACTTTAGGCAAACTAGTTCCTTAAGAAACTTGAATTCGAGGCATTAATGCCCCAAAATAACCAAACCGCGTCCGTTTGGGATGAAACTTGGCACACACGACCTCCTAGGCATGAGAGACTTGTGGGAGAAGACGGGGCTCGAATCGGGTTCTCGGTTTGAGAGTTAGAGCCGGATTTCACTTTAGGCAAACTAGTTCCTTAAGAAACTTGAATTCGAGGCGTTAATGCCCCAAAATCACCAAACCGCATCGGTTTAGGATGAAACTTGGCACACACAACCTCCTAGGCACGAGAGACTTGTGGGAGAAGACGGGGCTCGAATCGGGTTCCCGGTTTGGGAGTTAGAGCCGGATTTCACTTTAGGCAAACTAGTTCCTTAAAAAACTTGAATTCGAGGCGTTAATGCCCCAAAATCACCAAACTGCGTCGGTTTAGGACGAAACGTGGCACACACGACCTCCTAGGCACGAGAGACTTGTGGGAAAAGACGGGGCTCGAATCGAGTTCCCAGCTTGGGAGTTAGAGCCGGATTTCATTTTAGGCAAACTAGTTCCTTAAGAAACTTGAATTCGAGCGTTAATGCCCCAAAATCACCAAACCGCATCGGTTTAGGACGAAAATTGGCACACACGACCTCCTAGACACGAGAGACTTTTGGGATAAGACGGGGCTTGAATCGGGTTCCCGGCTTGGGAGTTAGAGCCGGATTTCACTTTACGCAAACTAGTTCCTTAAGAGACTTGAATTCGATGCGTTAATGCCGCAAAATCACCAAACCGCGTCAGTTTAGTACGAAACTTGGCACACACGACCTCCTAAGCACGAGAGACTTTTGGGAGAAGACGGGGCTTGAATCGGGTTCCCGGCTTGGGAGTTAGAGTCGGATTTCACTTTAGGCAAACTAGTTCCTTAAGAAACTTCAATTCGAGGCGTTAATGCCCCAAATGCACCAAACCGCATCGGTTTAGGATGAAACTTGGCACACACGACCTCCTAGGCACAAGAGACTTGTGGGAGAAGACGGGGCTCGAATCGGGTTCCCGGCTTGGGAGTTAGAGCCGGATTTCACTTTAGGCAAACTAGTTCCTTATGAAACTTGAATTAGAGGCGTTAATGCCCCAAATGCACCAAACCGCGTCGGTTTAGGACGAAACTTGGCACACACGAACTCCTAGGCACGAGAGACTTGTGGGAGAAGACGGGGCTCGAATCGGGTTCTCGGCTTGGGAGTTAGAGCCGGATTTCACTTTAGGCAAACTAGTTCCTTAAGAAACTTGAATTCGAGGCGTTAACACCCCAAAATCACCAAACGGCGTCGGTTTAGCACGAAACTTGGCACACACGACCGCCTAGGCACGAGAGACTTGTGGGAGAAGACGGGGCTCGAATCGGGTTCCCGGTTTGGGAGTTAGAGCCGGATTTCACTTTAGGCAAACTACTTCCTTAAGCAAACTTGAATTCGAGGCGTTAACGCCCCAAAATCACCAAACGGCATCGGTTTAGCAAGAAACTTGGCACACGCGACCGGCTAGCATGAGAGACTTGTGGGAGAAGACGGGGCTCAAATCGGGTTCCCGGTTTGGGAGTTAGAGTCGGATTTCGGCCCAGTCAAAATTATTTACTAAACTATCTTTCTAATTATATAGTAGTCAATTTTTTTTTTATATTTTTCTGTAATTAAAATATTAACACCATTATATGGTTTTTAATTATTTTTATCTTGTTTTTTTCAGATATTTCCTGAGTAGCAGTTTGCTTCTTGTGGAATGCGGGCGTATAAAGATTTTGATAAACTTTTGTTTTTGTAACCCACGAACGAATCAAGACGAAAACTTTTGGTTTTGATTTTGATTTATGTTATTTAAATTTGTGAACAACATTGTGTATGTATTATGCGACGTTATGTAGTGGCATAATTTTTATTGTTATGGATTTTTATTTATGTATTGTTATGAATGGCACAACAATATGAATTTTCATTATTTGTCAACTTTTGTTTATGTATGTATTTATATTATTATGTAATTTTTGGATTTTTTTATAGTTATTTTTTATTTAATATAGGTTATTTTAATTTTTTTAATAATTTCCCAACAGGTTTTTTTTTTTTTTTTTTTTTTTTTTTTTTTTTGTTTTTTTGAGATGGCATGACAACCCGTCGCAAAAAACACTACAAGGCTTTTGTGACGGCACCCATACCGTCGCAAAAGCTATGTAATGTATTTGGAAAACAAACCTTTAGCGACAGTTCAGGTTGCCGTCGCCAATAGTTATAAGCTACGACACTTTTAGCGACGGTAATGTTGCCGTCTCAAAAAACCCATTTTAGCGACGAGAATTCTCTACCGTCGCAAAAAATTGATATTTTATTCCATTATTGGCGACAGAAAATGTGCCGTCGCAAAAAAGGCACCCTCCCGTCGCAAAAAACAATGGCGACGGCACTTACCGTCGCTAAAGCCCTTTTGCAACCCCCTTTGTCACGCCCCCCGCTTGTCGTCGCAAAAAGCCAAATTACCGTCGCAAAAACTATTAGCGACGGCGTCCGGGGCATTTGCGACGGCGTTTTGCCGTCGCAAAAAACACTTTTTTTTGTAGTGCTTGTACCCACCTGAACCCGATATGCCCGTAGATAAAGTTCAAAATAAAAAATAAAAAATAATTTTAAAAAAAAAAAAAAAAAAGTAAAGGCTTTTGTCTTGGATCTTGCACGATCTTCTGGTTAGAAGTCAAATTTTAGGACCATTCTCATTCATGTAGGCAAGACTTTGTCTTGGTATGCCTGCATTCCAACCCTTCAACGTTAGCCAATATTTGTGCAAACACCCATTTACATATATGCAGGCTGATAGGTATGTATGTATATAAGACACCCATTTATTTGGATGAGTGTAGTTGTAGTATTGTTGATATATTTATGATATTTAATTTTAATTTTAAATTTAGATTCAAACTATTACCATTATAGGGAAATTTAGTAGAAAGTCCTATTTGGGAAACTTGTTTAGTGAAAGGTCCCATAAAATTTCTTATAATCAAACAAGTCCAATCTATTTTGAATTGTATACTAAGAGATCTTCTCCTTTTTTTTTCTACTTTTTTTTTTTTTTTTTTTTTTTAATTTGGGAGAACTTCATGACATTATTACCCCGAATTTGTTACAGGGCCATAACTCATTGTAAGTTTCTAAATAATTCTATATATTCAATTGTGTACATTTACAAAGAGTTCAGCGGTTTATATAGCCTAAACCTATGATTGAAAAAGGAAATACAAAGAAAAGGAAATTGCCTAATTCCTAATATCCAAGCATGCCATATATACAATATATATTCTCACACCCCCGCTCAAACTCAAGGTGTTTTAGCAGAAAACACTGAGAGTTTGCTAAGAAGAAACTGAAACCGAGTGGTTGTGTGAGTTTTGGTGAAGAAGTCCGCAAGTTGTAAAGCCGAGGAGACAAAGGAAGCAAGATAGAGCCAGACTGCAGATGCTATCGGACAAAGTGACAATCAATCTCAATGTGTTTCGTCCGTTCATGGAAGCCAATATTGTGGGCAATCTGAATAGCACTGCGGTTGTCACAATAGAGAGAGGTCGGAAAAGACTGAGGTACACCCAAATCAGAGAGAAGACAACGAAGCCAAACAAACTCAGCAGTAGCATGAGCCATAGCACAGTACTCAGCTTCCGCAATAGAGCGAGGAACAACAGTTTGTTTCTTGCTTTTCCAAGAGATCAAGGAATCGCCAAGAAACATACAGAAACCAGAGGTGGACTTGCGATCATTAACATCACCAGCCCAATCAGAATTAGCATAGGCCACCAAGTCTAAAGAGAAAGCATAGGACAACAACAAGCCCTGAAAGATGGTACCCCGAAGATAGCAAAGAATGCGAACCAAAGTAGCCCAATGGGTAAAGCAAGGAGCAGAAACGAACTGACTAACCACATGAACAACATAAGAAAGATCAGGGCAAGTGACAGTCAAATAAACTAAACAACCCACCAACTCGCGATAGACCGTAGGATTATCCAGAGGGACACCATCAGTAGAGTTGAGCTTCACATTAAGCTCAATAAGTGTATCAGAAACCTTAGTATCAGTAAGACCAGCATGGTGAATAACCTCATTAGCATACTTGGCCTGAGACAGAAAATAGTCCTTTAGAGAAGAGGCAACCTCAATACCAAAAAAATACCGTAATGGACCCAGATCTTTTATTTTGAAGGTACATAAGAGATGTTACTTGATCTCAAAAATAACAGAAGAGTCAGAGCCAGTGATGATCATATCATCTACATAGAGTAGGAGAGCAACAAAACCAGCCCAGGTATATCTCAGAAACAAAGCAGAATCGGAAGCAGAAGAATGAAACTCAAGCTCGGTAATGGTAGTTTGAAAGCGATCATACCAAGCACGAGGAGACTGCTTCAAATCATGTAGAGCACGCCGAAGATGACAAACCTGCCCAGAGAAGTGGAGAAGACCAGGGAGAGGACGCATAGATGACCGTTAAGAAAAGCATTCTTAACGTCCATCTGATAAAGAGGCCAATGTCGAACAGTAGCAACAGAAATCAAGGTACGAATAGTAGTCATCTTGGCAACAGGGGCAAATGTCTCCTCATAATCAATACCATACTCCTGTGAGAAACCCTTGGCAACCAAGCGAGCTTTGTTGCGCTCGAGAGAACCATCAGAATGAGTCTTGACTTTATAGACCCATTTGCAACCAACCAGATTCTTGCCAACAGGCAAAGGAACCAACGCCCAAGTGTTAGTTTTCTATAAGGCAAACAACTCATCTTCCATAGCTTGAACCCAATTAGGATCTTGACAGGACTCCGTGTAAGATTGTGGTTCTGAAAGAGAATGAATAACAGACAAAAATGTACGATAAGAAGCAAAAAAACATGTATTAGACCAACCCAACTTGTTTGGAGGACGACACTTACGAGTAGGATATCAGTGTGCAGCAGGATCAAAGTCGTCAGAAGTAGAAGGAGCAGCAATAGGAGTAGAGACAACTGGTGGTGGAGGAGCTTAGCGATGAGAATAGACCAACAACGGAGGGGAAGAAGAAACCGAAGGAGGAGAAGGAACCGTAGGTGACGTAGATGGAGAAGGATGAATGGGCTCAAGAGGAATAGTGGAGATGTACTCATCAGACGGGACCTCAGAAGGAAAGGGGTCAATGTGAACAAAATGCTCTTTCGAAACTGGAGCAATGAGAGAAGGAAGCTGAAAGTAAGACAGACGTTCAAGAAAGACAACATGACGGGAGACATAAAAACGATGAGAGACAAGATCGTAACAACGGTAGCCTTTCTGAGTAAGACTGTAACCTAAAAAGACACAAAGGACAAACTGGGCACTAAGTTTAGTCCTATCTTTGCAGGGAAAAAGAACAAAACAGGCAGACCCAAACACACAAAAAAGGGAGTAGTTAGGAATTTGAGAGAACAAAGCCTCACAAGGAGACCGACCAGAAAGAAAGGGAGTAGGCATGTAGTTGAGAAGAAAATAAGCAGTAAGAACTGCCTGCCCGTAGAATGGAGCCAGAACTGAGGCAGAAAGAAGAAAAGACCTAATTGTCTCAAAGAGATGACACTATTTACGCTCGGCCCGACCATTTTTGGCAGGTGTATCTGTACAGGAAGTTTGGTGAATGGTACCCAAATTGGCCAAATACTCACAGAACTCATTTTTAAAATATTCAATACCCAAGTCAGACCGTAACACTTTAATGGTAGACCCAAACTGAGTAGTAATCATAGACTGAAATGTACATTATATCTGATAGATATCAAACTTATGAGTCATAAGATAAACCCAAGTGTAATGGGTGCAATCATCAACAAATGACACATAGTATGCAGAACCCCCCTTGGTGAGAACAGAAGAAGGGCTCCAAACATCAGTATGAACTAAAGAAAATGGTGTAGCAGATATAAAAGTACTGTTACGGAAAGGTAAGGTTGTCATTTTGGCAAGTTTACACCCCCGACACTCGATAAGTTGACTAAAAGAAACTTTACCCAATATACCTGACTGAGCTAAAAACCGTAAGCAGTTAGCAGACAAATGCCCGAATCTGGAATGCCACAAATAGAAAAGACTTGACGAAGAATCTAACTGAAAAGAAGAAAAGGCAGTCAGAGAGATAGTCATAGGCAGATGCAAGCTCTCCACCACATAGAGGTCTCCAACTCTACGGCCAGTCCTAATCTGCTACTTAGACATCCGATCCTACATAGAACAGATAGAAGAAGAAAAGATAACATCAAAACTAGAGACATCAAGTTGATTGATAGACAATTAACTGACAGATAACTGAGGAACATATAAGACAAATGGAATAGAGACTGCAAACATAGCAGACGGTAGAACAGGCCCAACAGATATAACTAACGTACCAAACCCATTAACAGCATTAACAGTAATAGAAAAGGAAGGGGGAGTACAATTCAGAAGTAAAGAGAGATAAGGAGTCATATGATGAGAGGCACCAGAGTCAAAAAGTTAGACAAACGAAGAGATACCTAAAGAAGACCCAAGCAAACTTGAATGAAAAGAGGAAACAATAGAGGCAGATAGAGATGGCTGGGAGGTAGATAGTATATGCTGAAGCTGCCTAATCTGAGTACTCAAGGAAGCCAAGTCAAGATCAAGAGTCAGAGTAGATGTAATAAAATCGGCGGGAGGCTGAACAGACAGACATCCATTCTTGGGACAATGGTACTTCTAATGACCCCTTTGATGGCAGTAGGCACATTCATCTGAAGCGAGAGACATCATAATAACTAGAAAACTGAGGGGTTCAAGTGTACCCAAAATTTTGTAGGATTTTTTTTTTTTTTTTTTTTTTTAAGTTTCTGAATTAATAGGTAAAACGTATAATATTCAGAAGGTACTGGGGTCAAAGAGTAATAAACCTAAAATAAATTTTTAAGTTTACTCACCCAAACCAAACGTTAACCCAAACCAAACAAACCACGAGCAGAGAGAAAGGAGTCGAAGAAAATCACCAACCGAAGAACCACGAGCAGAGAGAGCAAGAGTTGAAGAAGACTAGAGAAGCTTCGAAGCTCACGGTGTCGCGACTCCAGAATCAGAGAGAGACAATCGGAACACAATTGCGACGTCAGAGAGTGAGAAGAGTTACGACCATGGCTGTGATTTCAGAGGAAGGGTCGATTGATCACCACGAACCAGAGACTGAACCGACCACGACTACGATGTCAGAGGAAGGTATGATCGATGGCCACGAACCAGAGATTGAACAAAAATGGTTGATTCGAACTCAGATGAGGACTAGGGTTTCGAATGTCACTTTGGTACCATGTAAGTTTCTGAATAATTCTGTATATTCAATTGTGTATATTTACAAAGAGTTCAGCGGTTTATATAGCCTAAACCTATGATTAAAAAAGGAAATATAAAGAAAAGAAAATTGCCTAATTCTTAATATACACAAGCATGCCATATATACAATATATATTCTCACACTCATTTGTCATATTTCGTTTTGATAAGAATCTTGCAATGGTTCGTTCTATTTTGCAATAATTAAAGGAATCTTGCACCCATCAATTTTTCATTTTTGGAATGTGAAAGTTGAAGAAAGGTTTTGGTATAACTGTTATTGATTCTTGTTTGGTTGCCTTTCATTGGAGGCTCCGACACATCTCTGGTGTTCATTGAAAAATTAGTCACATTTTCGTCAAAGGTATGTTTTGTTATTCTTTATGTTTTTTGAAATCGCAGATTGTGAGTTTCATTGTGGATTTCTTGATAATATATTTTTCATTGTGGGGTTACATTGTACGAAATCAAATTATGTATATATATTGATTCATGTATCGTTTGTATAATTACGGTTCAAAATGTAAAGTTTTACCTTTACAACTTTTACGTCATAGATTTAAGTGTGAATAATCACACTTACAATTTTACGCTTTTAAAAAAATTACACTCATGAGAAATTATTCAGAAGTTCCATCTCTGAAAAATATGTATCGAATAGTCTTATGAATTTTATAGACTATTAAGTCTTATTGAATTTGAAAAGGTACACCATGAAGTCCTTTCATTATATTTCTTGGAGATTCTAAATGTGGATATTCTTTATTTGTGCACTATTATTTTATTAAACTTTTATCAAATGTATTATTCTTAAAATGTAACAACGTAATTTTATTCTAATGTGTGTATTATTATTTTATTAAACTTTTATCAAATGTGTTATTCTTCTTAAAGTGTGGCAATGAGATATTTGCGGACTATTGTTTTATTAAACTTTGTTAAATGTGTCATTTTTCTATTAGAATGTAACAATGAGATATTTGTGTACTATAGTCAGATTAAACGTTTGTTAAATGTGTCATTCTTCAAATGTGACAATAGGATTTCAGTCTAATTTTTAAATGTGGGTATGTTTTATTTTAGATATTTTAATATGAGATATAACTTATGAGTTCATAAGAATATTTATAAGATTAAATAGTCTAAAAGTCATGAATATGGGATTTATTTATGAAAAGTATGAATGTCCACCTTTTAAAATGATATAAAGATGTAATAATATTTAAAAATGTGAAATTTTTTACAATTATTGTGTCACTGATTTAAGTGTAAATATTCACAATTACAACTTCACACTTCTCAAAATTTTATATTTTTTTATTTATATAAAATGTGAATATTCACATTTTTAAACCAGTTAATTCCAAATAATTAGGATACGTCTTCATTGTTGAATATTTTGAATAATACTAGTGGGTGGCATACGCGATACGTGTGTAATTCAAATAAGTAAGAATAAAAATAAATAATAAAAAATTAATATTATAATATGTATATTGCCGAAGTAGTAAGACTGTTCTTAATAAAACTCAAGGTATTGGGTTCAAACATTTTGTACCCATATCTATAATTTTTTATTTATACTAGTGGGTGGCACACGATGCATGCGCAATTTAGATAACTTAGAATAAAAACAAATAATAAAGAAAATAATATCATAATATGTAAGTTACTTAAATGAAATAAGTAAGAAAAAAAACAAATAATAAAGAAATTAATATCATAAGATGTAAGTTACTCAAATGTAATAGTATAATAATTTTTTATATTTTACATATAAAAAATAAATATGTCACATGGCATGAGGAGAAGGTTTAGAGCTTTGGATAACAAGTCCAGTGTTCACATCTATAATAGTATGGATGGAAGATTTCCAATTCAATTCTATATCCCTAAATTAGTAATTTCCATCCAAACTAAATTAGTGCCTTCATATCTAAAGAATCTCTAGATTTTATCTCATTTACAATATTAAATTTCCAAATTTGTTTGAGTATCTATTTTTAGGGAAATTCTTATTACATTTTGTTCAAAAAAATGTATGGTACATAAAAAATCAATGGCTAAGATTGAGGCAAAAGTGACCTAGTAAACAGGTCACTTTTTATAGTTATGAGCCAAAATCATATTTGTTCATAACTAGAATCAAATTGATAATAACTTAGTTATGAGCTGCCATCACATATCTCATAACCACATCTCATAATCAACACCAATTTGCTCATAACCAATATCACATATTTCTTTATCATAATCACATATCTCATAACCAAAACCCTTTAACTCATAACCACACCACTTTGATCATAGCCAATATCACATATTTCATAACCACTACCCATATAGCTCGTAACCACATCTTACAACCAATTTCCTTTGACTCATAACTAACCTCACATATCTTATAACCACTAGTCACATATCTCATAACCAACACCTTTTTGCTCACAACCACACCACTTTGATCATAACCAATATCACATTTCTTATAACCAATAATCACATATCTGATAACCAAACACCCTTTGACTCATAACTACACCACTGTGCTCATAACCAAAATCATATATCTCATGACCATTACCCTCATATCTCATAACCAACATCACATATATCATCACCACTAATCACATATCTCATAACACCCTTTAGCTCATAGTCACACCACTTTGATCATAACTAGCATTACATATCTCATAACCATGACCTATATATCTCTTAAACACATCTAATAACCAACACACTTTGGCTCATAACCACACCACTTTACTCATTTCCTTTATAATGAACATACCGATATATGTATACATATACAATTAGCAATCCAAACCAAGTCTTTATACAACCCAGCTATGTAAAGGTAACACGGTGAACAATATCTTTTTGTTTAAAAAAAAAAAAAACAAAAACAAAAACAAAACAAAACAAAATTTCTACTTTTCTTCAGAATCATTCATTTGAATATAACACAACTTAGATTAAATCTTTAACATTTGGTTTAACCATGCCATCCCAGTTCACAACATAAGGAAAAGAAATTTTCATTTTTCAAATCATTCTCAACATTTCACCCGGTAAATCCCAGCACAACACCCAACAATAACCATTACTCTTCCAATGACACCACAACACCTATACAACATTTCTATAATCACAATTTACAATGTTAACAATCATGCTACAACACAATAAGGCATGAAGAATAATTCTCCACATTACAATTCTATCTCCTCATAATCATCATCGTCTCCTATTACTCACACAAGGCACAAAGCACAAACAAGACAAAGAGTCTACAATACGTCACCCCCAACCCAAGGAGTTTCCACCAACTCAAGACAAGCTTGACTCAAGCCTCACAATTACATGCATGAGACTTAACACTCACAAAAACCACTCCAAGGCACTTCTTAAACTTACCACCATACTCACATCCAAACCATTCTAAAGTAACTATTTGTCACCCAAACCCTGATATCAACCAACCAACTAACTACTTAATAAAACTCTGCCTCTGGCACTCAAACAGCAAAATGTTGCCCTGCACCGCTTACTTCGAGATGGAGCTCCATACACCATTCCACACATTTCTAGAATCTCATCGAATTCCTTCAATATATGCCACACTAGCATCGTTTCTAATAATCGTTACCACTCTTATGCCGATATGGCAACATCCCCCTTTTAGTATAAACAAGACCAATAAGCTTAATGGCAATCCACTTACTGTGACAAAACCATCATTACCCACGCTACACCTGTTACTCGAGAACATAACACATACTTCCTCCCAAGAAACACTTCTAGCATCTAACCACCAAATTCCCTTCATGGTCATGAACCTTATACAAGTCTTGACCATGCCACTCGATACTTGAACACCGCAAACCCCTTTACACCTACGCATAACTACCAACTCTCAACAACCACTACACAAACACTACCCTCATCATTAAGAGACACAAATTCCTCATCCCTACCAAGCCATTTCACAACCTACTAAGTAACTCATATCAACCTCATACAATCCTAAGGTTCCACGTTGTCCTAACTATGCCCCCCTTTAGAATTACACAACTCCATTCTTGCCACATTCCAAAACTGATCTCACCAACATACAACTCCCACTTCTCAACAAACACTCTAATTCAATCTAAGGCTCATAAGCCAATACATACTTCATTCAGGAGAAATAAGAATAGTTACACAAAAAAATTTAGATTACAAATTCTCACAACACCTTCCAACGTTGACAAGTTCCAAAATTAATTACATACCCACACTGTTGCATCACAAAAACATATAAATATACATACACAACATCCATAAGCATAAAGCTCTACATAAAAGATAAATAACATCATAATACCAAAGCACTAAAACTCCACCATTACATGACATCGCTATCGCCCCTCTTTGGACTATCGAGATGAATTTTTCCCACGCGAAGGGCAATGACGCCTAACATTGCCCAACTGCTTACACTTGGAGCAAAAAGGTGGTCCTCAGCTCTGTGACCGACTCGAGGAAACTTGAGTCTGATTGGGTCTCCCGAAGGACAAACCCAATGAGGTAACACTTGATTATGGCAGAGACTAGGCTTGAGATTGAGATTCTGCTCTCCTTTGCCTCTTACTAGGTTTGGTGTGATCTCGAACCAAGGAATTCACCAATATGGCTCTTTCTCCTTCATCTCGGCCAACCTTAAGATTGGTGATTTCCACGTGAGCCACTGCTTCCACCAGTGTGTCATAATCCCTATGCATGCACCCAACAACCTTCCATCGAATATCATCACATAACCTCTTCTCAAACTCAATCCAATGACATTCCTCTGTTAGCAACTCTGGAGCAAACTGGTGAACCTCGCCTCAAACGGTGCCAAAAGTGTAGTACATTCGTGCAACTCCACAAATTATTTTCTCAATCATTCCCAAGCGAAAGGAGGAAAGTACTTGGCCCACACTACAAGAAATATAGAATTTAACGGCGTTTATTTAACGGCGTTTTTTTAAACGCCACTGTTTCTAACGTTTAACGACGCTTTATAAACGTCGCATTTTATTTTGACTAAAACGGTACCGTTTAAGGAATTGAAGTCGTTTTTTGAACGCCTTCACATGGTTAGAATAATATGTTTTTCCTCGCTCTTTCTCTTAGTCTCTGAGAATCAGGACCCTTCTCTCTCTCTTCAAGCCTCATTTTGAATCTGGGAAACCTTCAGTCTCAGACAAACCAATCCCTCAAATCTCTCACTCACCCGATCGCTCGCTCTGTCTCTCTCTCTCTAAACCCTTCAGTCTCAAAGATTACGATTCAACCTTCTTCAGCTCGATTTCATCTCAGATCTAATCTCAGAGTGATTTCGATTTCAAAGTTCTCTCTCTCTCTCTCTCTCTCTCTCTCGCTCTCTCTCGATTTCGAAGCTCCACCGCCACCACATCTGCATCGTTGACTAAGGTAAGCACCACCGTCTACAATCTCAATTTCGTATTCTCTCTCTCTGTTGCTCTCTCTCTCTCTCTCTCAAGCTCTCTCTCTCTCTGAAGCTCTTCCTTCGTCGATTGTTCTCCTAGGGTTTACATATGTTTAAGATTTGAGATTTGAGATTTCTTTTTCAAAAACATATGTTTCAGATCTGTGATTTCTCATAACATTATGTACAGTTTTCTTAGTTATTCTTTCATAACATTATGTAGCTTTTGTTATTTCTAATCTGTCTACAATTTCTCCTCTATAAACAATAAAATTGTGAGTGTAATGAAGCCTTACATAGTTACATGGTTACATGGTTATTCACATGAATGGAATTTGTATTAAAATTACTCATTCTCGCAACTAGGTATGTATTTTATGAGCCACCCTCCACTTAGTTTGTTTATTTCATGTATAGCCTGCAATAGTGATAATAAATATTTCATAATGGTTTACCACTAATGTTTGTTGCGAGGATGGTATTGAAGAGTGCCAAAATTATGTGGTGGCCATGGCTACCTTTGTACCAAATGGGCTTCCTGAATTATTTGTCGCTTATGTCCCTGTACATATGAAGGAGACAATATTGTGCTTCTTTTTACGGTATGTGATATGACTTACTTTCAACATTGTTTTTAATTGTTTTGATTTCTCTTTTATTCTTGATATGAAGGTTTTGAGATACGGTATTGAATGAACTTAACTTGTCGTACTATTTGGAAACAAGATCTGCGTTCTTGTGTTGAATGCCCGTAATTCCCACATTAATTTATAGTTTTAGTAAGGGGATTAGTGATATAGGTATCGTAGAGATCTTCCATAGTATCATAATTGTGTTTTATATCCGAGCATTGCTTATAGAATCTGAAACTCATCAATCTTCATCTTTGGACTTTGGTTTCGGAATTGAAATTTTGACTTCTAATTTGCATTTTATTTCTTTGGATAGACAGATTGTAGAACTTACTAAGAAAGGGGAATCATACAAAATATTTTGTTGAAATTTCAGTCAATTCAATCCTTGATAAATATATCTTGGAATTATCTTGGTTGCATTTGCATTCTATGAGTTCAAGTATTGTATCTACTCTTGTTTTAAGTCACTAGATAGATAGTTGAATAATGTTATAATCCAAACTCCCATGACCGGAGTTTGGATAGGTTTAAACTATTAGGTTTCAGTGTATACCAGTTGAGCATTTGGGTATTAATATGTGGTAGATTGCAATCGGGTTATTTCATCACCTCATGTGTGCCTTTCTTCAGGTTGCAAGGTTTCTCATGAAGACTGCTTTCCCGGTCTCGGCAAGAAACCAGTTGGTACAACATCTTATATGGGACAAATTGAGCATCTAATGCAATGCCGTTCCAATGTTCAAAGAGGTATTTGGTCCTTTTTTGAGTGTGCTGATTATTTCCTCTTATTTGAGCTTTCAGGAGTGAGAAGGTTGAAACAGTGTTCTGCGACCTAAGCGTTTCTTCTTATGCAGTTGTGCTTCTAATAAAATAGATTTACATTTCTATCTATTGTTGTATTCTCAGGTTTGTCCCAATAATTCAGCTTTAACTACTACCCTCTTTAACCCAGCTTGATTTGAAACTGCCAGTTTGCTTACTAGCTTAAAATTCATGTTTTGTCTTTAGGTTCGTCCAAATGCAATTGCTCTTGTTGATGCATTTAACTACACTGACCACTTCCTTGGCTCAATACTGCTATGATGGAAATGTATATCCTAAACTCTATGAGGCAGCGTGGAAAGAAACGAAAAGAAAATAAAGCTAGGTTTACAAATTATAGATGGTACTATAAGTCTCTAGTTGAAGCATCTCCAATTCTTACTATTTTTTTGGGTCAAATTTAAGTGAAAAATTGGTTGAAAGTATATTGAAAATATGAGTATTGGAAATTTGGTGAAGGATTTGATTCGTCCTTGATTTGGTGGAAAAATTGCCTCTCCTTGATTTGATACAAGTTTGATGAAATGGTTGGAGCAAACTTTAACCATTTTTTCATCAAATTTGAATTTGATGAAGGATTGGAGATGTTCTTAGGGCATTTCATTTGAATAATCTTGTTTGGGTTTGGGCACTGATTATTGAACAGTTGGTTGCAGAGAATTTGTAATGGATGCTTTGTTTCTCAAACGATGTTGAAATAGTTACAATTTCAATGAGATTGTGTGGTCTGTTGTTCTCGAGTCATGTGTTGTGTGTTTGCGGTAACCATTCTTTGGTAGTGTTGTTACGGATCCAAACACGATTCTTGGGTATTAAATCGATAGTATTTTGTTTTCATAATGTTATTGGTGTTGGTTCAACCATGGATTTTGATTTTATTTCTTGATGGATTGAATTTATAGAGTTGGTTCGAACTAGTCTATCACCGACTTCCATGGAAGGAACCCGATCGCCATACTTGTTGGAAGTGTTGTTTGAAGATGATGATTTGGTAAAGGAGTTGCGATCATTTATATTTATTTGTTTAATGTTTTAAATAATTGAAATTGTTGTATTCTCGCCTTCTACAAGTTATACTATCTGGATCGCTTTGTTTTTTTCATCAATATTCATAGACTTACAAAAATGGCATCTTTTCTTAAGCTTATAGTAGAGTAGATGTCTCAAAATGGGCATCTTTTGTTATTGCTATATGCCGATTTTCCGACGCCTTATGATCCGCATTATTAGTCTTATAAAAATAAATATAATATAATATAAAATTGATTTGGCATTGTTAATATTTTTTGGTTATAATTGAAGTTGGAGAATGTATGCATTGCGGCTTATGTACAGAAGCCTTATTGTACCTCCACTTTTCGCTTCATCGTAAAGGATTGAGTTAATACAAATAAATTGGAGTGGAGATGGGACCATTCCAAATATAATTTTTTGTTCAATTAATTTTTTTTGTCATTTAGATATTGGTTCAGGTTGATTATTGTTTAATATATTCAGATTGCCATAAATAAGCCTTCTGGTCTGCAAGTTCTACCTGGAGGATTATTCCAGCATCGGACTGTACAACTCCAATGGCGAGCAAGCAAACAGCGCTCCTCATTAGCATGCCAAGAACTGCATCCTGCTCCTGTTCATCGGCTGGGAAGAGGCACATCAGGTTAGCATTTATGGGTGCATTAAGGCCTCGTTTGGGAACAGGCTAATTTAGTAACTTTTTGGCTATTTGGCTAAAAAGGTAGCTAAAAAAAACTTGTATGTTTGGGATGACTTTTTGGCTAATTACGAAAAGATGTGCAAAAAGTAGAGAGAAAAGAGAATCTTTGACTTTTTGGTATGGGTTGTTGGCTTTTTAGTTAATTTAGTAACTTTTTGGCTAATTGGCTAAAAATGTAAGTCCCCAAACGGGGCCTAAGTATTGTTGCCCAATAGAATGAACAAATTTTTATTTTCTTAGAAATTGTTCCTTAAAATAGTGTATGTCAACATTGGTTTAATACACTAAATCCTTAGCAAGTCTAGAAATGGAGGGAAAGTATGTTTTGGAGCCCACTGACTTGTCAAATCTATAGACTTAAGTCAGTTTACATTTCATATCTGGAGAGACGTGTTAAAAAAAATAATTGACAGAAGGAAAAGTAGAGTATTAGTTGGGTTCAGAATCTCATGGTTTGAGATAAGACCCAATTCTCAATAACATGGTAAGGCGGGCAAATGTTGTAGTAAGACAGTAATGCACAATAGATGGTGTCAGTTACTTCGTTGCTTTGCTATATAACGCAGAAACATCATTTGATCCATTGTTTCTGATTCCTTGTCCACTTCCACTATACAGTTATAAATTTTTCTAGTGGTTAACTCATTGAGAAGTTATTAAACAAATTACTTATACTCTCATACTTATATATGAATTACAATCTTACTTTTTTTGTGTGTAGGTATATTACTTTGTGCAAAGACAAAACTCGCCAAAACTTGCCTTTCTGCATATTTTGTCGATGGGACATCTGTTGTTAGGGACAACAGTAAGGGAAGAAAGAATATACTTTTCCTTTAAGAAAGAAGAAAGGATCACAGAACCTAATAAAAGAATCAAGGAGCATGCCGCTAAGGCTTATGTAGCTTTTCAAGGATAATTTCAAAATTAAAGGCACTCATATTGACAATTGTGTAGTTCTTCAAAATATGCAAATTTATTGGATGTCAGCAATCAACGAAAACTCTTTAATTGCCACAAATATGACAGTTGCCATGGACATTCCATTCAACAGATGTCGTTATTCGAATCATCGCCAACCAGCATAGTTACTGGATCGCATGTACTTTCCTTGAAGAGAGAGAATTTCTACTTTGGACGACGCCTACCTTGGTAGTCAAAGTGTGAAAATGATACATGCAACTTGATTTATATATATTAGTTCCATCCCCAGACTTGATTCCCAAGGCAACTTCCATTATTATTCTCGCTTGTCCCCAAACAGAGGGGCTTAGGGAGATTCAAACCATAGTTTGTGTTAAACGACTTGCTCTATAAAATATTGTGTGTTAGCTCAATGTGAGTTCGATTAGATCACCGTAAAATAGTTGTTTGAAATTCAGGTCTTAACCGATTGGATCAGTTTTATCGACGACTAGGTGATAATCACGCGATGGACATAATCTAAACATCAAGGTGTCTCAATTTTGTTTCAATCGTTTCTGATGTTGGAGGAGTTGATATTGTGATATTTGGGGTGTTTTGTATGTGTTATAGCTCTGTGTTGACTTTCCTTGGGTTTCCTTGCATTGTTGTGTCTTGGTCTGTAGTTAAAATATGCCTTGCTAAAAAATACACTCTTTCTTTGTATAGTAATACCAATGTGGCGATCAACACACACAGGAAAATTTCAAAGATTTACCGGGCATTAGCATCTGGGATACTTGATGAGGATGAGGTAATGTCATTGGGTAACAATGTTCTTCTTTTGGGTGTTGTAGTCTATTTTTGTAATTAGGGCCCTTGATTTTTTTTTATCCTGCTGCCTATTATCTAGGTTCTGCATAGATAAACAATTTATACCCCCATTATTAGGGGAGTTTTTTCCTAGATATGACCTTCATTTATTGGTTCTTTTTTTTTTTTTTTTTTTATTGTCCAGACTACATCCTTACATTTTTGAAGATAAAAATAGTTCAATTGGAAGCTAATATGAAGAGTTTCAATAGTACACTGCACAATGTTGCATGATTGCATCATGATAAATTAATTCATGAAAAGGTTTAAAGAAAATGAGGGCTCCTTATAACAACTTTCAAATGCAAGTTGAATCCTATCTAACTTTTCTACTTTATTAGTACTCTTTCTTTTTATTATAAAACAATTGGGGTGATATATTAGGTGTTGCTGAGTGTAATCAACTTGTAGAAATGAAATTTCCTTATTCCAGCACCCCTTACTTTGTCATTCTATTTTTTAACTTGTCAAAAATGTAATGACAAATTACAAGACGTTGAGACATTAATCATAAGGCCCTATATCCATGTATTAAGATTCTCTTTGTTGCCACTTCAAATTAGTTTCTTTGCTAGTAATAATTGAAATCAATACGACAAGGTTAGTCGAGGCGAAAAATGACACTCAACTAAATAATGTCAAACGTGTGCTCTGGTGTGCTTCATAGGTCTAGGTAAGGTCTGTCTACACTCTTTTGAAAGAACTTTATTCCACTCTTGCAATACGATGAAGAAATTATGTTGTTACTTCAAATAAGTTGCTTATGTTGCGTAATAAGAAAGCTTGCTGCAATCATTTACATATTTAAATGGATTAACCAAAATCTGCAGGGACAATATTATATTCTGCTGATTTGTTTAACAGGTTGAGATTCAATCAGGACGACCGCACCAAATTCGCACTCATCTTTCTTTTATTGGGCATCCTCTGATAGGTAAACTTCAATGTTGGGTATCTCTATTTTGAATTAGAATTTAATTTTGTCCAAGTTGAGTTATGACCTTTTTAAGATTGCAAAATGTGTTGTGCCTTCTTGTGAAAAAGAGTTGGCCACGTATATTTGTTGGAAAAACACAAGACCTGGGAAACTAAGGAGAGTTACTTTCCATTGAAATTTTTGTTGAAGTGATTGCCATTTTTTTAATCATTGCATGAAGCCATTTACAACTAAGGAGAGTTACTTTCCATTGTAATTTTTGTTGAAGTGATTGCCATTTTTTTAATCATTGCATGAAGCCATTTACAACAGGATATTGTCTCTCTTATGAGTTATTTTTATATCAAGACCAAGAGTCATGGCGAACTTTTATGTTGTGGGACAAGCGTTTACAATTGAACAAGATTTGTATTGGTCTTTGACTAATCACTCCTCATAGAGCCTTAAAATCCATAAATTGATTTATAGCAAGATAAACTTTTCTTCTTTTTTTTTTTTTTGCCTTTTTTCCCTGTTCGTGAGATATACTCTAGGCATGGCCAATTCTTGTATTCTCGACACAAGACTTGCATTTGATCAAAAACAAGTTGAGATGTGTCATATTATTCTTAGACTAATTTCTAAATTGCGATTTTCTTCCAAGTACAGAATCTCATCCTTTAGATAGTAAAATCACCCGAAGGATATGAGCTTAGGAGTGGTATGTCCCCAATGTTTTCTTCTTCCATCCAATTGCATGGGTTTATCTACTATCCTGATTGAACCAACAATTTTATTTAGGGTAAATTACAAATATACCCCTTGAGGTGTTGCTTAAAATATGAATTGTCCCCTGTAGTTTGGAAATTACAAATATCTCCTTGTCAAAATTTTTTATTTAACAGAATTAATTGAAAAAGTGAAATGTTTACCTATACAATAATAAAATTATCTGAATTATTAATTGAAATAAAATTTTAACATTGTTAAAAACTGTTAATTAACTTGATGATTTATTAATAAAAGGACCTATTTGTTATGAAATTAGAAATCTTGGAGGGCATAATGTAATTTCTAAAACCACAGGGGGTAATGGTACTGCTTTACTTGAGACTTTGCGGGTTTAAGTATTAATGGTACTGCTTTACTTGTCAGAATTATCTCAACCTCGTATAATTTCAAATTTGTTAGGTAACTTCTTTGACTCTCTTCTCTATCTTGATTTGACTTTGTTTCATGTTTTGCTTAGAGGGTACCAGAGGCCTGTGAAACCTGTTCCTGGAGACTCTGGGTACCACTTGCATGTGCATCAACTGGTTCTGTCTCATCCAACCACGAGTGAGGTGAGGTAACGACTATCAAATATTAGAAGCTTTTAGAATGTCAATTATAACTTCACTCAAGCATACTTTTGTTTACCGGATTGCTAAAAATGACAGTCAAACATGAATTTTTCACAAGATTTCTTTCTTTGTGTGTCATGTGTTAATAATAATGCTCTTCAGACCTATACAGGTGTCCCTAAACTTCTGCCCCGGATAATTTACTAACCATGAGGTGAAGCACATTTATGGAACTGCAGCATATGTGTGTATATATATTGTAATATTTATATGAAATATTCACAGAGTAAAATGTCACATATAATGAAAGCTAAGGGAGTAATCATTTTGAATTGACACAATTCAAATTCATTATTCTTTTGACTGTCCTAAAAAAGATAAATGCCATTCATATTTGTATTCGTAAGCCCCCAAACATGTTTACAGTCATGGAGCTTCGGCACATGCGGTAGGTGCATTTATCTGCTCGTCTGGCCCTTCAATCAATCTTGACCTAAATTTTTTTGTTATTTCAATATTTTTTGATATTCCAATGTATAATACAAATGGAGATTACATACATGTATCCATGATTCACGTAGTTTTGATTTATCCAAGAATTAATTGGGACTTGAACATGACTTGTGACTTCCAGCAGGTGATGAAAATGCAAAAAGAGCATAATTCTAGGTACTATGAAAACTTGCCTACAATTTCATTATGATAATGATAGTGAATTGCATGGTGTAGATTTAAAGTTTATTTTACCATGATAGTGAATTGTATAGTATAGATTTAAAGTTAATTTTAGGGTGAAAGTACTTGACGATGAAGTACTACTCTGCACGATTTCAAAGTTGCAGATGCTTTAAATCAACCATTTCCTGATGCACAATTTCATTTTCTATGTTCTACCTTTCTAGAGCAGAGAGGTAGTCTTGTGGAGTAACTTCTATTTGCCTTCCTCTTTCCTCTACATAGACTGATAATTAGGACATAGGATGTAAAGGGGATTTCTACTTATTTGTGTTTTCTTTGCTTTTTTTAGTCAATTCTTTATTGGTCTGGTACCCTTTGCAAATTACAAATTATAAGATGCAAAGATTCTTTATTGGTTAGATTCAATATGTGTGTAGAGGTAGTTAATTGTGTTAGATGTGTCTTTTTAGCTGAACTTTTTTAATTAGCTTATCACTGAGGTCTTGAAAGTATATAACTCATTGATTTTTTCCTTGTGCAAATTACAAGACAACTTGCTCGGGAAGTTTACGAGAACATTAGGAGACAAGCATATTACTTGACTATATGAATTGTCTGAGAACATTAGGAGACAAGCTTTCATTGCTGTATACTAGTAGGAACTATTAGTAGGAAAACAATTTCTTTTACACTAGCTTTTGTTTAACTGAGCTCTTTAAAATTACCATATTATAACCTTTTTATAATAATGTTTTTTTTTTTTGCAGAGCAGTTCCAAAACTGTCTCTCAGAATCTCCAAATACTTCTTGGGTTTAAAATTAGCACAATTTAAACCTACAAAAAAAAAAATGAAAAAGGATATCACGGCGTTTTGAAAAACGCCACTAAATCCTAAATCTAACGGTAAGATTTTTTTAAAAAGATATGACGGCGTTTTAAAAACGTCGCTAAATGTCATGGTGACGTTATCGGATTGTTATGTAGGACATTTGGCGACGTTTTTAAAAACACTGCATATACTAATATAACGACGTTTTTAAAACGCCATAAAGTTATAGCGACGGCCGCGATTTCGGCATTTGATATTAACGTCGCAAAAAGAATTAACGACATTTTTTACACCTATAGCGGCGTTTTTTAAACGCCGCTAAATTCTGATTTTCCAGCAGTGCCAAAAGGCCTCCGTGAATGTAGCCCAGGTGGTGCCTATGGTAGGGCTTGCATACTTCCACCAATACCCAGTATCTCCCTTTAGGAGATAACTCGCTAATGCCACTCTCAACCCCTCACCTGTGACTCTGAGCATATCAAGAGCCTTGGTGATTTATTCTAGCCAACTTTCTACCTCTAACAATTTTGGCCCTCTTATGAACTCCAGTGGGTTAAAGTGAAAGAACTCCTTAGTGATCTTGAGGGCACAAGACACGTCTCCCTCATTGCGAGTTAAAGCCTCCCTTACAGTTCTTACTATCTCGCATGCAATCTTCTCACCTATAGCTGGTGTTGTAGGTATAAGTACAACTGGAACCGTTGTGCACTTACCGACACTTCTAGTCTAAACATGACCTCTACCAGCTTGCCCTGACATCCTATCAATAACAACACCAAACTTAAATCAATAGAATTCTAGCCCTTTTCCCATAACACTTACTCCACCTACTAAGACACAAAACCAACTTAACATACAATCACACAGCACATAATCGAGCCAAGTCTACAAGAATGACCACTTGTCCCAAAACTCCCAAAGAACTCTCACCAAAACACTCTCACCAAAACCCTTGTCGATTAGACATGTTTCCAATGAGATCTTGAAGCAAGTTAACCGGCCACAATCGATATCCATGAAACTTAACTCCATGCCCATACAAATACAAGACATAATTTCCTACTGCAGCTTATTTTTTGTGCTCCTTTCGAATACAACTAGTCCTATAGTTCAGACTCCCATGGTTCTAAATTTGATTCCACAAGTGCAATGTGAAATAGATAAACACAAATAAGTCCAAATCCGACAATTCTTTTGGAAAATCAATTTTGAATCAAAATGCCAAAAATGGACTGCTTTGCCAGATTACAAAGTCGCCACCTAAATATTTGTGAAAAATTTAGAAAACCCATGAATCACGCCAAAGGCCACGTGTCCATCATCACCAAAGTGTCTCGGCTCAGGAACTTAGGTACGAGAGGGGAATGTCATGAGTTGAGCGCCCTACTCGCCCGATTAAAGATCGGCCTCTACTAATCATGATGCGAATCTTATGTACAGTATATGCTCTTGTTCTAATTTATTAGGCTAATTTACTATGTGTTGCACACAAATATAGACTAATTTGTAAAAATTAGAACACTTTGATTTCATGTTTGTTTGAAAATTATTTTGAATATTACCACTTGAAAAAGCGATCTCATATGTACATTCATCAAATTATCCCAATTTAAGCAAAAAGCCTCCATCCACAGGCATTCATATAGGTATATCACCTAAGCACTTAGCCTCATAGAAAACATGCTTGATATGTCAACAATCACACGCATGCAATATGCTAAAGCACAAAACGCTCACCTAGTACTCCAACCCAAGCCAAAAGAAATAAAATAGTTAGAAAAAATGCATGATCCTAATGATGTAAAATGACTAATGCAACACATGCAAAAATGCAACTAACAGGTTCAGTTGTCTAATATTTCATGTGAACTACTTTGATAGCATGCAATGACACATGTATTCACCTAAGAATTTGCAATTTGACATTGATTAGTATGATGAGTTGAACCCCTATGCGTGCAAGACAAGTGGATACTTTGTACATGGAAAATGCTAAATAAAACATAATGCCACATGCAATCCATCCTAAGCAAGTAAATAAAAAGGAGAAAGAAATGGGGGTTGGAGGACATACACATTATTATATTGTTGCCCTCACGCAGGAGGGTCCGAATGAATGCTCTAGCTAATTACTATGAATTAACTAACTATTACAAACCAAATGAAATAAATTAACTACACTAGCTAATTATTACAAATTGGGACTAACTAATTAATTACAATATGAAATTTAATTAACTAGATAATTAAATATTACAAGTCCACAAGTTAATGGGCCCCAAGAAATGAGGGAATGGCTTATGCATGCACATGATTTTCTCTCCCGAGAATGCCTCTGTTTTGTTAGCAAAAGGGTTCTGTTTTGTGGTTAGAAAATTGCACTGTTTTCACCTCAGCCTCTACTCTGTTCTTTAAGGAAAATGGTATTGCTTGGCTAAAAAAGGTGACCGACTGACCAGAAGTGGTGGACAGCCGTACAGTATAAGTGGCCGGTCGGCCACTAATTTTGGGTTTCTCTTGCTGTAACAGAAAATAAACAGAACACAAACAGAGCATTTTCAAGGGATGTTTGTCCACGCTACCTCTCCTTATCAGCAGACTGATCAAATGAGGGGTAGGCTTGATTCGCAAGCCATCAATCGATTTGGAAATTCATTGCATGATGGCCCAAGAAACAAGGGATACAATTTCAATAAATAAAACTAAAGACCAACAAAAACCTTTTCCTATCATGGAATTAATCAAGGGAAGTGGTTGACTTTGAATCTTAAGCCATTTTCATCACTAGTTAGTATGAAATGCCTCAAGACTCAACAGGTTTAATTAACATCCGATTAAACCCCAAACCATGTTATTATCTTGTTACCTCTTTTAAGCCATTGATTACCGCTTTTAATTACCTTTCCATTCCTTAGTCCATTTTGGTCTAATAATGAAGATTAAGTCCACTAATGGAGAGAAATATCAAACAAAGGGTTGTTTTGGGCATGAGAGAGATGTCATGCCATTGGTGATGAACCTCCGAAGAGATTAAACCATTAAGCATAACGATCTTAATATCAAGCTTAAACAATCAATCGGTTGAAACAACTCTCAAAACAAATAAAATGCCAAGAAAAGAGGGAGGTTGTAGAGATGATTAGAGGTGATCACAAGTATGGAAAGCTTGAAATGAATGCTATCAACTTAAATAAGTTGGTGTCTAATGCCTAAAACACCAAACATATAAGGACCATTACACTACAAGCATGTAATACAAAGCATAAATGACATGATCAACTTAAAACAATCCTAAAATAGGCTAAAATAGCACTGAAATTAAGGTAAAAACATCTACAAAAGCAAGCTAAAATAATGAAGCAATTAAGCTAGCAAACAAGCCAAATGAGGGGAGGCTAACCCCTCTATTTTTGGGACATCAAAACCACATTTTAGCCTCTGAAAAAGATTTGAAAATCAGTGGTAAAAAGCTCAAAAAAAGTTATTGAGAATGTGGGAAACACAAGGGTAAAAGCCTAGAAGACAAGGTTCAAAGAAGGGCGGTCAACTCCTCTACCTTTAATGGCTTTAAACCATAAGTTTCAGCCCATAAATGCAGGAGAAAAACAACCCAAAAACTATAAGAAAAGATAGGAAAGAAATGGTACAAAAGAGCTAGGATGTATACCTCTTGAAGAGAAATGACCCTATTGAGTTATATACCACCAATTCCTCACCCTCAAGAGCTAAAATGCAAGCTCAAACACCTCAGCAAAGAACCCTCAAAGTTTTTGATTTAGAGTATCTAAGCAAAGGGCATATAAGTTACAAGGGAGAGAGAGAGATGTAGGAGAGAAATATTTTCCAAAACTTTGCTCCACAAATTTTTCTAAACTAAATTTATGAGAGTAGGTCAAGTATATATAGAAAATTATGGTAGGTTCACAGAATTATCTATATACAAACAGCTGGTGCAATGCATGCACCTGTGGAGACAATTGGCATAACTGAGAAAAATATCTAGTTTTTTGACACTAGTGGCCGGTCGGCCACTAAAAGGGGACGGATGTACACTATTTGTGGCCAGCTGATCAAGCTTGAAAAACTGTTGTTTTGGTCCAAAAAAGGCACAAGGTTTGTATGTTTCTGAGGCTCAAAACTGAGGCTCTCTACTGAAGGAATCGAGCATTCGACAAGTGTATGAATTCATCATCGGGTGATCAAATCGGTGGCGCCGAAGCCTTAAGGGCGATCAAAAATGGGGTGTCTACACCTACACCTTATACTTTCTACATGCAAACGTCCTCACCAAGCGAAGTCAACCCATTATAGTAAAAACCACTTCCCACGAGCTCAAGGTTTTCTTGGCAAGAGAGAAGTCCCGAATCACAAACCCACCTAACCTTGTACTTGCCCACCTTGCTAGTATGTGTGCACTCATGCAAGCTAGAATAACCGTAGAACTCTTGAATAAAAATACTGGGGCTGGTGTGTGTTTATGTCAAGTGGTACTACGACATTCTTATCTCTATCATCAACATGGAGACATGGGACAATGGAAAACTTAAAGCACCCATACAAATTTTAAAGCAAATATAAGCTTAGAAAAGCCATCCATTTAAAAAAATAATTAAAATTAAAATTAGCTCCCATGGAACACTTTCCTGTGGAAACTATACCAAACATAGCAGTTAAGGAAAACTATGTCAACATTGACTATACCAATTGTGAGAGAGAAAACTATACCAAAGTGAATAAGATTATGACAAACATAGCAGCTAAGGAAAAAATTATATGTTCACCGTTAAAAAGTAAACAGAAATAATAGTACCTATCAATTTGTTTTCTTCTTAAAAAGTAACTAGCACGACAATGTATGCATTTTTTTCTCTAGAAAGATAGTTATTAAGTAACAAACTATATCAATAAAGCACAATTAGAATGTACCATACAACATTGACTGCTTGGAGATTTCGGGAAATCCAAAAGGCACATTTCAAGAAAAGGCCATATGCTTTTAACATTCAATGCATACAAAATACTATTTAAAATGGAATCCAAAAGGCTTTGACTAAAAATTAAAATAAAATATTTCTACAACTTACACTAGAATGTTGAATTGGAGCACAAATTCCCATTAGTCCACGTCCAAGATGCTCTATACCATCTTGAAATAATTGGACAATGTTATAAGTCAATTTTTACCCTATTCTTTCAATAATCAAACAATAGCAACATGTTTTCTGTAAGAAAAAAATACAAAATCTAAAATAGCACAGATGAATAGAACACACAAGTGATGCAGACATATTTTCCAAAACCATTATTTTATTATTTTTTTGTTGCCATACCCATTGAAAGGTTTTAATTTGCAATTGCAATCACTGCCAAACTTCCAAAAGCATAGGTAAGTTATGTCAATGGCCTATTGTCATAATTGATGAGCCATAGGTACTAACATTTTAATAAGCATAGTTGCAAACAAAAGGAATAACAAATGGAATACTACCACAAATTTTGCTATTTAAAAGCAACTTTAGCTTAGAAGTCAAGAGAGAAGATCAAATAATGTTTACCTGAAAAGTAGGTAACACAAAACCATTTACTAAGGGCTATTAGTCTTGGGTCCTCCAGGTACCACTCCTCATTTCCCCATTATGCTACCTAATTAGATGCTGCAGATTCACCATAAATCTAAAAATTCGTATAAAAAAAATTTAATACAAGAGATATAATTACTAATTTATTAAATATCTAATTTCAAGGTCTAGAGATCGATACAAACAATCCAGAAAGATAATGGGTATAAGGGTAGATTATATGTATGCATATATACATACCTATATGCATATGATATGCTATCTCTATGTGTTTGTGTATATGTATATATAAACAATGTCCAAATAGTACACATTAATGTGTGTTTAGGAGGGAAATGATTAGATATACACCTAACCTTCGGCATAGTACACAAAGTGGTTACCCTGAGACTTGAACTCATAACCTCAAGATTATTAAGCCAAGGTTTTTACCATTGAACCAATGGTCATCCTTATGTGTGTATATATAATATGTATATCTTAAATGTACAAATATGAGAAAGAAATGGGAAATTCTATTTTCACACACAAAGTTCTCTCACTCTACGCACTTAATAAAAAAAAATTAATTATATTTTTATCCTAAAATAAAAATACCAAAATATGCTTTTATCTTCCACATCCAAAACCCTAATTTCCAAGCCACCCAAAAATTTATAACCCTAAGCAGTTGCCGTACCACCAGGGGCCTCCTCCATTGACTGCCTCAGTAGCGGTATGAATTCAAGATTGGGTTACAAGCAACAACTCCATCCGTGTTGTAGCAGATCAAGCATTGCTGATGATAGCATGTACCCATATAGATATAGAGAGGTGAGCCACTTTAATGTAGAAAATGAACAAGTGCAATCAATGGTTAGAAGCCATTTAAAAAGCTTATCCAGAGAGATAGAGTTAGGTATGTCAAGTTTGCAGATTTTCTTTTCAACTGCATGCAGCGGTTCGGTCTTTCAGAATAAATTATATCAATTAGGGTGCAATACGAGTGTGAACTCTCTAGTTGTATATGAAATAGAAAGTTTGGAAACAGTGCGTCGTAATATTTTGGGATCGGCTGCGGCGTCTGCTATGGTTGTGATACCCCTGTTCCGTAGTATGCTAATTGGTCCTTAATTTGAGTATGATTATGTGTTTAGTATGATTTTATGTGTCATTATGTGAATATATGTGATTTTGAAATTCTATATGTTCACCGTAGGAATATCTGTTTGAATAATCCACTTCAAAAATTAAATTGAGGGCCTTATCGGCCACAAAACCCGAAATTGATTACGCTATCGTGATTGGCATAATTTTAGAGCCTACGGTGAAATTTAATTAAAAATTGATTCTGGTCAGATTAAACTGATTAAATTGATGAATTAAGTGCCCAAATATTTTATATTGAAATAATATGCTAGTGGGGCTTGTTGTATGTTAGCATTACACTCTCCTTTAACTCTTTGGAACTCAAAAATCTGAGTTAGACAATTGTGAGAGAGAGAGGGCTGGCCATAGTGAGAGAAAGGAAGAGAATTGTGCTAATTTGGCCTAAAGCTTGGAAATCTTGGAGATTTAGCTCAAGAATTGACTAGAGCTTAGAAGATCAAGCTTCTAGGTGAGTAATTCTTGGATTATAGTTTGTAATTTTGTGTGCTCAAGCTAATTTGGTGATCAAGAGTAAGATTGAAATGAAATTGGGTTGTATTTGTTGAATTGAAGCTTAATATCCACATGCAGGTAGGAAATCACCTTGATATTGCATGTTTGAGCACAAATGTGTATAATCCATGTGAAATGTTAAAGGAAACTCATGTCTTGATCACCATTTGTGTTATCTAAGTTGAGAATGTGGCTAATTCATCACATGCATATACAATTTGAGAAGATATGAGCTTGAATGCATGAGTTTGTTATGTTGGTGTTGAGTTTGACATATTTTGGGACATGCATGTAGATAAATCAAGAAATTGATCTCTATAATGTTATAATCTTACATTGGTGCCATGTTAGTATGATTATATTTGGGATTTGAGCCATTGCATGCAAGTATTGTGGTTGGAAAGTCGAAATGAAGCTCAAGAATGCAATTCTGGGTTTTCCAGAAATTTGAGGTCCGCTCGAGCAGGAAACCCTCCGCTCGAGCGTGAATTTCATGCTCCCAGCACTTTTTGCAGAGTTGGATGTCCGCTCGAGCGGGATATCTCACGCTCGAGCATGGAGCTTTTGTAGACAGGCCTTCCGCTCGAGCGCTCTATTCCACGCTCGAGCGCATTTTTCATGCAACCAGCACTTTTGCAAGCAACGAGCGGCGAAGTCCACGCTCGAGCGGGGACCCTGTTTTCTGAAATTTTGTTTTCACATTCTGTGTTTCGTTTTCCGTTCTCTTTCACTTGCAAGCACTCTTAGGCATGTGTTAAGCATTGTAAATGAGTTAATGAGATAAGAATAAAGCCTAAAGAGGAATATGTGAATTAAAGAACGGATTGAACTGTTAGTGATGCTTTTGTGTTCATGAAATGTGTAGGGTCAAGCTCCGGGGCAAATCCACAAGCCGATCACTATGAGTAATATCAATATTCGAATGCTTGTGAATGTCCAATTGTTTATTCCCTTATAAGCTTTATGAGTTGCTAATTGGGATTGTGGACAAAAGCCTGACATGAATAAATGAATGAACCGAATGTCGTTTTGATAAACATAAATGGACCAAAGGTCATTTTGATAGAATTGAATGGACCGAAGGTTGTTTGATAGAGATGAACGGACCGAAGGTCGTTTTGACATATACGAATGGACCAAAGGTCGTTTTAACTTATATGAATGGACCGAAGGTCGTTTTGACATGAATAAGTGGGCCAAAGGCCGTTTGACATGAATGAACAGGCCGAAGGCCGTTCTGACATAAATGATCAGGCCGAAGGCCGTTTTGACATAAATGAGTGGGCCGAAGGCCGTTTTGACATGAATGGAAATCTGAATGGGCCAAAGGCCAGAATGTTGAAACTACAAGTCACTTGATTTGAAATTCGTATAGTTATATATCTGTTAAATAGAAATATGAATTGGGCCCAAGGTCGTTTGGAACCTGTTGTTCTACATTGTTATGTAACTTCTGTATTTGATATTATTCACTGGGCTATCGCTCACGCTCATTCATGTGTTTGTAGATGAGCCAAGAGAAGTCCAAACCCAGCCCCAGTGAAGTCTGCTATGAACAACACGAGTTTTGGAAAGTCAGCCTTGTGTCTCACGCACAAGACCCATCCTTGCCATTTTGTTATGCATTTACGTTTTGTCTTGTTTGCAAGGAATTTGTGTATATTTGTATATAGTCTGTTATGGGTTGGCTCAGTTTAGATGATCCTGTCTGTAAAGAAGTTTATGCTACTGTACTTTTGATGTGGGTTATTAACGTATATGAGTATGGTTTGTTTGATGCGCATATAAACACGGCTCTATGGACAAAGTTTTAAATTTTTGCTTCCGTTTGGCCCCTTTACTCTGACGAGTTATGTCTGTTTTGGTCTGAGGCCGTAGGTAACCACAGGATTACTGGCCGGTTATGTCCTTAACCCATAGGGGCGGGTTTGGGTCATGACAATGGTTGAGGTGGCAACAGTGACTAGTTAGGGTTAGAGATTAGGGTCAGTGGTGAAATGATGAAGAAGAGGGTATTTCTAATGTAAAGGGTTGTGTACTGAGTAAAACATTTTTTTTTTTTTCAAATTCATTAAGTGTGTGAACTGAAATATGATGTGCACAGAAATAAAAGGGTATGTGGGAATAGAATTCCCCGAAAGTAACATTTCTCATAGGAAAGTAAGTTTCCAGTAAACTAAGAAAGGGGTAAACAACAAGTATTCTCACTAAATCTCTAAACAATGTTCAAGAGTATCATTATCAATTAAAACCACAATACACATACATACAAGGAAATGTCTTTCTAGATAACAATTTTTGAAGAATTAATCAAGAAAATTGGTTCAACTAGCCTAAGTTGAAAGAAAAGAATTCATCAAAAAAAATTATTTTTATTTTTTGAAAAATTTTGATAAAACTCTAATTTAATTGAACAAGAGTGTTAAGATGAGTTGGGTTTCCCATATCACACTAATCTTGCAAACAACTTTCAAATCCAAAATTTCATATCAGGAAGTACTAAACAATCTAAGAAGGCTCTTTCGATTCTAACATATTAATCAGAAGCTCAAACAAGGTCTACAATTTCTTACATATCTGTTAGTTTTCAAAACATAATTATATGATCAAAACAAGATCCAGATAAATTATTCTCTCAGACAACACCATTCAAGCTAAATTCAAGCTTGATCCACAGATCATTTGAAGATAAGTAAATACACCAATTAGATTATATTATTTTACTATAAATTTTCTTTTGCACATTATTATGTTAAAATTAATGTTTGTTTTATTTGTATAGATTATTTTATTTTACATGTGTCTAATAAAAATTTGGATCTACCAAACTTAAAAAAAAAAATAAAAAAAAAAAAAACTTAAAAGTAATTTTGTAGCTTAAAAACAAAGAAAATTTATCTTATATAAAAATTTACATTGTAAAAACAAAACAAAACAAAAACTTGTTTAGATTTTTCTCCTTTGGTGGCCCTCTTAGATGTTCCTAAAAGAGCTTGAGCTGGGTCGCCTCTATGTTTAATCAGCATGTAGACATATAATGCTATAGTAGAGAGAAAGCAATTAAACAAATGTGAGTATGATTGAAAATCGATGTTAATTTTGAATGTGAACAAAACTTAATATTAAATACTCATTCTTTAGGACTATAGTTTTGAAATCAAAGCCCTATCTTGGGTGGTTACTGATGTTAATTTTGACTGAAAACAAACCTTAATATTGGATATTCAATATCACTGTGTTTGGTTGGGGATTTAGGAAGGGATTTGGAAAGAAAAATGGAAAAGACGTGTGAAATGTGAATAAAATGTGCCTCCATTTCACTTAGTGTTACACACTTTTTTTCCTTTTCTTTTTTAAATCTCTTCTTAAATCCCTCAACAAAACACAACGTAAGGATTAGGGTCTTAAAATCAAAGCCCCAATGGCACAGTTATCTTGGGTGGCTGTAAATAGGAACAAACCTAACCTACACAAAAGTGCTCTTGGAAATATTCAATTCGACTAGAAGGGAAAAGATTTGCTCACAAACCCATAATGAAGACATGAACAGAGTAACGGCTTATGAAGAAGATGTTGACAACGGTGGCGTGGATCGCCAACGAGGCTCGTGGTCTTTGGCCATGGCGAATGCTTCGGCTATAGTAGAAGAGAAGAGAAAAGACAAAAGAAGAGCAAGAGAGAGAAGTCAATCGATCAAGGAGCCCGATTGATTTCTAGGGAAGTTGGCTATTTTAGTAGGCTATTTTAGTTTTTGGTTATTTTAGTATATTAAATTTTGTGTTTGGAAAGATGGTTAGATTTTTTTATAGTTGGATGTGATGTCTGTGAAAAAAAAAATGATTATAGATTTAATGTGATATTTTATCTTATTAGCTATTTTATCCTATTTTATCTTTTTCTGAATTTTAACAAAAAAAAAAAAAGGGTTAAAAATCTACTTGCCAAACAAGGCCTCTGTTTGTTTCCCTTTTAGTAACCAGCTACACCGGTTGCTAATTGAAAATTGTATTATTTAAATAATTTAGTTATGAAGTAGTTATGAGGTAACATAGTATGCTAGTATAACCCAATATAAACAAGTTATGTACTAATATAATAATAATTATGATCTATATGATATTATTTATGATATAAAATCACATAATTTCACAACTAAATGTATGATACATTTAAATGTACCATAGCATCACTCCTATTTTTATGCTGGATTATATCAATTTATATAATTAGTGATAATTGAGTTATTTTATACCACATATGATTTAATAGGTTACAAGAATTTTCATGAAACTAAATCGAACATAAGTTATCCAAATGATATTTTCTAATAAATGTCTGGGTATCTACACCGAATAATCAACAAAATAAGTTTTGATATAATGGAAAATTTTATTAATTATGCTATAAAGGGGAGGCACATGGAATGATCTTCTAGAGCCCTTGTTTGGAAAGAAAAAGTTTGGGATTTTTTTGACTAAAATAGTTATAAAAGAAATAAAATAGACTAATAGTCAATAAGACAAAATGTCACATCTAAATCAAAATCAATATATTTTTTCTTTTACAAAAGTCAAAAACACTCATCCTAAACGAGACTTTTTAGCCTCAAGCTAAAATAGTCATAAAACCAACCTGCATCCCAAACGAACCCATCTAAAAATAATGATTTTTAATAGAATGATTTTAGAATAAATTTTTGTATGATTGAGATTTTTTTTTTTTTTTTTTTTTTTAAAGTGATTATCAATACTAGTGTACTTAACTTTTTTTCAATATATTCATACCCCAACTTAGGCCTTGTTTGATAATAAATTATTTTAATAACTTCATGATTTTTTTGATTAAAATATGAGATTAAAAAAATTAGTATATTTAGGATGATTTTTTTAATTTTTTACAAAAAATGTGCAAAAAAATTTTTAAAAAATGAAATATTTGACTTTTTTTGTATAGTATGTTAGATTTTTAGCTTTTTTTAGTAACTTTTTAATATTTTATGAAAATATGTACAAAAAGTTAAAAAAAAATAAAATTTTTGACTTTTTTTGTATAGTTTTTTAGATTTTTAACTTTGTTAGTGATTTTTTTACTTTTAAGCTAAAAAGTGATGTTTTCAATCGATACCCTAGTACTATTAAACTTTTAATTATTCATTCAAAAGATTAATCTAAATCACTCAACCAAAAAACACTCTAGATCCGCATTCGTGTGTAATGGCTACAACCTTTGCATATTTTCATTTTGTTGTTTTCTTTCTTGTAAGTTGTAATTATAAATACAAGAACAGAACGCAAAACCTCTGCACATATATAATGGGACCAATAAGTTAGTTGTATATAAATCGTGAATGAGAAATAGGGGAACAAAGTATACTGAAATCACTCTCTTATTTCGCTCCGTAACTTTACTAAACTACAAATATAATTAAATAAAGAATCTCTCACACTCGATCCATAAATAAAAAACTTAAATATATATAAATATGTATATATACTGTATGTATTTGTGTGTACACATGACTCAATGAATCGGAGATCTAGTGCTTCATGAGAGCGCCCAAAGACAAAACCAGCGACGAGCACACGACGGCAGCAAAGATGGGCAACGAGAATGCTGATCCAGCGTCCACGCCAGGTGCCGGTGTGGGAGCCATTCCGAAGTCTTGCGCAGATGCAGTAGCGGAGAAGAGAGCGACAATGAAGAAGGCAGCCAAAGCTTTGAATGAGCTCATGTTTGCCATTGCAGATCTCTCGATTATATATATATAACTAGAGAGAGAGATAGAGAGATGGTTTTCTAGAGAGTGGAGAGAACTGTTAAGAAGAATGAGAGCAGAGGACAGGAGAGAAGGGTTTGATACGGTAGGAAGCAAGAGAAATGGATTATTGAGGAAGAAGTGGGTGTGAGAGCTAAGTATATATAAGGGGCGTAAGTGTGGACCTATCACAGAAAGCGTGTGACAGCTAGGTCACGTACAAACTTGATAGAGAGGGCCGAGTCGTAGAAGAAGCCGGACACGTTTCTCCAAGCCACGTGGCAGAGGTTCGTTAAATCAACTTTGTTTTATTGAAAAGAACGGAAATGCCGCGTGCGGATCCTCTAGAGTCCCTTCTCTAGAGTGATCTCCTAAAGTGAATAATCGGAGGGCTGAGATTGTTCCACGCCAAAACGACGTCGTTTTGGCATGAAATTTGAAAAAAAAAAAAACAAAAAAAAAAACTCAAATTTCAAAACAGAGAAGGGTCAGAAGAGAAAGAGAGAGAGAAGGGCTGAGAGGAGAGAACGGCCGCCGCGACGAGGCATGGCAGCGGCGTAAAGGCAACCACGGCCGCTGCAGACGGCAGAGCAAGAGCGTCACCGACGAGGACCTCGACGAGTTCAAAGCTTGCATCGAACTCGGATTCGGGTTTGATTCGCCCGACATGGATCAACGCTTGTCGGATACTCTGCCCGCTTTGGGTCTCTTCTACGCCGTTAATAAACAGTACTACGACAGCGTTTCCAAGTCATCTTCGTCGTTGTTTTCGTCGACAGCGTCTGAGTGTGACTCACCGTCTTCCGTGGGTAGCCCCCACACCATATTTGGCCCCGGTACTTTCCTTTCCTCCCTCTTTTCAAAATTCAAACGTTTTATTTTTTCAGTCAATTAATTGATCTTGATAAAACCTATGTTTTGTTTTTTTGTTCGTTGTTTGTTTCTCGGGAAAATTGAAGGTGATAATCCCCAGACGGTGAAGACACGGTTAAGACAATGGGCACAAGTGGTGGCTTGTTCGGTGCGGCAGTCTTCTTCTAATATTAATCAAAAAACTGAGTTTGAGAATGAAACTCAGATTGATTCAAAAAAAAAAACTCACATCACATATGGATTTTGATTAATATTCCTAAACATTCTCAGCTCTTCTCTCTCTCTTTCTCTTTCTCTTCTCTCAGCCCTTCTCTGTTTTGAAATCTGATTTTTTTTTTTTTTTGTTTTTTTGTTTTTTCAAATTTCACGCCAAAACGACGTCGTTTTGGCGTGAAACAATCTGAACCCTCCGATTATTCACTCTAGGAGATCACTCTAGAGAAGGGACTCTAGACGATCCGCACGCAGAAATGCCATTCCGCTGGTTTGGTTTTGATTTTTAGAAAATGCTTTTTAAAAAGTTTTATTTTTTTTATTTTTAATAAAAAATTTTAATATTTTAAATAATTTTTAAAATTTTTAGATATATTTAATATAAATATATTTAAAAAATATAATATTTATTAAAAAAAATTTAAAAATTTACTAAATATCAAAAATATAAAAAAATATGAAAATTTAATACATTTTTTATATTTTTGTGTATTTACTATTTTTTTAAACTTTTTTTCACAAATATTTTAATATTTAGATATATCTAAGTAATGTGCATCTAAAAAAGTAAAAAAATTACTTAAAATTTTAAAAATATTCATTAAAAACCAAAAAAAATAACAAAAACAAAAGAAAAAATCTATTTCTAGAAAATTGAATTCGAAAACTGAAATCAAACACACTAATTATAATTTTATTATAAAATTTTATAATATTAATTATAAAATATATAATTTTGTTGTAGATTTACATAATAAAAAACGACATACGGTAGGATTTCATAAAATCACAAAGCTAATGAGTTAGCATACACAAGCTTCGACTTTTTCGCTATGGCGGTTGCGGGATGACTTTCGGTGAGGATCCATTCCGGCGAGGATCGTCTGTTGTCATGAATGATCCTCGTTTTTTTTTTTTTTTTTTGGAGAAGCATTCATCCCGTCCATAATCTATTGAATCTTTCATTTAATTTGTTCATTTTGTTTTGTATTTCATATATTTCATTTTTTCAAAAAAAATTAAACCAATTTCATAATCATAAAATATTTAAATTATCACAATCGTCATTAAAAAAATAAATGAATTGTTATTTTTTTAGAAAATTGTTGAAAAGTACAATCTAAGGCTTGGTTTGGCATCTTAAAAAAAATTTAAAAAGTCAAAAGTTACTAAAAAAATTAAAAAGTTATCACTATTCACAAATTAAAAATATTAAAAAATTAATTTACACAATATTTTAATACAAATCAACCAATTGACGTGACTGGTACGAATTGATGGAAGTGGGCTGTCAAAAGAAAAAAAACAAAATCAGGTATATATATTCATTAAATTTAAGGTTAATGTTGGGCCAGTGGGGCCCATCACGGGTCTCGTTTTGATAATTTGAATCGTCAATGTGTAGAACTCGTTGAGTACTATATGTCTGTAAAAAATCACGTTAATTAGATATCGCTAACTAAATGATCAAATCAGTTTTGTATAAAACATGGATAGTGTTATAGTTAACGGTTGACAAAAAAACTAGCACGATCACATAGCTATCGATATCCGATTACCGTGATTTTTTAGAAGCATATAGTACTCGACGAGTTCTACACATTGAACGGTTCCGATTAGCAAAACGAGACCCATGGTGGGCCCCCAAGGGCCGAACAACACCGTTCAATTCAAGCCTGAAAAGGAGGCAATCATTTCTTATCTCCTAATCCGCCCACTACTCTGCAGACTACACGGGCTACATCACTAACTTCTCCTATACACTTATTTATACAATTTTTTCATAAAAAGTCAAAAAGTTAACCCAAATATCTATATTTTTTTCCAAAACTTTTTAGTCCAAAAAGACAAAAAGTGCACTTATTTAGGACACCCCAAACAATCCCTCATAGGTCCAGTGAATATTTTTATTGGTAAGAGGTTCACCCCTTGTGAAATAGTTTGGCAAAAAATCCTTTTACTTGTTTTGAAGGAAACTCTATTTCTAATTTTACCTCTTAATTTATCTGTTTGAACTTTTTTTTGACTATATGTTCAAATTTATATTTATTTGTACATGTTATTTCTATCTATTCAATTTTTTTTTTATCTATTCAAAATTTTTACTACATGTTCAATTTTTTTGTTTATCTGTTCAAATTTTTCCCCTCATCTATTTAAATAGCTATCGAAATTTTATTATCCGTCCATTTTTTAAAATCATTTTTTTTTCTATCTATTGAAATACCAAGCAAATCAAATCCTATCTGTTAAAATAGATACCCAAACCAACCCATATCTGTTTCAATACCAAGCCAAAACCAACACTATCTGTTCAATTTTTTTATCTATTCGAATCTCTCTCTCTCTCTCTCTCTCTCTCTCTCTCTCTCTCTTACAATTCATTTGATTATCATCATCATAATCAACAACAACAACAGAAAATCAATAACATCAACAATCAACAACAATAACATCAATACCTTACGCAACAAAAAAAAAAAAGAAAAATAAAATAAAGGATCTAAATGGTTATCTGTACCCATACACATACACAAATGATCCATTATTTCTACAAAATGAAGCTTTCAAAAATCAAAGAAGCAAAAAGCATTTTCTAACTATCTATTCAATTTGAGAGAGATCAGAGTCGAAATAGTAGAGATCTGAGATCGAAGATCTCAAAAAGTAAATCTGAGATCGGAGATCTCAAAAAGTGAATATGAGATTGGAGATCGAAGACCGACATGAACTCTGGCTCGCCGCATATGTCAAGGTAATCGCAAGCTAAATCGGTGTATCCTATGACAATGGGCTCGCTGTAGAGGTAAAAGGAGCGAACCGCGAAGACGACAAACGATTGAATCTTGGTGTGAAGCTTTGCTTGCATGGTTGGCTTGTTCTTGTGCTTCAGAGCTCTGAAACTATGGTTTTGATACTAGAGAGAAAGAGAGAGTATTGGAGATGGAGATGGAGATGGAGGTAGAGGTGGCGATAGTAGGGTCAGCGACGGTAGAAGAGGCTTGTTACTTGGCCTGTTGAAAGTGTATGACGAGTTTGATCGGTCTCCGAACTTGAACTTGCCAGAGCAAGAGTAAAAAGAAAAACAGCGAGATTTGAAAAGAGGGTTGAGGCGACGGCGGTGACCTCATCTCCGATCGGGTTATGCGGTCAAACCATGAGAAGAGAGAGAAAGAGCGGGGGTTTGGCTTGATCTATGTGTAGGGATGTCAATTTGAACCCAATCCAACAGAGATCCGGCCCCCCAACCCCGATTAGAACGATTTTTTCCTGAAAAATACCCCTACGAGCCGGGGATGATATTTGAAAATGAATCCCTGTAGACACCCCATTTTTGACCGTCCTTAAGACTTGGACGTCATCGTTTGAACACTCGATGATCATCCATGTTCGTGTTCGTTTTGAGTTCTCGGAGGTCTCGGTCGCGCGTCTTGCCTTGGGATCTGTTAACTTGCCTGTTCTATGCTTGGTTTTGCACCAAGGGCTTGTGTTTTGTACTCCTAAGGGTAGGAGGTGGCTTGTCAGCCATCCCTTAAACCCACCGGCCGTGGCATGAAGCTACCAGCCTTTATTTTTATCTACCAACCATTTGTTTGGCCGGTCGGCCCAAACTTTTGGCCGGTCAGCCATTTATTTGGCCGATGGACTCCTTTTTTAGCCGATACCTCTTTTTTGCCTTTTTTAGGCATAGTGCATGCCAGCTGGAATGCATGGACTTGTCCTCCATACACGTGTATGGAGGAATTGCACCATTTACACCCTTTTGGTCTAACTTCTTGAGGAAGCTTGGACCTTTCTCTTAGCTTCCTCAAGAAGCTTGGACCCCTGTCTCAGCTTCCTCAGGAAGCCTTGGCCCCTTTGCCTTAGCTTCTTTAAGAAGCCTTGACCTCTTTTGATTAGCTTCTCTTGGAAGCTTAGACCTTTGTCTTGCCTATATAAGAGGGCTCTCCCTCTCCTTTGAAGGGGTTGAGCAAAAAAACCAGACCTAATACATATATATCTGATATATACACCTTCTCTCTCTATATCTCCCTCTCTCTCTCTCTCTTCATTTGTGTGTGAGAGAGCCAAAAAGTGTGTTTTGTTCTTAGTTTTGCACTAAGTCACCTAGCATTACACCATACTTTGACTTTGGAGGTGTTGAGGGTTTGTTCTTAAAGTTTTGAGCTGGTTTTGATCAGAAGAAGGCGGCTGGACTTGCTGTTCTTGAAGTGTTCCTCAAGGGTAACACTATTGCTTTGTTTTCCCCAATCTTGCACTAGCTTTTCCCCCCCTTTGCATGCTGTTTTGAGCTTTGTGTATAACATATAAAAGTTCTATTTTTTTGTGTTTAAGACACTTCATTAAGGTCATTTTGGTGTTGGGGGTCGACCTCCCCCTCTTAGGTTTTGTTTGGCCCTTTTTGTGCTCTCCTTGTTAAGCTTTGAATACCTTTGTGCATTGGCCTTCTCACCACTGAAATCCAGAGGATTTTTAGTGGTCAAGAAGTGGTTTTGAGGTCTTGCATAAGGGAGGGACACCCCTCTCTCTTTGTGTCCCATTTATTCATGTTTTTGGCTCGTAAGGGTAGCATGCATGCTTAGTTGTTTTTGGCTCCATTTCAAAGGTTTTTGGGTGTTATATGGTCATATTGTACTTTTGTCTTTGGTCGGATTTATTGCCCTTTGCATGCACAATATACTTGCCTTGCATTTCTCTATTTTGCCTAGAAGAGTACCATGCATTTAGGCCTCCATACTTGCATGTTCTAGCTTGACTTCATGAAGCTTTTGGTCATATTTCATCATGCTTGAGGTCTGTTGGGTACTGATTTAATCATGTTTTCCATGTTTGGTATAGCCTCTTTGCATTTTGGCTTGTAAGCCTTGAGTGTGTGGGTCACTAGTATGCTTAGCTTAGCTTATTCTCATGATTTGGCATCATTGGACATCATATTTCAGTCCATAATCCATGCTTGTATGCTTGCATTCATCATTCTTTCCTTGCCTTGAAGAGGTGTCCTTTTGTGCCTTGAAATGAAGCATCATGCATGCCGATGTGTTTGAGGCTTTGGGTTGCCATATCAGTGGGTTTTAGGGCGCATTTTTGCATGATAAAACTCTGTTTTGCACTGAAAAATTCATGCCATGTTTGCTTGGGGTAGGTGTTGAGTAATACCCTCTTTTGTGGCCTTGAATGCCTTCCATTTCGCATCCATTTCCTAGCATGTCTTGGCATCATCCTTCGCATGTTTTTTAGAGTTTAACATGAGTGTTTAATGCCCATATTTATCACCTTTAAGTATCCTTGAAAGTTCCCCCTTCCATGCTTAGGTGATAGGCCTTGGTATGTGCATGCTTGCATGCATGATTTGTGTCCTTATGCATTATCTATGGCCACTGTTTTGGGGCATGGCTGAGGCCTCCCATTTCAGTTTAAGTCCACCATTGCATGTTTTGACATGTTGCATTACTTTGGTCTCATGTTTGCATCGTATCATCTTTGCATGTTTGCATTGTTGCTTAGCTAGTTGCACATCATGTTTGCATCGCATGTTTGGCACATTGCATACTTGCATTATAGGTCACATTACATTTGGCATGTTTTGGTACCTTAGCCTCATGTGCATACTTGAGTCACATCTCACACATGCATTGCATTTTTGCTTGGTTTGGGGTGTCAAACCAAGCATGAGGAATGAGGCGTGTTCGTACTTAAAGTGACGAAACACGTCTCACTTCTCGGTCGCCGATCCCCTTGATCTCAACATGATAGGGAGTTAGCACTCATTTGTTTTATTGCATGCATTCACATTGAATTGCAAACTTGGTGTCTTCGGCCATCAGGCATCGAAGTGCGTGATTAGTGGCCCGAATATCGAGGGTCATTCTCCCTTGAGTCTATAGTATGATTGGGAGAGTGGCCATGCACACATTGCTTTGAAAATTCCATACCATGCACTGTCTGTCCTCTGCTGCTGTCAAAACAGGGCCCTGCAAGAAGAAATGGCCAGTCGACCACTTTTTGTGCCAACCGGCCATCATTGTCCAACCGATGACACAAGATTTGGCCGATAATCCCATTCCCATGGCCGGTAGCCTTTTGTTCTGGCCGGTGGAAATCCAAAACACTCAGAAGGAAGTTCAAAGCAGTTCTGGAAACTTTCATAACTTTCAGAAGAGCAAGGCAGTGTAAACAGAGGCAACAGTGGCATGGTACCGGGTTTCCGGGCGCGACGAATCGAGCATGCATCATCCCATCATTCCGAGGCGGGGCTGCGGCCACCTTCTTTTTTGTAATTAATTTGTTGATTAATTAGAAGTTTTGTAATTAATTAATTAGTTAGTCAGCTAGTTAATTAGTTAAATCGTATTATTTATTCGGACCCTCCAAGTGAGGGCAATTGTGTAATAAGTGTGCGTGAGTGTTTGTATGTCTTCCAACTCCACGTCTTTCTTCCCTTTTATTTACTAGCTTTCGATGGTTAGTTTAGGGTATGTTTTGATTAGCATGCTTATGATAGCATATTTGCATACATTCATTCGTAATGTACACACCGGGCTCGGCGCATCATACTAACTACATAGTATTTTCATTCCAACTTGAATACGTGTATCAAGTTGTCGCATTTCACATGTCATTCTTAGATTAGCTGAGCCTATTCTAGTTGCATTTTGTATGTGTTGCATTAGCCATCTTAACATGAACTAGGATCATGCATTTGATTACTAACTAGTTTCTGTTTTGGCTTGGAGTACTAGGTAAGCTCTTATGCTTTAGCATCTTACATGCGTGTGAGTGTTGCCATATTAGCATACTTACCATGAGGCCATATGCTTATGTGATATATCTACCTGAATGCCTGTGGGTGAAGGTTGGGTTATCTGAACTGGAATAATGCATTGACTATGAGCTTTAAGCCCACTAGACAGTGGCAAAACCATCTTTTCTAAGCCCACTTGAGAGTAGCAAAACCTACATTTTAGCCTACTTGCGAGTAGCAAACCGTTTTTTCAAAACAAACATAAAATGCTTTGTCCCAATTCAGGCGACTCAGTCTATACTTGTTATGCTGTGCGCATCATATAGTAAATCTAGGCTAATAACCGGAATAAGAACGCATAATGTTTTCAAAACAAGATATCACGGTTAGTAGAGGCTGATCTTTGATCGGGCGAGAGAGGGTGCTCATAGGTGACCTTTTTCAATCGTTCCCGAGCCGAGGCAACTTTGGTAATGACGGACGCGTGGCTTTAGGCAAACGAGTCAGGGTTTCCTAAATTCTCCTAAAATAAAATATTTAGGTAGCGACTCTGTATCTGGTAAAGCAGTCCATGTTTGGCACTTCTTTACAAAAATCTGTTTTCCAAAATGATTTGCCGAATTTGGACTCTTTGGTTCAGATTAAGAACCGTGACAATTTGAGTCCAAACTGTAGTAAGCCCAAATAAACAAATCGGGATTTTCCTCCTGGGACGTTCAGGGATGTCTACAATCCCCGACAATTTTTGGGCCAGGGACGGTGATAGATTCCCCATCCCCATTTCCGCTCCGAACTAAAAATTTTATTATAAATTACTATTATATTGCATGGATTATTTTGAGAGGATGAACCCGTGGAATATAGTTGAGATATGCCTATTGATGTTAGAAGTTAAATTCACTAATAATGTTAGTTGTGCATGCTACTTTGCAAAATTCACAAGTGGTTTTTTTTTTTTGGTGGTGTGGGTATTGTTTTGTATCTTGTTTGTCATGTTGTTGTTGTTTGGATGTTTATGTTTGGACATTGCTGGATTATGGCTTTATATATATTATTTTTATTCGCCTAAAAAAAAAAACAAAAAAGGGTTGGGGATTTTTTGAGGTTAGGGAAACCCGATCCCCGTTAGAGGGCACAGACAAGGGGGTTGACGAGTTCCCCACCGGGGATCAGGGGTGGGGATAGGGAATTTTATACCTTCGGGGATCGGAGATAGAGAGTGTAATCCCCGCCCCGCCCCGACCCGTTGCCATTCCTATTCGTGTTGTATGCCATATATATACTAAGCAGTTTGGTCATTTTGCAAAAACTTGTCATTATGGACCTAGTATTTTAGAGTGTGGATCTTCATGCATAAAAAATTCAAAATTGGATTTATAGAGCGAATGCTCTTAATTTTTAAAAAATAGACCTTTCATTGTTTTTTTTTTTTTAAAATACAATAAAATAAAAAAAATTACGATTATTAGATCGACCTAATTTTATATTTTTATTTTTATGGATGATACATATTGAAAGCTATACAAAATTGACGGTTCGGATTATCGAAATAGGACCCGTAATGGTCCTACGTATCTCTTAAATTCTCTTAGGTTGAGATGTAAATATAAGAGAAGTTTAATATTAATTAACAATATTTTATTTCATTTAATGGGTCTTAAAACTTATTGAATTTTAAATAATAGGTTAAAAATTAAAAAAATTACTAAACTCAAAATCTTAATATAATATTAAATACAAATTAACAAATTAAAAATAATGCGTTACAAAACTCAAAATAAATTAATATACCATTAAATAACCTTCACATTTGTCCAAATGACACCTATGACCAATAGCCATATTTTATTTAAGGGTCTTGATAACAAGTGACTCTTAAGGTACAAGTAAAAAAAAAAAAAAAGTGTAAAATACAATACACTTTTATTGAAATCAATAAACTTTTTAATGATTTTCCATATTTTCAAGGTACTTTTTACATATTTCTCAATATTAAACAATGCTTAAAGGGAAACATCATCACATAAGTTTGTCTCATATCCTACATGGTATGTCTTTACAATTATTGGTTACATACCCACTATTTCTTATTTTTTCTCCTATGTATTACATAAAACAATCAATAGAATTGAAAGAACATACAGCCTAATTGAAATTGTTGGAAGACATGATAATTTCTCGCCTAAGAGTCACTTGTTAGTGGAAAATTATACAATAATACCGGAGTATTACGTGGTCATACTCCCACATCCATTCAATTTTCTTAATCACTTAACATAAATAATTAATATTGCATCTTCTCTATTAATTATATTAATATAAAATATTGCATAACCATGCTTCTGAACTATCAAATGAATGGTTAGCATTTGCCTTTATTTATATAACCATAGCACAATAAAACCATGCATGGTGAGCTAATGCCTCTTCTGTCTTTGAGGCTTCATTGGAAAAGCTAATGACTCCATTGAAAATTTCAACTTTAAAATCTTAAAATGTGAACGGTTTGAATTATCGAAATTGAGTCCAAATATGAACCTAATAACCCTGCAAGTAAGAAATTTAGGAGAGAGATCAAGAGAGGATCCTAATTCCCGTTGAAGCCCTTACCGGAAGCCCTCATAGTTGTTGTCTCTCGATGGGACAATCCATGTTCTATTAATAGTCGTAGGTCTACGTTTTGCAAGAATACTACGCTAGCATTGTTTATTATTATTATTATTATTATTATTATTATTATTATTATTATTATTATTATTATTATTATTATTATATATTTTTTAATTTGCCCAACCATTTTTGCATGCTAATGGGCTATCTGCCATAGTTTAGCATTAGCAAGTCATTTAACAGTTTCATTGGATTAGAAGAATTTAAAATTAAAATGTTATTGAAATTATAAAGTTGAATCTGACAAATTTGAAACTATAAGGATACATCTGTTTGAATTTTACTTTGATACATTTTACATCCGAGGACTCACAGTTATGTATATGTATGTATATAGGACACACGTATTTTGATGTATTAAGTGAGCATAAATATTGTAGTATATTGTTGATATATTTATGACATTTTATTTTATTTTTAGATTCAAATTCAAACTATCTAATTATATACTTAGATGGGTCTCTAAACCAGATAATCAACAATTAGCCATAGTTCTGATATAAGGGAAAAAATTTATTAATTATGCTTGGTCGAGTTTCATATAGTCGCGTCTTAATATACTATGATATGGTGAGTGAAAGGTCTGAGATTTGAGCTGATGGATGGGTGACAGTCCTTTTAAGTTATAACTTAACTTTACTAATATAATAACATCCTATCTACGACCCAAAAAAAAGAAAAAAAGTTGGAATTGTAAATACAAGAACAGAACGCAAAAACTCTGCTCATATATAATGGGACCAATAAGTTAGTTGTATATAAATCGTAAATGAGAAATAGGGGAGCAAACAAAGTATACTGAAATCCCCATCAAAAAAAAAAAAACAAAGTATACTGAAATCACTCTCTTATTTCGCTCTGTAATTTACTAAACTACAAATATAATTAAATAAAGAATCTCTCACGCTCTATCCATAAAAAAAAACTTGTATATATATAAATATGTATGTACACATGACTCAATGAATCGGAGATCTAGTGCTTCATGAGCGCGACCAAAGACAAAACCAGCGACGAGCACACGGTGGCAGCAGGGATGGGCAACGAGAATGCTGATCCAGCGTCCACGCCAGGTGCCGGTGTGGGAACCATTCCGAAGTCTTGCGCAGATGCAGTAGCGGAGAAGAGAGCGACAATGAAGAAGGCAGCCAAAGCTTTGAATGAGCTCATGTTTGCCATTGCAGATCTCTCGATTATATATATATATATAACTAGAGAGAGAGATAGAGAGATGGCTGTTGGAAATGGTTATAAATTCTGGGTAAAATCAGAATTTTATCCTAAGTTTGGTCTAATTTTTAGGTGGGCCCCGTGCGTCGATTTACGCGGGTCAAAGTGGTAACGCGTTCTATGCCGCGTTGTGATTCACGTGGTATATTTGGTTGCTCAAAACCATTACCGAGTGAATGGGAAATTGAAGCCAAAGTGTGCTCCATGGAAATGGAGTTTTGGTGGAAATTCCTTATGGTTTGAATAAGACTTGTCCCACATTGATTTGGTGGGAGGTTTTGAAAGGGTTTATAAGGCTTGGGTTTGGTACTTGGGGTGTGCCCCAAGGGGTACCCAAGTGTTTTAGAGGGAGGGGTTATGGGCAAAATGGGCTAGACCCATTGGACTCAAAAATCACCACACGCGCCGCCGCCGCCGTCCGGTCGGGCGGGTGCGTGGTGTGAGGTTGGGTTGGGCTTGTTCGGCCCAATACTAATCTTTTTGGGCCAAAAACATTTGAATTTAATTCAAATAAACTGGTTTGGATTTTTTGTTCATCCAAACAGGGCCCTTCCCGGTTTTAAACAGAATTAAATTAGTTTGGATTTAATGCTCATCCAAACAGGGCCCTTCCCGAAATAAACTTGTTTGGTATTTACGCACACACAAACATGGCCCTTCCCGTTTTGCTATCTGTTTGAATTAACAGGTTCAAAGTTCAAACCCAACAGGTTTCATACCTGTTCAATTCAAATCCTACAGCCACCTTAACATCTATAAATAGACCAGCCTCCCATTTGGATTATATACACCAATTTTCGGATTCCATCTCTGCTTTAAATCTCTGCCATATTGCTGCATTTTATTTCTGAAAGAAAGAGTGTAAACACTTAGTGTGTTCGACGAACAATTAAATTGTAGTGCTGCATTTAATTGTTGATAAGATCATTTCATCCTGGGAGATAGACGTCCAAGTTCTGAAAGCACCGTAGAGAGGACGAATCTGTCTTAAGGACACAGTGTTAAACACTGGACTTGATCAGAAAATAATTCGAAGAAATTAAACCAAGTAAGTTATTTAATTTATTTTCAGTGTTGTTTTTATTTATGTAGATCAGATTTTAATTTTGTTTTAGTAACAAAATAAAATCTATTTTTTATTTGTTTATTTTATCAGATTTTAATTTTGTTTTTTGTAACAAAATAAAATCTGTTATTTATTTATTTATTTTTATTTCGAGTTTGATTTTTGTAATCAAACATATTCTCTTCTTTTCTTTATTTCTTTAATTCTAATTGTTGTTTTGTACACAATAGAATTAATATCTTTTAAATACAGTGAAGATTGATTAACAATGGTTTTCTAGAGAGTGGAGAGAACTGTTAAGAAGAATGAGAGCAGAGGACAGGAGAGAAGGGTTTGATACAGTAGGAAGCAAGAGAGATGGATTATTGAGGAAGAAGTGGGTGTGAGAGCTAAGTATATATAAGGGGCGTAAATATGGACCTATCACAGAGAGCATGTGACAGCTAGGTCACGTTCAAACTGGATAGAGAGGGCCGAGTCGTAGAAGAAGCCGGACACGTTACTCCAAGCCATGTGGCAGAGGCTCGTTAAACCAACTTTGTTTTATTCAAAAGAACGAAAATGCCATTTAACTCGTTTTGGTTTTAGAAAATATATTTTTAAAAATTTTATTTTTTTATTTTTCATATTTTTTTAATATTTTAAATAATTTTTTTAATTTTTAGACACACCTAACGTAAATATACTTAAAAATATAATATTTATTTAAAAAATTTACATATCAAAAATACAAAAAAAAAAAAAAAAAAGAAAATGCAGCACATTTTTCATATTTTTGTATATTTACTAATTTTTTAAAATTTTGTTCACAAATATATTAATCTTTAGATATATCTAAGTAAGGTGTATCTAAAAAAGTAAAAAAATACTTAAAATTTTAAAAATATTTACTAAAAACAACAAAAACAAAAAAAATAATTATTTCTAGAAAATTAAATTTGAAAACTGAAACCAAACACACTAATTATAATTTTATTATAAAATTTTATAATATTAACTAAAAAATATATAATTCTGTTATAAATTTACATAACAAAAAAATGTCCTACGGTAGGATTCCACAAAATCACAAAGCTAATGAGTTAGCTTTAACGGACACAAGCTTCGTCATTTTCGCTGAGGCCCTCTCATCCGATGGCGGTTGCGGATGACTTTCGGTAAGGCTCCATCCCGGCGAGGATCGTCTGTTGTCATGCATGATCCTCTTTTTTATTTTTATTTTTTGGAGAAGCATTCATCCCGTCCATAATCTATTGAATCATTCATTTAATTTGTTGATTTTGTTTTGTATTTTGTATATTTCATTTTAAAAAAAATTATATCGATTTAATAATTATAAAATATTTGATTTATCACGATCGTCATTAAAAAAACTGAATGAATTGTTAATTTTTTAGAAAATTGTTGAAAAGTACAATTTAAGAAAGATAAAAGGCATACGTTCAGTGAATATTTTTATTGGTGAGAGGTTCACCCCTTATGAAATAGTTTGGTGAAAAATCATTTTACTTGTTTTGAAAGTAATTTTATTTCTAATTTTATCCCTTAATTTATCTATTTGACTTTTTTTTTTTTTTACTATATGTTCAAATTTATATTTGTTTGTTCATATTATTTCTATCTATTCAATTTTTTTTTTCTATCTATTCAAATTTTTGACTATCTGTTCAATTTTTTTGTTTATCTGTTCAAATTTTTTCCCTTATCTGTTTAACTAGCTATCCAAATTTTATTATCCGTCCATTTTTTTAAAATTTTTTTTTTATTTGTTGAGATACCAAGCAAACCAAATCCTATCTGTTGAAATAGATACCCAAACCAACCCATATCTGTTGCAATACCAAGCCAAAACCAACACTATCTGTTCAATTTTTTTTATTTGTTCGAATCTCTCTTTCTCTCTCTCTCTCTCTCTCTCTCTCTCTCTATTGCAATTCGTTTGATCATCATTATCAATATCAACAACAACAACAGAAAATCAATAACATCAACAATCAACAACAATAACATCAATACCTTACATACCAAAAAAGAAAAAAAAAAAAAAAGAAGTGGAGGATCTAGATGGTTATCTGTACACACACACATACAAATGATCCGTTATTTATACAAAATGAAGCTATCAAAAATCAAAAAAGGAAAAAGCATTTTCTAACTATCTATTCAATCTGAGAGAGATCAGAGCCGAAATAGTAGAGATCTGAGATCGAAGATCTCAAAAAGTAAATATGAGATCGAAGATCTTAAAAATTGAATATAAGATTGGAAATCGGAGACCGTCATGAACTCTAGCTCGCTGCACACTACAACAAAAAAAGGCCTTTGGTGATAGATTGATTTTGTTTCCAAACATCAAATTTTCGTCACCAAAGTGATTTGTGACGAAAAAATTTTGTCACAACGTTTGTCGCCTATACGTTGTCGTTAAAAGTATCTGGTGACAAAAAATAGTTTCGTCGCCTATTTTTCATTTTTGGCAACGTAATTTTTCATCTCCAAATGTTGCATTTTTCGTCTTCTATAATATCAATTTCGTCACTAGAATTAGATAATATTTTATTTTAATTGTTTTGGCGACAAAATATTTCGTCACCAAATAGGTTTTAGTGACGAAATTTTTCCTCACTAATGATATAGATTAAGATGACAAAAAAATTCGTCACTAAAATAAGTACAAAAGAAAATTTTTCAACAACAAAAAATATTTTGTTACCATATATTTCAATTTAACGACGAAATATTCAGTAAATGTGACGAAATTATTTGTTTAGTACTATATCATTAGTGACAAAATTATTCGTCATGTTGTTTGAAAACTAATAGCGACATTTTTTTTTGTTGCTAATAATAATTAAATTTTTTTAAAGTGGGGGTAATATTTTCAATTTAAAAATTTTCTTTTCACTAAAAATTCCCTACGCATTTCAATAACTTGTTCAATAAAATATCTATTACAAATCAATACAAAAATTTGTTCATTTTCATAAACACCACAATCGAATTTTAGCACAATATCCACAAAAATACAATATCTACTACATGTGGATTACCGAACATGTCTCCTAATATCCACAAAAAACATGTCTACTAATATCCACAAAAATACAATATCAACCGCATGTGGATTACCAAACACGTCTCCTAATATCTACAAAAAACATGTCTACTAATATCCACAAAAATATAGTATCAAGTGCGGATGACCAAACATGTCCTATAATACCCATAAAAATATAAAATTTACAATGCAACCAAAATACATGTAAGGTAAAAGGAACAAAAACACAAAATGAGCTACCTTCTTCTCTCCAGATTACCAAACATGTCCATATCTAATCTCGAATCTGCAACAAAACAAAACACAAAAAAAGAAAAAAGAAAAAAAGAATGCAAGTTAGACGATTATTATCTTATCAATTAAATATACAATTGAACATGCATTTTTGGACTTAGTTTTCAAACCGGGAGTCCCGTACTAGTTCCGTAAATTTCAACAAGCTACAATGGTCGCTTCCGAGGTGTTTGAGGTGTTCCTTGGGCCTTCTTGTGGTTGTTTATCGATTTTGGCTCCCTAATGACCTATTTTCAAGCTTAAGTGTGAGAAAAGTGCACTTTTTGACTTAGTTTTCAAATTGGGAGTCCCATGCTAGTTCCGTAAGTTTTCACAACTTACATTGGTTCCTCCCGAGGTGTTTGAGGTGTTTTCCGGGCCTTTTCATGATTGTTGTATGATTTTGGCATTTGATGGCCTATTTTCAAGCTCAAGTGTGGGAAAAATACATTTTTCGACTTAGTTTTCAAACTGGGAGTCCCGTACTAGTTCCGTAAGTTTTCACAACGTACATTGCTCTCTCCCGAGGTGTTTGAGGTATTCCCCGGTCCTTCTCGTGATTGTTACACAATTTTGGCTCCATATGGCATATTTTCAAGCTTAAGTGTGAGAAAAGTACATTTTTCGACTTAGTTTTCAAACCGCGAGTCTTGTGCTAGTTCCGTAAGTTTCCACAACTTATATTGATCCCTCCTGAGGTGTTTAAGGGGTTCCCTGTGCCTTCATGTGACTGTTACATGATTTTTTCCCTCGAACGCCTATTTTCAAGTTTATATGTGAGAAAAGTGCATTTTTCGAGTTAGTTTTCAAACCGGGAGTCCCGTGTTAGTTTCGTAAGTTTCCACAACTTACATTAGTCCCTGCCAAGGTGTTTGAAATGTTCCTCGGGCCTTCTCATGACTGTTACACGATTTTGGCATCTGATAGCCTATTTTCAAGCTTAAGTGTGGAAAAAATGTATTTTTCGACTTAGTTTTTAAACTGGGAGTCCCGTACTAGTTTCGTAAATTTTCACAATGTATATTAGTCCCTCCCGAGGTGTTTGAGGTGTTTCCTGGGCCTTTTCGTGACTATTACACAATTTTGGCCCCATATGGCATATTTTCAAGTTTAAGGGGTTGTTTAGGGTGTCCTAAATAAGTGCACTAAAAAGATGAGTAAAAAAATATGGATGTTTGGGTTAACTTTTTGACTTTTTATGAAAAAAATGTGTATTAAAAAATTGTATAAAGAAATGTATAAGAGAAGATAATGTAGTACGCCGTACGGATTGGCAGTCAGTCGACTTGGTGAATACATGGGAAAAAATTGCCTCCTTTTCGGGGTTTGATTGGACAGTGTTGTTCAACTCGTAGAGGCCCATCACGGGTCCCGTTTTTCTAATCGGAACCATTCAATATGTAGAACTCATCGAGTACTATATGCTTGTAAAAAATCACTTTGATTGGATATCGATAGTTATCTGATCGTGTTAGTTTTTTTTGTCAACTGTTAACTATAACACCATCCAATTTTTATACAAAACTAATTTGATCATGTAGTTAGTGATATCCAATAAATGTGATTTTTTACAAGCATATAGTACTAGACGAGTTTTACATCTTGAACTGTTCGGATTATCAAAACGGGATCCATGGTGAGCCCCCATAGGCCCAACTTTACCATCCAACTCAGGGAATGTACACATGCAATTTTTTTTTTTCCCTTTCATTGAAGCTAGCCTGACGTCAGTTTATTGATTTAACAAAAAGTTTATTTGTATTTAATATTTGTATATTAATTTTTTTTATATTTTTTTTGGTGAATAGTGATAACTTTTTGACTTTTTGGTTTTTTTTTACACTTGCCAAGAAAAGTGCATTTTTCGATTTAGTTTTCAATTCGCGAGTCCCGTGCTAGTTCCATAAGTTTCCACAGCTTACATTGGTCCCTTTCGAGGTGTTTGAGGGGTTTCCCGGAACAACTCGTGACTGTTACACGATTTTGGCCCTCAATGGCCTATTTTCAAGTTTATGTGTGGGAAAAGTGCATTTTTCGACTTAGTTTTCAAACCAGGAATCCTGTGCTAGTTCGATAAGTTTCCACAACTTACATTGGTCGCTCCCGAGGTGTTTGAGCTGTTCCATAGGCTGTCTCATGACTGTTACACAATTTTGGCCCCCGATGGCCTATGTTCAAGCTTAAGTGTGAGAAAAATGTATTTTTCGACTTAGTTTTCACACTGGGAGTCCCGTGCGAGTTTCGTAAGTTTTCAAAATTCACATTGGTCCCTTCTGAGGTGTTTGAGGAGTTTCCCAAGCCTTCTCGTGACTGTTACATGATTTTTCCCCTCGATAGCCTATTTTCAAGCTTGTGCGTGAGAAAAGTGCATTTTTCGACTTAGTTTTCGAACTGGGAGTCCCGTGTTAGTTCCGTAAGTTTACATAACTTAAATTGGTCCCCTCCCCCAAGGAGTTTGAGATATTCCCTGAGCCTTCTCGTGATTGTAACATGATTTTGGCCCCAATAGCCTATTTTCAAGCTTAAATGTGAGAGAAATATATTTTTCGACTTAGTTTTCAAACCGGGAATCCTATGCTAGTTTTGTAAGTTTTCACAACTTACATTGGTCCCTTCTGAGGTGTTTGAGGTGTTCCCCAGGCCTTCTCGTGACTGTTACACGATTTTGGCCCCCGATGGCCTATTTTCAAGCTTAAGTGTTAGAAAAATGCATTTTTCGACTTAATTTTCAAACCGGGAGTTCCATGTTAGTTCTATAAGTTTCCACAACTTACATTGGTTCGTCCCGAGGTGTTTAATGTGTTCCCCGGGCCGTCTCGTGGCGGTTACACGATTTTGGCCCCTGATGGCTAATTTTAAAGCTTAAGTGTGAGAAAAGTACATTTTTCGACTTAGTTTTCAAACTGGGAGTCTTGTGCTAGTTCTTTAAGTTTCCACAACTTACATTGGAACCTCCCGAGGTGTTTGAGGTGTTCCCCAGGCCGTCTCGTGGCTATTACTCAATTTTGGCCCCCGATGACCTATTTTCAAGCTTAAGTGTGAGAAAAGTGCATTTATGGACTTAGTTTTCAAACCGGGAATTCTATGCTAATTCTGTAAGTTTCCACAACTTACATTTGTCCCTTCTGAGGTTTTTGAGATGTTCCCCGGGCTTTCTCGTGACTGTTACACGATTGTAGCCCCATATGGCCTATTTTCATGCTTAGGTATTTTTTGACTTAGTTTTCAAACGAGGAGTCCCGTGCTAGTTTTGTAAGTTTTCACAACTTACATTGGTCCCTCCCGAGGTGTTTGAGGTGTTCCTCGGGCCTTCTCGTGGCTGTTACATGATTTTGGCCCCCGATAGCCTATTTTCAAGCTTAAGTGTAAGAAAAGTACATTTTTCGACTTAGTTTTCAAACCGGGAGTCCCGTGCTAGTTCCATAAGTTTCCACAACTTACATTGGTCCCTTCCGATGTGTTTGAGGTGTTTTTCAGGCCTTCTCGTGACTGTTACACGATTTTGGCCCTCAATTGCCTATTTTTAAGCTTAAGTGTGAGAAAAGTACATTTTTGGACTTAGTTTTCAAACCGGGAGTCCCGTCCTAGTTTCGTAAGTTTCCACAACTTACATTGGTCCCTTCCAAGGTGTTTAAGGTGTTCCCCGGGCCTTCTCATGGCTGTTATACGATTTTGACCCCCAATGGCTTATTTTCAAGCTTAAGTGTTAGAAAAATACATTTTTCGACTTAGTTTTTAAACCAGAAGTGCCATGCTTGTTCCACAAGTTTTCAAAACTTACATTGGTCTCTCCTAAGGTGTTTGAGGTGTTCTCCAGGCCTTTTCATGGCTGTTACATGATTTTGGCCCCCGATAGCCTATTTTCAAGCTTAAATGTTGGAAAAATTCATTTTTTGACTTAGTTTTCAAACCGAGAGTCCTGTGCTAGTTCTGTAAGTTTTCACAACTTACATTGGTCCCTCCTGAGGTGTTTAAGGTGTTTCCCGAGCCTTCTCACGGCTGTTATACGATTTTGGCCCCCGATGGTTTATTTTCAAGCTTAAGTGTTGAAAAAATACATTTTTCGACTTAATTTTCAAACCGGGAGTCCCGTGCTAGTTCCATAAGTTTTCACAACTTACATTGGTCCCTCCCGAGATTTTTGAGGTGTTCCCTGGGCATTCTCGTGGTTGTTACATGATTGTGGCCCCTGATGGCTTATTTTCAAGCTTAAGTGTTGGAAAAATGCATTTTTCGAATTAGCTTTCAAACCGGAGTCCCATGCTAGTTCTGCAAGTTTCCACAACTTATATTGGTCCCTCCCGAGGTGTTTGAGGCGTTCCTTGGGCCTTCTCATGCCTGTTACACGATTTTGTGGCTTACTAACTTTCAGGATTGTGGGTGACACATTAAACTCTAAAAGGTGACGTGATCAGATGAAAGGAAATATCTAATTTCAATAGAGAAACAAACTACTCTAAGCCCAAATGAGGAAAAATGTGAAACATGTCAAGCTTTTTTAGTATAACCAAAAGTCTTGGTACATGCTTTGCAACCTCTATAAGAATATGGTGTTAGCTTGATGAGGGGTTAATTATTTTTTTAATTAATTACCCATTTTATTTCAATATTCCACAGACAAAAAAAGTTTGGCATGAAGCACTTGAATTTAGTAGAAATTAGTTGTTAGAGCATCTCCAACATGAGAGATACTTAGAGCATTTTAAACATTTTGTCTAGCCTCAACACAAAAATGGAGTCTTTACCTCATCCTCCTATGTTGGCTACATGTAGACAACCTTGGAGGCTAGACAACATAATCTCAGAAGTAAAAAAGTGTTGCTGAAATACAAACTAGGCAAAATACAAAATTCACTTTTATATATTTTTACTACACAAAATGTGCCTATTAGGTGTTAGAGGTGCTCTTAGAGTTGCTACAAAGTCTATAAACACCCAAAGTATACACTAAATCAAATTTCAATTTCTTAATATTATTTCTCTTAATTTTCAATGTTGTATATATTCCTCCTAAGAAGCATATGTTTTTTTTTCCAAAAATCAGGATACGAATACACCATTTATATAACAAAGAAATATATATATATTTTTTTCTTTCATTTTCTATGTATATGAATATAACATCCACAAACCACCAAAAATAATGATTTATATATATATATATATGGGAATTTGGACTATTCAGTATGCCTACTAGTTTATTCATAGTTTATAAATACAGCCAGTTCAATATTGAGGATCCGGAAGAAGAAGATGAAGAATAAGTTTTCAGAGATTGCTTCCTTACTCTTCTCTTTTTCTGTTAGAACTTAATATATTTTATGCCATATTTATTATATATGCAACCTGTTTAAATGAAAGACAATTTCAACATGCAGTACCTGGGCAATGTGTTTAGAAAAAATAAGGTCAGACAAAACAAAGGAAGCTTGCCATCCTTGTTTTAGGCCAAAAATTTCTAGAAGACCATCATTCACAAGAGCGCCAACAAAGCCTCTCTGTAAAACAAAGAAACAATTTCAAAAAACCACTTTTAGCTTGAGATTTGACATAGTTTCTTTCTAAGAGTACATTAAGCAGGCAGTATAAGTTCCTATCCTAATTATCATCAAATAAAAACAAAATAACAAGCATATATGATCTTATACAAAAAAAATAAAATAAAAATGCAATGCATAGCTGCTCATGCAGCATAAAGACACCCAATAGAGAAGAATAAGAAGAGAACAAACATGCCTCAAACCTAATTGTAGACGTCCCCGAACGCCCTGGGAGAGTGAGTCCCGTTCTGTTCATTTGGGCTCACTACAGTTCAAGGACTTGATTGTCACGGTTCTAAATCTTGAACCAAAGAGTCCAAATCCGGCAAATCATTTTTGAGAAAACAGATTTTTAGAAAGAAGTGCCAAACATGGACTGCTTTGCCAGATACAGAGTCGCCACCTAAATATTTTTTATGGGGAAATTTAGGAAACCCTAACTCGGTGCCAAAGGCCACGTGTCTATCATCACCAAAGTTGTCTTGGCTCGGGAACTTGGGTACGATTGGGGAAGGTCACTTCGTGAGCACCCCCGCTCGCCCGATCGAAGATCGGCCTCTACTAACCATGATATCTAGTTTTGAAAACATTATGTGTTCTTATTCTGGTTATTAACCTAGGATTACTACGTGATGCGCACAGCATACAAGTATAGACTGGATCGCCCGAATTGGAACAAAACATTTCATGTTTGTTTGTTTGAAAAATGGTTTGCTACCCGCAGGTAGGCTTAAAATGCAGATTTTGCCACCCTCGAGTGGGCTTAGAAAACATGGTTTTGCCACTATCTGGTGGGCTTAAAACTCTCGGTCTTAATGTATTTATTCCAATTTAGGTAATTTGACCTCCATCCACAGGTATTCAAGCAGTTATATCACATAAGCAGCTAACCTTATGGTAATTATGCTATTATGGTCACATTCACACACATGCGATATGCTAAAGCATAAAAGCTCACCTAGTACTCCAAGCCAAAACAAAAGCTAGTTAGTAATCAATGCGTGATCCTAGCTCATGTTAAGATGGCTAATGCAACACATACAAGATGCAACTGCAATAGGCTCGGCTAATCTACAATGACATGTAAAATGCTACAACTAACACGTATTCAACTTGGAATTGAAATACAAGTGCGGTTAGCATGTTGTGCCGAGCCCGGTGCATGTAAGACAAATGTATGGATGCACTCATGCATAGCATAAGGTATACTAATTTAAATATGCCCTAGTCTACCATCATAAGCGGGTAAATAAAAGGGAGAAAGAAGTGGGGGATGGAAGACATGCACACATGCACCCACACTTATTACAAATTTTCCCTCACTCGGAGGGACCAAAAGAATAATACAGTCTGAATAATGAATCAACTATCCTAGCTAATTAATTATTACACAACTTCTAATTAATTAACAAATTGAATGCAGAAAGGAAAAGGCCACAGCCCCCGCCTCGCGATGCGTGAATGATGCATGCTTGACGCATCTCGCCCGAAAATTCGCTGCCATAGCATTGCTGCCTCTGTTTACACTGCCTAGCTCCTCTGAAAACTACACAAGTCTCAGGATATGTTCTTTGCAAACTGTGGAACACCACCGGCTGGGAGGGATGGCCATCGGCCTCGGAGGATGACCATAGGCCACAGATGAAGTTATCGGCCATTGATGAATTGCCGGTCGGCACTGTATTTAGCCGATCGGCCAAAGCTTCCTGCAGAACCTGCAATTGGCAGTAGCAGAGGGCAAGCAGTGTATGGCATGAAATTTTTAGGCAAATGTATGCATGGACACACTCCCTATCATGTAATGGATTCAAGGGAGCATGGCCCTCGACCCTCGGGCCACCAATCACGCATTTCGATGCATGATGGCCAAAGAGTCAAGTATGCATTTCAATGTCAAATGCAATGCACACAAAACATATAAGGGACCCAACCTCAATCATGGTTGATCAAGAGGCGAGGCAATGCACAACAATGCACATGCGACCTAAGCATGCAAGCAAACATACAAACATGCAATGCAACTACATGGCACACACAATGCTAACAACATAACAAGCACAACGCATTGAAACATGGCATACACAATGCAAGATGGACTTACACCAATGTGAGTAGACCTCAGCCACACTCACATCAGTGGCCATTAGATGAAAATGAGACGCTCGAAATGCGTGCACGTATGCACGCAAACCGAGGACCGAACCTAAGGCACGAATGCCACTCTACCAAGACATGGCAAGGTATGAAACATGATATTCAAACATGCAAATTTCAGCACTGAAATGTGACACAAAATAGCCCCGAAACATGGAAACATGGCACTCGAGGCAAGGAATGATCCCGAAATGCAAGATTAGGCACATGAAATGACTTGTAGCTACATCAAGCATGAATTATTTGAACATGAGACCTAAAGACAGAGGCAAGGCAGCCCCAAAACAAGCATATTTACAGTTTTAAGCAAGGCCAAAAAGTGAGCACAAACGGGCCTAAGCTAGCATGCAAAAATGGCCCCGAGAGAGGGACAATGAAGCAAGTGGCAGCTTATGACCCTAAACAAAGAAGGACCCTTCTACAATGTTGAAGAGAGGCCCAAAATATGTTGTTTTACAGTTGATGACCAGAGCCAAATCAGTGCACAAGCATGCTAACAAATCATGCAAAAATGGGGACCAAAGAGGGGGATAATGACAAGTAGCACATGGAGGTCCCAAACAGTGATGAGCCCTTCTTCAATGTAGAATAAGGGCTCAAAATAAGCCTATCTAAAGTTTACATCATGCTCCAAAACAGATTACACATAGGCCAAAAATACTATGCAAGATTATGGCATACAAAGGGGTAATGAAGCAAGTGCAAAATGGGGGTCCCAAACAGGGTAAGACCCTTAATGAAAGATGAAATAGAGCCCAAAAAAATTCCACTTTCAGTTTTGGTCGGAGCTCAAAACAGCAAGAAAAAGGGGCTAAGAAAACTTGCAAAAATGAGCTAGAAAGAGGGAGAAATCAACTCACCCTTGAAGACCAATCCTTTGCTGCCTCTTGGACCAAGAAAAGCTGTCTCCTAGCCTCTGAGAAGACCTCCAAGCTGCTGGAATGAAAGTGGTAGTGTGGTGCTAGGTGTTGTAGTGCAAAGGGCCAAGAGTAATGGACTTTTGACCTTTGGAGAAGGGAGCTATGGAGGATATAGAGGAGAGTGTGTATATATATCAGATATATATCTATATATCTCTGGTTTTTTGCTCCACCAACCAACCTTTTACAATGGAGGAGGAGAGCTCCTTATATAGGCAAGACTAAGCTTCTAAGACAAGCTACAAAGGGTCAAAGGGGTCCAAGCTTCTAAGAGAAGCTATCCCAAAGGGTGCAAAAGGTTTGATCAAAAGGGGTGCAAAGGCTCAAAATGGCCACACATGTGTATGGGGGGTCGGGTCTGTGCGTTCCAGCTGGCACAGCTAGCATCCATTCAATCTGTAGAATACTCCGGAAGGTCGTCGGCTAGCAAACTCGGTCGGTCGGCCAACTTTTCTAGCCGGTCGGCCATCTGTTCTGGCCGGTCGGCAGGAAAAATCTACTCTGTATGTCCGACTTCAAACGGGCATAACGTCTTCATATGACTTCTTTTCAGGTCATTCTTGTGTCAAAATTGAAGCCCCGGAAGTAAGCTTTCCAATGCCGCAAACCTTGCGTTAAAATTCCAATTCTGCAGAAAGTTATGCTTGTTTTGGTGAAGGTTGCTCAGTTTCAGTTCAACTGGGATGATGCCCAACTTCAACCAATCATATCTCCGCCATCCGGACTCGGGTTTAAGAGATTCTTGTATGAAAAATGAAGCCCCGGAAGTCTTCTTTCCAATGGTGGTAGCCTCATGAACTCCAAGTGTATAGACAAATAAGCTTGATTTAGCGAGGACTGCTCGTCCCTCTCTTAGCGATTCTTGCCTATCTTCTTCTCCAACTTGTTTTCTCCCCTCTTCTCCTCTCTTCTTCAACTTCAAACCCCTAAGCAAGGTGTTTTGAAAGATTTTTTTCAAAGATTTCATCTCTCTTTCATTCATTTCCACTTTGTCCTTGCTTGGTTTACCGAAAAGCGCAACGTTTGACAAAATGCAAGCCTCGGAACATCGCAGAAACTTTATTTCAAAAATATTTTGAAAGAGAGGGTTTTAAGGTCTAAAAACCATTCAAAATAGTTTTGGTCCAAAATGCGGGGGGGAGGGGGGGTGAAGTTGAGATTTGTCTCTCTCCTTGCCAAAGAAATTGAACCTTTGCCTTGCACACCTTCCAACACAGAGCAAACCATCAGTCGCGCCCAAGTCTTAAGGGCAGTCAAAAATGGGGTGTCTACAGTTGCCCCTCTTTGACAGAACTCGGAAGTCATAACAATGACGGGAGTGAATGTCAAAGCCCAGAGACGACCAATTTTTGACAAGGCCAAAGACTTGGACAAACAAACAAAATATCAATAAATAAATGGTTGTGCCCGCAGGCTGCCTACGTATCCCTTTGCAAGGAATCAAACCAGCGTAGTTTAGGGGCAGGATGCAAATGATATGCAGGAAGACTTTGAAAATTGGACTTATACGCTACGCAAAGCCGGTTTGTATGCAAAACAATGTAATGTACTAACAAGTACAGGTAAGGTGCGCAAGATAGCGCGAATGAAATGCTAAGGAAGGAACAAAGAGAGAAACATAGGGACTTATCCCAGTGTTTCGGAGTGGTTTAAGCATTAGAACGTATTCCAAACGCTTTTAACCAAAGAGGAGAAGCATCGGGACGTATCCCAATGATTAGAATGGTGTGAGCATTGGAACGTATTCCAAACGCTTTTAACCGAAAAGGGAGAAACATAAGGACGTATCCCGGTGTTTCGGAAAGGAATGAGAAACATGGAGACGTATCCCGGTGTTTCGGAATGAAAGAGAAAGAGAAACGTAGGGACGTATCCCGGTGTTTCAAAAGGAGATAGAAACGTAGGGACATATCCCGGTGTTTCAGCAAGAAGGGGGAAACATAGGGACGTATCCCGGTGTTTAGGAAGGAATGAGAAATATAGGGACGTATCCTGGTGTTTCGGAATGGTGTGAGCATTGGAACGTATTCCGAACACTTTTAACCAAAGTGGGGGGAAACATAGGGACGTATCCCGATGTTAAGGGACATATCCCAAAGTTTAGGGACGTATCCTAGTGATTAGGGACATATCCCGATGATTAGGGACGTATCCCAAAGGTTAGGGATGTATCCCAAGGATTAGAAGGAAGGAGAAACGTAGGGACATATCCCGGTGCTTCAGAAAATAGAGAGAAACGTAGGGACATATCCCGGTGTTTCGGAAGGAAGGAGAAACATAGGGACGTATCCCAGTGTTTCGGAAAAGAGAGAGAAACGTAGGGACGTATCCCGGTGTTTCAAAAGGAAAGAGAGAGAAACATAGGGACGTATCCCGGTGTTTAGGGATGTATCCCGGAGTTTAGGGACGTATCCCAAAGTTTATGGACGTATCCCGGAGTTTAGGGACGTATCCCAGAGATTAGGGACGTATCCCACAGATTAGGGACATATCCCAGAGATTAGGGACGTATCCCAGAGGTTAGAAAAGAAGGAGAAACATAAGGACGTATCCCGGTGTTCTGCAAGGAATGTGAAACATAGGGACGTATCTCGGTGTTTCGCAAGGAATGAGAAACATAGGGACGTATCCCAGTGTTTCAGAAGGAATGTGAAACATAGGGACGTATCCCGGTGTTCCGCAAGGAATGTGAAACATAGGGACGTATCCCGGTGTTTCGGAAAAGGAGAGGAAACATAGGGACGTATCCCGGTGTTTCGAAAAAGGGATAAGCATTGGAACGTATTCCAAATGCTCTAAACCAGAGGAAGTCTGACCCGTCGCACGTGCGAGGAGAAAGAAAGACAATTGCAAGTGAAAAGGTGCATAACAATGCAAGATAGATGTGCATAATCAATTCAATGAATGAGAATAACAATGCTAGTAAAGTGGGTGCATAACAATGAACTTGGAATGTGCGTGACAACGCATATTTGAAACAAAATGCCGAATAAGGGAATACAAGCCTTAACAAGACCAATTCAAACACAACCTCCGATTTACCTCTCGGAGGGGTCACAATATATTCAGCTCAAAAACGGGCATACCTTGTTCATATTAGAGAGAGATAATATCTGCTGCTGCTTTAATTGCCATTCTGACTTGAAACAGGCTTACACTTGGAATAGAGGCACGCTCATTCTTTGGAACACTGGCAAGGTTTGAAGAGGTACATCCGGAATACAGTCTCAGAATTCACTGAAGGTGAAACACACTCAGATGCTTCAATTTTCCCTCTTTTCTTTTGCTTTGCAGTTTGGAACCCACATAGCTTCAGATAGGTCCCGATTTTACTGTTCTCACATGACCTGGGTTGAACCTTGCAGTTTTCGAAAGAACAAATTCCCTTTTTTGCACAAATGTGGAGAATGGCACAGCACTCTGAGCACACAACGAATCATTTTTGAAATTGAGAAAATGAGTTCTCGACCGGGTATTGAGCCTACAACTGAACACAACAAAGACGACCCAACAACGGAAAATAAAGGTAAACAACCTAAACACATCTATCGACACTCAAAGTGACTCAAAACAAGAATCGAGACAGACAAAACAAAACACAAGACTCAAATGTGCACAGGGAGCCTGTTTCACCGGGCATTATTTCCCACCCTTTTCTTATTTGTGATTCTTACATCACTCGGCCCTCAAGCTCGGTTTTTCTCTCAAAACCCTTTTCTCACTTTTCTCTCAGCGCATATCTCTCTATTCTTCAATCTCTCATTTTCAATCCCTCCCCTGGGTGGTTGATGGATAAATAGAAAGTTGTGGGCTCTTGCCCCTAGCATTCCGCTAGATTCTTCTCCTTGTTCACAACAGTGAGTTTCTTCCACAGAGGGGCTGTGCTACAACTGGGTGTGCAGCAAATCTGCAGCTGACATCGGTCGACGATGCTCTGCTGGGAAATTTGGACGTGATCAGACCTATCCAGATGATGGAGTGGGATATCTTGCCCCATTCCAGTTCGTGCTTCGCACTTGGCTTGATACCTCGTTGCTTGGAGGGTGAGAGAGCTTTCGGCCCTTTGTTGTGCCCTCTTCTGGCAGGTAGAGTGTCCTCCTTGGCAAGTATGTTGACAATGGGGAAAGACAGGAAGCCTGACTCAACTATGCCCTTAGTTTCATCATCTTGACCATTTTTTTGTTTTGATTTTTCCACTAAAACAATTTTGACCAATATGAGAGTTAGATTAACACGCTTGTTCAATTTTTGATTTAAAATCATGCAAGTCAGGCCGTAGGCACTGAAAATTTTCCTTTTTTTGGGTCCAAGAAAAATGGTCCAGTCTTAAAAAAAATGGAATAGTTTTTGAGAGAAAATCAATCAGCCTCAGTAAAAATTCTCAAAAACTGTTTTTGCAATCAGCCACTGCTCAACGGGCATAGAACCCACTCTCGAGATGCACAACCTCAGATCCGAAGGAAAATTGCCCCTTGCTTGACGAGAGCTGCATGGCAACGGAAAGTTGCCCCTTGTTTGAATGGCACCGCGGTGCATTGAATGGCAACGGAAGGTTGCCCCTTGTTTAAATGGCACCGTGGCGCATTGAATGGCAACGGAAAGTTGCCCCTTGTTTGAATGGCGCCGCAACACACTGAATGGCAACGGAAAGTTGCCCCTTGTTTGGATAGCACCGCGGCGCATTGTAGTCGGTCCTCAGAGTGACGAACACAACCAAATCCTCAGATACAGAGAAGACAAAGATGACCAGAACCATCGCATGGACACAATCAAATTGAAGTGTTTTACGGCTGGACTTCAGGATGAAGTTGCCTACGTATCCCAAAGATGGGAATCAAGCCTTACGTAGTTCGGGGTTAAGGTACACTCGGGTATTAACCCTCACTTTTGAGGCTCTAACTTTTGCCAAGGCGCCCGTTGCAGGTTTTCGAACTTGCGAGCTATGTTTTTCTTTTCTTTTCAATTCTTTTCATTTCTTCTTTTTTTCATCTTTTCTTTTCTTTTGCATTTTTCTTTTTTTTTTCTTTTTTTTGTTCTTTTTTCTTTTTCTTGCTCTAACTTTTGCCTGGGTCGCCTTTCCAGGTTTTCGGCCCAGCGAGCCTCTCAAAGGGTAAAAGTGGAACTTAGTCCATGCCAAATGGTTTTAGGGTCTCAAAGCCATCCGTATCCAAGAGACTGGTTGTTGTATCGATTTGTAGAATGATCCATCTTCGGCTCTTCGAGCACATCGGACATTGTCGTCCCTAGTTCAAGGGGTGCTTCTGTTCTAGCTTCGCAAGCTTCTTCTGATGAGGTTTGATCTTCTTGATCTGACTTTGGTGCCTCTTGTTCGAGGGTTGCTTCAAAATCTGGCCACACAGGCCTTTCTTGATGGTTGATCGTTGAATACTCTGAACCCAAGGTCAAAGTTTTTCGAGAGCAAAGGGATTGAATCTTGAGGCTGAGAGCGATCCTAAGCTGTACAATCTCAAGAGCGATTCCACACAAGTCTTCGCAGGACTGCAGAAAACATTTTTTGAATTTTTGAAAGTTTTTAAGAGGGCGACGAATCGCTCGCGCTGAAGATGGTGTGGAACCAATCTGGATCAAAGCTAGGGTCCTTCTCAGTACTCACACTAACAAGCATGATTTCATTCATTAAGGGCTTAGCACGCCTCTCTTTCTCTCAGTTGATCAAAGTTTTGCAAATCCCGAGGAATTCCTTCGTCTTTGTTTTCACCGCAGTGTTCAAAAAGTTTTGAAAAACTCAGGTCATTACAATGACTTCAAGGCACAGAAAAGACAGGGTTCTTAGTCAAATACTGCCATCTCATTTGGAATTTTTGGTATAACTGGCACACGGCAGAAGCAAACACAAAAGCATGAAAAACCACTGCTGTTCATTCAAATCCATTGGCATTACTGGCTCCAAGGCAGAAACAGACTCAAAAGAAAGCAAAAAGACAAATACAAAACAAAATGGTGATGTCTGAGGTAACACCCCCGGAATCACCCGACTCTAACAAAACAGGACTGACTCGATACAACAAGACAGATCCGACTGACTCAGTATGAAAAGACTGACTCAAAACAAAGAGACAGACTCAAAAAATGACAGAACTGACTCAGTACCCATGCCAGAGCGTACAAAAACCAGCATTCATAAATGCTTAAAACAGTGCGTGCCATATGCCACATCCGGAGTAAACTGAGTGCCGCCTGCAGGTGGTTCATCCTCTGATCACATAACAACATAGGTCCAGAGTACCCGAGGGATATTAGACCCTTCTAAAGCTATGGTTCCAAGACTACTTAGCAAAAGAGAAAACAGACAGCATCTCAGCCTGATTTCACCAAAACAGATATGAGCATACTATGACGACTGTGCCCTCTACTGAATTCTGCCCCAAAATTCTGCCTGTAAACTGATACCCTCAGGTAAACTGAATCCCACCAAATACTGATGCCCGCAGGCTTGATGCCCAAACTTGCAGATTGATACATGCATTCCCTGTAGAGATACACTCTAAAAACACATAGCATGTAAAAGAGAGCCAAAACACCCCTATGTTGGGGTAGGGTTTCCCTGTCCTATTTTGTCAGGAGCTAGGGTTTTACTACACACGCAGCGGTTTCAAACAACCTATGATCGGGTAAGCAACCTGTCCTAGTTTGGAATGGTCACTATGGATTTCGATATGCACTAGGTCGAATGGTCAAAAAAGGGTGCCCCGGTAAAACCGGGGTTTGTGTTCCCATACTGGCAGAGCCCACAACCGGTCAACCTTATGGCATGCTTTGACAAAGCCAAGCCTCCGGCAAACCGCTCAGGAATAGCAGATGGCCAACACGGTGTCCTAGGCGCACCAATGCACATGCAATGCAAAGAGACACATAAATGGAATCAAAACAGGATATCATGAGTTCGAGTCAAGCTCTCTAAACTCCCCAGCAGAGTCACCAGAAACTGTAGACGTCCCCGAACGCCCCGGGAGGGTGAGTCCCGTTCTGTTCATTTGGGCTCACTACAGTTCAAGGACTCGATTGTCACGGTTCTAAATCTTGAACCAAAGAGTCCAAATCCGGCAAATCGTTTTTGAGAAAATAGATTTTTAGAAAGAAGTGCCAAACATGGACTGCTTTGCCAGATATAGAGTCGCTACCTAAATATTTTTTATGGGGAAATTTAGGAAACCCTAACTCGGTGCCAAAGGCCACATGTCTGTCATCACCAAAGTTGCCTCGGCTCGGGAACTGGGGTACGATTGGGGAAGGTCACTTCGTGAGTACCTCCGCTCGCCCGATCGAAGATCGGCCTCTACTAACCATGATATCTAGTTTTGAAAACATTATGTGTTCTTATTCTGGTTATTAACCTAGGATTACTACGTGATGCGCACAGCATACAAGTATAGACTGGATCGCCCGAATTGGAACAAAACATTTCATGTTTGTTTGTTTGAAAAATGGTTTGCTACCCGCAGGTAGGCTTAAAATGCAGATTTTTCCACTCTCGGGTGGGCTTAGAAAACATGGTTTTGCCACTATCTGGTGGGCTTAAAACTCTCGGTCTTAATGTATTTATTCTAATTTAGGTAATTTGACCTCCATCCACAGGCATTTAAGCGGTTATATCACATAAGCAGCTAGCCTCATGGTGATCATGCTATTATGGTAACATTCACACGCATGCGATATGCTAAAGCATAAAAGCTCACCTAGTACTCCAAGCCAAAACAAAAGGTAGTTAGTAATCAATGCGTGATCCTAGCTCATGTTAAGATGGCTAATGCAACACATACAAGATGCAACTACAATAGGCTCGGCTAATCTACAATGACATGTGAAATGCTACAACTAACACGTATTCAACTTGGAATTGAAATACAAGTGCGGTTAGCATGATGTGCCGAGCCCAGTGCATGTAAGACAAATGTATGGATGCACGCATGCATAGCATAAGGTATGCTAATTTAAATATGCCGTAGTCTACCATCATAAGCGGGTAAATAAAAGGGAGAAAGAAGTGGGGGTTGGAAGACATGCACACACGCACCCACACTTATAACAACTTTTTCCTCGCTCGGAGGGACCAAAAGAATAATACAGTCCGAATAATGAATCAACTATCCTAGCTAATTAATTATTACACAACTTCTAATTAATTAACAAATTGAATGCAGAAAGGAAAAGGCCACAGCCCCCGCCTCGGGATGTGTGAATGATGCATGCTTGACGCATCTCGCCCGAAAACTCGCTGCCATAGCATTGCTGCCTCTGTTTACACTGCCTAGCTCCTCTGAAAACTGCACAAGTCTCAGGATATGTTCTTTGCAAACTGTGGAACACCACCGGCTGGGAGGGATGGCCATCGGCCTCGGAGGATGACCACCGGCCACAGATGAAGTTATCGGCCATTGATGAATTGCCGGTCGGCACTGTATTTAGCCGATCGGCCAAAGCTTCCTGCAGAAACTGCAATTGGCGATGAGAAGCAAGATGTATGGCATGAAATTTTTAGGCAAATGTATGCATGGACACACTCCCTATCATGTAATGGATTCAAGGGAGCATGGCCCTCGACCCTCGGGCCACCAATCACGCATTTCGATGCATGATGGCCAAAGAGTCAAGTATGCATTTCAATGTCAAATGCAATGCACACAAAACATATAAGGGACCCAACCTCAATCATGGTTGATCAAGAGGCGAGGCAATGCACAACAATGCACATGCGACCTAAGCATGCAAGCAAACATACAAACATGCAATGCAACTACATGGCACACACAATGCTAACAACATAACATGCACAACGCATTGAAACATGGCATACACAATGCAAGATGGACTTACACCAATGTGAGTAGACCTCAGCCACACTCACATCAGTGGCCATTAGATGAAAATGAGACGCTCGAAATGCGTGCACGTGTGCACGCAAACCGAGGACCGAACCTAAGGCACGAATGCCACTCTACCAAGACATGGCAAGGTATGAAACATGATATGCAAACATGAAAATTTCAGCACTGAAATGTGACACAAAACAGCCCCGAAACATGGAAACATGGCACCCGAGGCAAGGAATGATCCCGAAATGCAAGATTAGGCACATGAAATGACTTGTAGCTACATCAAGCATGCATTATTTGAACATGAGACCTAAAGACAGAGGCAAGGAAGCCCCAAAACAAGCATATTTACAGTTTTAAGCAAGGCCAAAAAGTGAGCACAAACGAGCCTAAGCTAGCATGCAAAAATGGCCCCGAGAGAGGGACAATGAAGCAAGTGGCAGCTTCTGACCCTAAACAAAGAAGGACCCTTCTACAATGTTGAAGAGAGGCCAAAAATATGTTGTTTTACAGTTGATGACCAGAGCCAAATTAGTGCACAAGCATGCTAACAAATCATGCAAAAATGGGGACCAAAGAGGGGGATAATGACAAGTGGCACATGAAGGTCCCAAACAGTGATGAGCCCTTCTTAAATGTTGAATAAGGGCTCAAAATAAGCCTATCTACAGTTTACATCATGCTCCAAAACAGATTACACATAGGCCAAAAATACTATGCAAGATTATGGCATACAAAGGGGTAATGAAGCAAGTGCAAAATGGGGGTCCCAAACAGGGTAAGACCCTTAATGAAAGATGAAATAGAGCCCAAAAAAATTCCATTTTCAGTTTTGGTCGGAGCTCAAAACAGCAAGAAAAAGGGGCTAAGAAAACTTGCAAAAATGAGCTAGAAATAGGGAGAAATCAACTCACCCTTGAAGACCAATCCTTTGCTGCCTCTTGGACCAAGAAAAGCTGTCTCCTAGCCTCTGAGAAGACCTCCAAGCTGCTGGAATGGAAGTGGTAGTGTGGTGCTAGGTGTTGTAGTGCAAAGGGCCAAGAGTAATGGACTTTTGAGCTTTGGAGAAGGGAGCTATGGAGGATATGGAGGAGAGTGTGTATATATATCAGATATATATCTATATATCTCTGGTTTTTTGCTCCACCAACCAACCTTTTACAATGGAGGAGGAGAGCTCCTTATATAGGCAAGACTAAGCTTCTAAGACAAGCTACAAAGGGTCAAAGGGGTCCAAGCTTCTAAGAGAAGCTATCCCAAAGGGTGCAAGCTTCTTGAGGAAGCTTGACCCTTTGTCAAAGCTTCCTCAAGAAGCTTGATCAAAAGGGTGCAAAAGGTTGGATCAAAAGGGGTGCAAAGGCTCAAAATGGCTACACATGTGTATGGGGGGTCGGGTCTTTGCGTTCCAGCTGGCACAGCTAGCATCCATTCAATCTGTAGAATACTCCGGAAGGTCGTCGGCTAGCAAACTCGGTCGGTCGGCCAACTTTTCTGGCCGGTCGGCCATCTGTTTTGGCCGGTCGGCCATCTATTTGGCCGGTCGGCAGGAAAAATCTGATCTGCAAGTCCGACTTCAAACGGGCATAACTTCTTCATATGAACTCCTTTTCAGGTCATTCTTGTGTAAAAATTGAAGCCTCGGAAGTAAGCTTTCCAATGCCGCAAACCTTGCATTAAAATTCTAATTGTGAAGAAAGTTATGGTTGTTTTGGTGAAGGTTACTCAGTTTCAGTCCAACCGGGATGATGCCCAACTTCAACCAATCATATCTCCGCCATCCGGACTCGGGTTTAAGAGATTCTTGTATGAAAAATGAAGCCCCGGAAGTCTTCTTTCCAATGGTGGTAGCCTCATGACTTAACTCCAAGTTTATAGACAAATAAGCTTGATTTAGCGAGGACTGCTCGTCCCTCTCTTAGCGATTCTTGCCTATCTTCTTCTCCAACTTGTTTTCTCCCCTCTTCTCCTCTCTTCTTCAAATTCCAACCCCTAAGCAAGGTGTTTTGAAAGACTTTTTCAAAGATTTCATCTCTCTTTCATTCATTTCCACTTTGTCCTTGCTTGGTTTACCGAAAAGCGCAACGTTTGACAAAATAGAAGTCTCGGAACATCGCAGAAACTTTATTTCAAAAATTTTTTGAAAGAGAGGGTTTTAAGGTCTAAAAACCATTCAAAATAGTTTCTCTCCTTGCCAAAGAAATTGAACCTTTGCCCTGCACACCTTCCAACACAGAGCAAACCATCAGTCGCGCCCAAGTCTTAAGGGTAGTCAAAAATGGGGTGTCTACACTAATATCTAAGAGGACATGTCTTTGGGAACAACTAAAGGAAGTGTCTAAATGCATCCAGGGACCATGGTCATATTTTGAAGCATCATAGCCACATAAGAGAATTCGGCCAAAAAACAATTCTAAAATTGTAAGTTACGAGGACATTTGGGTTGTATAATGCTTTTAAAAAAAACATACTTCTAATCTGCAATGATTAGGGTATTTTATTTTTTTTGAGGGAATACATTGAATTATTATAGGGGAACCAGCCTCACACCAAATGAAGGAGAAGAAAATTCTGCTTTTCCATTCAAATGTTCTTATAGGTTTCAAAATAGCATTTGACTTCTACTAAACACGTTGCATTGGTTTTTTTTACGTATATATGCATAGCTACTATAAGAACTTGTCATTAACTTTGATAAGGCCTACCAAAAAGCAACTATAATGCATCATCATTATGCTGATAGATACGGCATTTTAGGTGGCCAAAAAATTATTCCTTCTCCAAATACTCTGGCTTCAGATTACCCCATGGATTTCTTCCACTTGCATAGTTATTAAGATTTAAAGCAACTATTGACCTGACACTGAAAAGATAAAAACTATCAGGGTATATGAAATGAAAAAAATCCAAAACTAAAAAACTTGGAAAACTAACCATCCGAGAAATTAAAAATTAAAAAGAAAAAGAAGAAATAGTAATTGGCTAAATGTGTAATACTATGAAGATTTTACCAATGTAACTTTCTGAAAAAAAATCAAGACGGGAAACATTTGGGTGGAACCAATCCAGTGAATAAGATATTTTAAATCTTGTCACAAGCACACAAAAAAATGAATATATATATATATATATATATTTGTAGTCATAGAAAAGTATTTTAACAGTGATAGACAGTAACAAATCATCACTCGAATTGTTATACATGCAAAGCAACAAATAGTAACACTCTTGAAATCAACCTTGATGGAAGTGAAACTTGTTCCATTATGAGTAATTGACCTTCTTAACATACATCCTTAGTATGTTCTTGAGTCCCCTACAATTACAATGTTGTTGAGGATGCAAGTGAGCAATGATGAGCTAGTCATTATTTTGAAAGATTATGTTACGCAATCACAACATAGGGGAGGTAACCAACTATACACAAATAATATCACTAAGCTTGAACAAAAGAACTATAATTTTGTCATCACAAACACATGTGTTGTGTTTGTGTTTCAATAGACAGATAGAAGTCGGCAGCGATACTCTCCAAAATCCAAACATAGAGTCATGGCCATAAATGCCGACATGAATTTACTAAATTAAACAATATAATTACCATATGATTTCTTCAAAGTGAAAGTTGGGACATGAAACAAAGTGAAAAGTACTGATGGTAATGCACTAGTGGAACCTTTAATAAGCAAAATCTAAAGAGTTCACTAAGTAAATTATTAGGCAAGGTAATGCAAATGGTTGCGATAATTCAGCCATTTTATTGCTAGTATCCAGTGGTTCCCACAATTAACAAATCATGGATGCTTGACTTTGTATTTGAGAATTTACATTCACTCTATAAATTTGTTGTCAATCACCCTTACATCATCAACCAGAAGAGAATTTACATGCACCCACTTGTCTTCTTTAGGATTCACTTGTAAGTCATAACTTAAACTATTTTAAGGCCTTAATATTTAATTACCAACTTGAAAGAATATGGAGAACATATTAGGTAGATAACGTTGAACAATTAAATTTACCCTTATCACCCAATTTCCTGTAATTAAAAATAATAATAATAATAATAATAAACACAGAAAAAAAGGGGTAGAAATTTGCAACACACTAACAGCTGTTCATAAACTTCAATATAAACAACATAATGAAGAGCATCCTTAGGAGCATAAAGGTCAAAAAATTCAATTGGTTCACTTATGGTTCATATGTAATTTTCTTTCTCAAACCATCTCCTCAACTGGATCTGTTACAGGAATAGCAGCCACAATCAACAAAATGATAGTTCAAGTTGAAATTGTTTATTATTTTAGGTGATAAAATTGGTCCAATACAAAATATATATATATATATATATATATTGATAATGGCCACAACGTACATATACATAGACATTCTCAATCAAAACTGTACTGGTAAAATGTGCTACAAATACATTTAAAATATTCTATTTTCATAGCAAGTGAAAGTGTGCATTCAATTTGAAACTATGGCCCTGTTTGGTAGGGCTTATTTCCAGCTTATTTCAGCTTTTAGCTTAATTTAAGCTATTTTGATGTGTTTGGTTCAGCTTAATAATACAGCTTATAGCTTTTTGTAAGTCAAAAATCAATTTATTCTTTGAGTGGGGGAAGAGAAGCTTAATTTATAAGTCAAAAATCAGCTTATGTTCACAGTTATAAGCTATAAGCTGTTAGGTTATAAGTTATAATCACTTTCCCACAGCTCTACCAAACGAGGCCTATATTGCCATCATGTGAGCTAAACAACACCAAAAGTGACATGGACCCAGTCCCTAACAAAGTCAACAATAAGAGGCAGAGTTAAATCAAGAGATCCCTTTCAACCTTAGCTTCTCATAGACGACATGAAAAATTACAAATATGACATGTAGTTTTAGATTGTTATTTCCAATTTCACTCTATCACTCATCATGTAGTTCAACTGTTATTATTATTTATCAACAAACAAAGATTTCATTAAACTAAAATGTGGGATCAAAATGATCAAAAACAGCACCGAAACCAACCGTACATAAATACAATAGAAATCCTTATTTACCAAATTAACCCTTTTTCGGATACAAATTTGCCATCAGTTAGACTATCACAATAGAAATCCTTGTCTATGGCCACTCCGTTTATTTTGGTAAAAAATATTTTTTTACCAATGAGTGAAAACCCCCAGAAGAAGGTTTTTCAATACAATAGATTAGGGCTTTCAATACATACACAATGAGGGACCAAATATACATGCAAATACATACACAATTAATGGATTAGGGCTTTGAAACTAATGAGAGAGAAAGGAAAAAGAGGGAAAAATGTATGAAACCACTAAAATCAAACCCATTTAGGACATAAAATCCACAAAACTTTACAAATCAAACCACTTCAACCAAATCCATTTTTCGAAATCAACACCAAATTAAATAAAATAAAAAAATCATAACAACCCTAGAGCACGATTGAGAAAGGGGAAAATAAAGAAAGGGAGACAAAGAGGGAATGAGAGTGACCAAGGTAGACGGAGCGAAAAACAGACTGTGAGTGAGAGAGAGACAGACCGAGAGTGAGAGAATACTTGTGAGGATACGACGGCGGTAATCTGCGGGCGGTGGTGGTGGGGGTGGCGAGCGGTGTTGGTGGCGAGCAGCACTAGTGGTGTACGCTGAGGTGAGGTGATGTAGGGTGAGATTTGGTGGTCAAATCTGTGTGTGAGAAGAAGAACCGATATATATATAAGGCGCCAATATATTCATTTCCCTCTAAAATCTTTAGCAACTAAACTATTTATTTGGTGACAAAATTATTTTCTCACCAAAAAATAAAATTATTGGCCACGAAAATAGTTTTCTCACTAAATGATATTAAAATATTAAAAATTATTGGTGACGAAAATATATTCGTCATTAATAATTTTATAATTGGTGACCAATTTTTTCCTCACCAAAAGTCTGAAAATTTTGGCACCATCCGAAAAATTAGCGGGAAAATCTTTGGTGACAAAAAGAATATAAATGATGATGAAAAATAATTTTGTCACTTAATTTTTTTATTATGTATGTAGATTGGTGACGAAATTTTATTTTTTTTCTAAAAATGGTACATTTGGAGACGAAATATTATTTTCTTCACCAAAAGGTACGCCATTCGTGACACAATTTATTTTCGTTATTAGTTTTCGTCTCCAAAGACACTTTTTGTTGTAGTGGCATATGTCAAGGTAATCGCATGCAGAATCGGTGCATCCAATAACAACGGGCTCTCCGTTGAGATATAAGGGGTGAACGGCGGAGGCGGCAAACGATTGAATCTTGGTATGAAGCTTTGCTTGCATGGCTGGCTTGTTCTTGTGCTTCAGAGCTTTGAAACTAGGGTTTCGATACCAGAGAAAGAGAGAGAGAATATTGAAGGTGGCGATGGTCGGGTCAGCAGCGGTGGAAGAGGCTTGTTGCTCGGCCTGTTGAAAGTGTATGAAGAGTTTGACCGGTCTCCGAACTCGAACTCGCCAGAGTAGGAGTAAAAAGAAAAATAGAGAGATATGAAAGAGGAGGAGTCGAGGCAGCGGCCGTGACCTCCTTTCCGATCAGATTACGCGGTCAAACTATGAGGAGAGAAAGAAATGGGGGGTTTGGTTTGATCCATGTGTAGGGATGGCAATTTGAACCCAAACCAACAAGGATCCGGCCCCTCGACTTCGATTAGAATGGTTTTTTCTCGAAAAATACCCCCGACAGGCCGAGGATGGTATTCGAAAATAAATTACTGACAATTTTTGGGCTGGGGATGGTAATAGGTTCCCTGTCCCCATTTTCGTCCTGAACTAACATTACTATTATATCCTCTCTCTCTATATATATGTGTGTGTGAGAGAGAGAGAGAGAGAGAGAGAGAGAGAGAGAGAGAGAGAGAGAGAGAGAAATTACTATTATATTGCATGGATTATTTTGAGGGGATGAACCCATGGAATATATTTGAGAGATGCTTATTTGTAATAACCCTCACACTGCTTCGACCATACTCATATGCATTATATATGATCTTGTTTTGTTGAGCTTGCATTTTTAATCTTGACTTGCTTTGCATCCTTGACTTGTCTTGCATAAGTGATACTTAAGTGTTATGTTCCTTTGGTGTGTGTGTGTGTGTGTATGTACCGAGGTTGTCATGAGCCTAGATCACCTTTGAATCCTTGTACTTAGAATCGCTTGTCTGGCCTTCCTTCTCACCTCAGCATGTTAGCCGAGATGTCACTACTTAGCCGAGATGTTCTACCCTTAGTGACCTTTTACCCTGGGAAGGATGACCTAGGCCGAGATGTGGCACACCTGGCGAGGTGTGGCAACTTAGTCAAGTGTTGTCCTCCCTAGCCGATGTCTTTGTTACCCTGTTGCCGAAGTTTATCTTTAGCCGATGTTATTTCTTGCCGAAGTCTTGTTGTTGGCCGATGTCATTGCCCGCCGGAGTTCCTTGCCACCAAACTTGTTGAACACGCCTTGTCAGAGACTTGTCTTTTCAATCAATCATTTTTTAAGTTGAACCAACCAACTGCTGCCACGTGTCCGAGCTGAATGTTATATCAGCCGGCAAATCTAGAAATGTCTCATTTTGTTATAAGTCTTGTTCTTGGGGAGAGAGAAGCTCTAGGAGGAGTTCTAGAGTGAGAAAGTGATTAGCAAGCTCGATCCTTGGTGTTGGACCCGTTAGATTCGTGATCTGAGGTTAGAATCTCAATCTCCTTTTGTTGTTCTTGATGATCATCTAGCTGCATTGCATGATTGAAGCTGTCTTGCATATCATGTGTTGATTTAAAGTTGGTTTTGGAAAGAAAATGTGACCTTCATGTGTTCTTGAAGAAAAGCCTTGATATGATCTGAAAGCTTGCATTGAAATCCATGCATTTGTGTTTGTTTCACCAAGATATTCTAGTATGGGCGTCGGTCCATGTTTTCAAACTCATTGCATGAGATCTCGATTTTATAAATGATAAGTTATGATCCTTACATTCATTCCTTCATGTTCTTCATGATCATGTTCTTGATGTTCTTGAGCGGAGAAACCCGAGTTTTCCGACTTCATTTGTCCTTGAATGTGGCCTCGGAACCTCACCTCGGCAAGGAGGTGTGGAACCTCGGCCAAGACACAGTTAGTTACTTGACATGTTTTCCGAAATAAGAAAGCAGTGTTTGCTTTGATTTGACTTAGTCTTGGGGCATCGAGATCATTTGCATGCATGTGAAACTTGTTTGTAAGTGTATTGATGAACTTGCCATGTATTTGTAGGACTTGGACTTGCCTTGACCCCGACGTTCGAAGAACTATGTGAGTGGCATTCTTAATAAAGCTATGTTGCTTTGACTTGATAAAAGTATCGTTTTGCCTTGTTTTGAAAAGTGTTTGTAAGCATGAATGATTAATCCTACCTTGAGTATCAAATGTTATGTCTTGTTTTGATGACCATTTTGGAAGTCCGTACGTGCCAGGGGACTTTAAGCATTTGTGGCACCAGTCCGTACGTGCCAGGGGACTTTAAGCATTTGTGGCACCAGTCCGTACGTGCTAGGGGACTATAAGCATTTGTAGCACAAGTTTGGAAGTCCGTACGTGCCAGGGGACTTTAAGCATTTGTGGCACAAGTCCTTAGTGTCGGGGACTATAATGCAACGACATCCTTGTTTAGAGATCTCTCTTGTCTTGTCTTGCCTTGCCACTGACGGTTTTACCGCGTGGGTTTGCTTGTCCAGAATGTCATCACTCGTATTATATTGATGTTAATGAACATCCCTTGAAGCTTTGAAAGATTTGGAAGACAAACTTGATTTGTACTATGTATAGTTTTGTTAAAGACCTCGGATATCATTCATGTAAACCCTTTATTGTTTATGCCATTCACTGAGTATCCAAGCTCACCCTCTCTATATATATATGTAGGTGATGAGCAGGGCGGCGGAGACGCCTAGACTTGTTTGCCGATGTTTTTGCCGACATGTTTTGCATTCGTGTTTTGCAGCATCTTGAAGATCATGCTTCTTGGTTATTTCATTGAAATTTTTGTATTTGAGGGCGAGAAGCCTTTTTGTCAAGATGTAATTCATGTACTCTATTACATTATATTAAAGCCATCAAAGATGTATGTCATTTCATTCGACTTAAGCAATTGCTTTTATGGACTGCTTGTATGTTAATTTATTGCTTCCATTTGTAAGCCCCACACATTTACTCGAGTTGTGCGTGAATTCTTGTAAGAGGCCTTTGGTAACCTCGGGTTCTTGGCCATCTCGGCGCCGACCTTCTAGGGCGAGTTGGGGTCGTGATGATTGGTATCGAGCACAAGTTTCTTATAGTGCGTTATTCACACACTCGAGTCCTAAAGAGCATAGGATTTCCTTAGAAAGATCATAGAATTGCATCATGTTGCTTGCTACTTGACAAATGTGTGCATCATCCCAAAGATGATTACTTGTTGCTAGCATGCATACTTGTTCTACATTCTGTTTTAAAGTCACATTTCGCATACTCATAGCACTATGAGGAGAGGAAGACCACCAGTTGGCCGAGATCGATCAGAGGACAGACTGGACCGATTAGAAAGACTAGTGGAAGGGTTAACTCGAGAGTTAAGACAAGTGAGACAGCAGAATGTTAGTGCTACAACTACCCAGGCCGAACAGACGAATGGCCGATATACAGTTCCACCTCCACCTCCTCCAGTACCTCAAGTACCCTCACAGCCAGCCTTGTATGGAGATGGAACCATGACTTTGATTAAGGAATTCAAGAAGATGAACCCGCCGAGGTTCCAAGGGGGCATAGAACCAATGAAAGCCGAAGCGTGGGTTCTAGGAATGGAGAAGTTGTTTGAAATCTTTCCCAGCACAGATGCTCAAAAGGTGGCATTGGCCGCATTTACATTAGATGATGATGCCCGAAGATGGTGGATGATGACACGAGAAGGAAACCCTGATTTAACTTGGGCCAAATTTTTGGAACTATTTTATAATAAGCATTTTCCCCTTAGTGTCCGAGATCGCAAGATCACAGAGTTTCAGACCCTCACACAAGGAAAGCAGACGGTGGCGAGAATCGATCGTGCCTTCACCGAATTGGCGAGGTATGCACCTCATATGGTCGATGATGAGTATAGGAAAGCTAGGAAGTTTGAAAGTGGAATTGCGTGGACCGTCTGAGGATAGAGTTAACATGCTCAACATGCCAACTTCTGCTGGAGTCTTGGACAAGGCTATCCTTGCGAAACCAACTTGAGCCGATATCGAGAATGCGAGAGAGAACCAGAGAAAGAGATGAACTATGACAACCGCCGAGCTCCGTTTAATGCTAAGAAGAAAGCGAGCGTGGGAAGCTCCGAGAACTCGAACCAGGAAGGTAGTACTAAGCCGATGTGTGCAAGTTGTGGGAGGCCGCATTCAGGGGTTTGCCGTTGGGCGTCAGGCGCTTGTTTTGAATGTGGAGAGATGGGTCATCGTGTGAAAGATTGTCCGAAGTCAAGGATTGATGATGGTAGGAAAAGTGGGAACACCTCGGGCTCTGTACAAGGAAGCAACGTCGGCAGGACACAAATGAGGCAGGGCAGAGTTTTCGCTCTAGTGCCAGGAGACACCCAGAATGCTGAAACAGTAGTGTCAGGTATACTTCCAATCTGCTCTCAAGATGCTTATGTGTTAATTGATTCGGGATCTCGCATTCATTCATATCTGCTAAGTTTCTTTGAGAAGTTGAATAGACCCGAGGAACCCCTTGGTTATGTGTTATATGTATCTGCTCCATCTGGGAGAACTATGATTGTTGCATCTATTTATAGAGAGTGTGTTGTTGGGATTAAGGGTGTAGAGTTGTTAGTTGATTTGATGCCATTAAGCATGACCCACTTTGATGTTATATTAGGAATGGATTGGTTAGTGATGAATCATGCATCTATTGATTGTGTTTCTAAGAGCGTTACTTTGAAACCCCCAAGCCAAGCCGAGGTCATTTTCCAGGGTAGAGGTGTAGTGTCCCCACCTTACTTGATTTCATCCATTAAAGCCTATAAGCTAATTCGGAAAGGATGCCATGGCTACTTGTGTAGTATACTGAGTGATCAGAATGGAAATGCTAAGTTAGCCGATATCCCAGTTGTTAGTGAATTCTCCGATGTCTTCCCAGATGAATTGCCTGGCCACTTAGTCGATAGAGAAATAGAGTTTACTGTGGACATCATGTCAGGAACCCAGCCGATCTCCAAAACACCTTATAGAATGGCCCCAGCCGAACTTAAGGAATTGAAGGTACAGTTACAAGAATTGTTGGATAAGGGTTTTGTTAGGCCGAGCACATCACCATGGGGAGCACCAGTCTTGTTTGTTAAGAAAAAGGATGGTACACTTCGTCTTTGCATTGACTACAGAGAACTTAATAAAGTAACCATTAAGAATAAGTACCCATTGCCTAGGATTGATGATTTGCTAGATCAACTTCAAGGAGCACGAGTCTTTTCCAAGATTGACCTTAGGTCGGGTTACCATCAGCTTAAGGTTAAAGCCGAGGATGTTGAGAAGACGGCATTTCGAACCAGATATGGCCACTACGAGTTTTTAGTGATGCCTTTTGGTGTAACCAATGCCCCTGCTGCATTTATGGACTTAATGAATAGAGTCTTCAAACCGCATTTAGATGAGTTTGTAGTTGTCTTCATTGATGATATACTAATCTATTCCAAGAGTAAAGCTGAACATGAAAACCACTTGAGACTTGCCTTCTGATTTTGAGGGACGAAGTTGTATGCTAAGTTGAGTAAATGTGAGTTTTGGCTTTCCAGTATTTCATTCCTAGGGCATGTGATTAATGAAGAAGGTATCTCAGTTGATCCCAGCAAGATTGAAGCCGTGGTAAATTGGCCGACGCCGACCAACGTGTCCGAGGTTCGTAGTTTCCTAGGTTTGGCAGGTTACTACAGAAAGTTTGTGAAAGACTTCTCAAGGATTGCAGTGCCTTTGACACAGTTAACTCAGAAGGGAGTGGCATACGAATGGACCAAAGATAGAGAGTCAGCATTTCAGGAATTGAAGACGAGGTTAGTTACAGCTCCAGTTCTTGTACTTCCATCAAGTGATGAGGAATTTCAGATTTACATTGATGCTTCACATAAGGGTTTGGGTTGTGTATTAATGCAAAGGGGTAAGGTCATAGCATATGCATCTCGTCAGTTGAAACTTCATGAGAAGAACTACCCTACCCATGACTTAGAATTAGCAGCCGTGGTATTTGCCTTGAAGATTTGGCGACATTACTTGTATGGAGCTTCTTGCGTGTTTTCACGGACCACAAGAGTTTGAAGTATTTATTTACTCAGAGGGAACTAAATTTGAGGCAGAGAAGATGGCTGGAATTATTGAAGGACTACGACATGCAAATTCAATATCACCCAGGCAAAGCCAACTCAGTAGCCGATGCATTAAGCAGAAGATCAATGGGAAGTTTAGCATGCTTAGCCATAATCTCAGCAGAGCCGACCATTATTGATGAAGTAAAGTCAAGACAGATGAATGATGAATTCCTCAGAAAGGTTGCCGAGGAGATTGATACCAAGCCGAGATCAGGTTACACCTTTGAAGATGGAGTGCTCAAGTTTGAAGGAAGATTGTGTGTGGCCGACGTTCCAGAGTTGAAAAGAAGGATTTTGCAGGAATCTCATAGTTCTAGAATTGCTGTTCATCCAGGGAACACTAAGATGTATCAAGATATGAAGCAAACCTTTTGGTGGCCGAACATGAAGAGAGAAATAGCCGAGTTTGTATCTCGATGCTTGCAATGTCAACAAGTGAAGGCAGAACATCAGAGACCAGCAGGACTCCTTCAACCTTTGTCGATTCCTGAATGGAAATGGGAACATATCTCCATGGACTTTGTGATTGGTTTGCCGAAGACACAGAAAGGGATGGACTCGATTTGGGTCATAATCGACAGATTAACTAAGTCAGCACATTTCTTGCCTGTTCAAACTACATTCACTGCTGACCGACTAGCTGTACTGTATATGAATGAGATTGTGAGACTTCATGGAGTGCCGATGTCAATTGTTTCAGACCGAGATCCGAAGTTTGTTTGCAGGTTTTGGCAAAGTTTACAGAGGGCTTTGGGAACCGAGTTGAGGTTTAGCACAGCATTTCACCCCCAAACCGATGGGCAGACAGAAAGGACAAATCAGACACTTGAAGATATGCTCAGGTTATGTGTATTGGATTTCAAAGGAAGTTGGGAAACACACTTACCATTAGTAGAGTTAAACACAACAACGGTTATCAAGCCAAGATTGGCATGGCACCATACGAAGCTTTGTATGGAAGGAAGTGCAGATCGCCGATATGTTGGACCGAAGTAGGAGATAAAGTTTTGATCGGCCCCGAACTGATTCAAGTAACAACCGAGAAGATTAAGCTTATTCGACAGAGGATCAGAACTGCCCAAAGTCGGCAGAAGAGCTATGCCGACCAAAGAAGAAGAGAATTGGAATTTGAAGTTGGAGACCATGTATTCCTGAAGATTTCACCAACGAAAGGAGTTTTTAGATTTGGGAAGAAGGGCAAATTAGCACCTCGTTACATCGGGCCATTTGAAATTCTTGAGAAGATTAACACCACTGCTTACAGACTTGCTCTACCACCCGAACTGAGTCAAGTTCACAATGTATTCCATATTTCAATGTTGAGGAAGTATATTCGAGATCCCCTGCATGTGGTTGATCATTTTGGGATTGTGGTTGATGAAGAATTGAGCTATGAGGAGAGACCAATGCGTATTATTGATAGGCAAGTAAGACAATTGAGAAATAAGGCAATACAGATGGTGAAGGTTGAATGGAAGGAACATCATGGCAAGGATGCCACATGGGAGATGGAAGAAGAAATGAGGATTCGACATCCAGAACTGTTCTTAGGATAAGGTAACTCAAGTTTGGGGACCAAACTTCTTTAAGGGGGGAAGGGTGTAATAACCCTCACACTGCTTCGACCATACTCATATGCATTATATATGATCTTGTTTTGTTGAGCTTGCATTTTTAATCTTGACTTGCTTTGCATCCTTGACTTGTCTTGCATAAGTGATACTTAAGTGTTATGTTCCTTTGGTGTGTGTGTGTGTGTGTATGTGCCGAGGTTGTCATGAGCCTAGATCACCTTTGAATCCTTGTACTTAGAATCGCTTGTCTGGCCTTCCTTCTCACCTCAGCATGTTAGCCGAGATGTCACTACTTAGCCGAGATGTTCTACCCTTAGTGACCTTTTACCCTGGGAAGGATGACCTAGGCCGAGATGTGGCACACCCCTGGCCGAGGTGTGGCACAGCTTAGTCAAGTGTTGTCCTCCCTAGCCGATGTCTTTGTTACCCTGTTGCCGAAGTTTATCTTTAGCCGATGTTATTTCTTGCCGAAGTCTTGTTGTTGGCCGATGTCATTGCCCGCCGGAGTTCCTTGCCACCAAACTTGTTGAACACGCCTTGTCAGAGACTTGTCTTTTCAATCAATCATTTTTTTTAAGTTGAACCAACCAACTGCTGCCACGTGTCCGAGCTGAATGTTATATCAGCCGGCAAATCTAGAAATGTCTCATTTTGTTATAAGTCTTGTTCTTGAGGAGAGAGAAGCTCTAGGAGGAGTTCTAGAGTGAGAAAGTGATTAGCAAGCTCGATCCTTGGTGTTGGACCCGTTAGATTCGTGATCTGAGGTTAGAATCTCAATCTCCTTTTGTTGTTCTTGATGATCATCTAGCTGCATTGCATGATTGAAGCTGTCTTGCATATCATGTGTTGATTTAAAGTTGGTTTTGGAAAGAAAATGTGACCTTCATGTGTTCTTGAAGAAAAGCCTTGATTTGATCTGAAAGCTTGCATTGAAATCCATGCATTTGTGTTTGTTTCACCAAGATATTCTAGTATGGGCGTCCAGGTCCATGTTTTCAAACTCATTGCATGAGATCTCTGATTTTATAAATGATAAGTTATGATCCTTACATTCATTCCTTCATGTTCTTCATGATCATGTTCTTGATGTTCTTGAGCAGAGGGAAACCCAGGTTTTCCCGACTTCATTTGTCCTTGAATGTGGCCTCGGAACCTCACCTCGGCAAGGAGGTGTGGAACCTCGCCAAGACACAGTTAGTTGCCCAAAGATGTTTTCGAAATAAGAAATGTGTTTGCTTTGATTTGACTTAGTCTTGGGGCATGCCGAGATCATTTGCATGCATGTGAAACTTGTTTGTAAGTGTATTCAGTGAACTTGCCATGTATTTGTAGGACTTGGACTTGCCTTGACCCCGACGTTCGAAGAACTATGTGAGTGGCATTCTTAATAAAGCTATGTTGCTTTGACTTGATAAAAGTATCGTTTTGCCTTGTTTTGGAAAAGTGTTTGTAAGCATGAATGATTAATCCTACCTTGAGTATCAAATGTTATGTCTTGTTTTGATGACCATTTTGGAAGTCCGTACGTGCCAGGGGACTTTAAGCATTTGTGGCACCAGTCCGTACGTGCCAGGGGACTTTAAGCATTTGTGGCACCAGTCCGTACGTGCTAGGGGACTATAAGCATTTGTAGCACAAGTTTGGAAGTCCGTACGTGCCAGGGGACTTTAAGCATTTGTGGCACAAGTCCTTAGTGTCGGGGACTATAATGCAACGACATCCTTGTTTAGAGATCTCTCTTGTCTTGTCTTGCCTTGCCACTGACGGTTTTACCGCGTGGGTTTGCTTGTCCAGAATGTCATCACTCGTATTATATTGATGTTAATGAACATCCCTTGAAGCTTTGAAAGATTTGGAAGACAAACTTGATTTGTACTATGTATAGTTTTGTTAAAGACCTCGGATATCATTCATGTAAACCCTTTATTGTTTATGCCATTCATCGAGTATCCAAGCTCACCCTCTCTATATATATATGTAGGTGATGGCGAGGCGGAGACGCCTAGACTTGTTTGCCGATGTTTTGCCGACATGTTTTGCATTCGTGTTTTGCAGCATCTTGAAGATCATGCTTCTTGGTTATTTCATTGAAATTTTTGTATTTGAGGGCCGAGAAGCCTTTTTGTCAAGATGTAATTCATGTACTCTATTCTGTTATATTAAAGCCATCAAAGATGTATGTCATTTCATTCGACTTAAGCACTGCTTTTATGGACTGCTTGTATGTTAATTTATTGCTTCCGCATTTGTAAGCCCCACACATTTACTCTGAGTTGTGCGTGAATTCTTGTAAGAGGCCTTTGGTAACCTCGGGTTACTGGCCATCTCGGCGCCGACCTTCTAGGGGCAGGTTGGGGTCGTGACATTATTGATTTTAGAAGTTAACTTTGCTAATAATGTTGGTTGTGCATGCTACTTTGCAAAATTCACAAGTGGTTTTTTTTTAAAAAAGCAAAAAACAGATGTTTAGATGTTGTTGTTGTTGTTGTTTTTTTTTTTTTTTTTTTGGGTGGTGTGGGTGTTGTTTTGTATCTTGTTTGTCATGTTGTAGTTGTTTGGATGTTTATGTTTGGACATTGTTGGATTATGGCTTTATATATATTATTTTTATTTTCCTAGAAAAACAAAAAATAAAATGGGATATGCAAAAAAAAAAAAAAAAAAAAAAAGGGTCAGAGATTTTTTTGAGGTCAAGAAAACCCGATCCCCATTAGGGGGCACGGACAAGGGGGTTGATGGGTTCCCCACTGGGGGATCGAGGGCCGGGGATAAGGAATTTTATACCTTCGGGGATCGGGGCTAGGAAGTGTAATCCCCGGCCCCGCCCTGACCCATTGCCATTCCTCCCAGTGCACCGTGTATGCCATATATGTACTAAGTAGTTTGGTCATTTTGTAGAAACATATCATTATGGACCAGGTATTTTAGAGTGTGGATCTTTAAGTATAAAAAATTCAAAATTGGATTTATGGAGCGAATGCTCTTAATTTTAAAAAAATGGACCCTTTATTGTTTTAAAAAAAATACAATAAAATAAAAAAATTACGATTATTAGATCGACCTAATTTCGTATTTTTATTTTTATGGATGATACATATTGAAAGTCATACAAAATTGACGGTTTAGATTATCGAAATAGGACCCATAATGGCTCTACGTATCTCTTAAATTCTCTTAGGTTGAGATGTAAATATAAGAGAAGTTTAATATTAATTAATAATATTATATTTCATTTAATGGGTCTTAAAACTTATTTATTTTAAATAATCCACCAAAATATATAATTATTAAATAAATTTAATTAAATAACAGGTTAAAAATAAAAAATTACTAAACTCAAAATTTTAATATAATATTAAATACAAATTAACATATTAAAAATAAAGTGTTACAAAACTCAAAATAAATTAATACACCATTAAATAAACCTTCACATCTGTCCAAATAACACCTATTAACATTAGTCATATTTTATTTAAGGGTCTTGTAACAAGTGACTCTAAGGTACAAGTAAAAAAACATGTAAAAGACAATATACTTTTCACTAATTTCAATACACTTTTATTGAAATCAAAGCACTTTTTAATAATTTTCCATATTTTCAAGGTACTTTTTACATATTTCCCAATATTAAACAATGCTTAAAGGGAAACATTATCACATAAATTTGCCCCATATCCTACATGGTATGTTTTTACAATTGTTGGTTACATGCCCACTATTTCTTATTTTTTCTCCAATGTATTACATAAAACAATCAATAAAATTAAAAGGGCATACAATCTAATTGAAATTTTTGAAAGACATAATAATTTCTCTCCGACGAGGCACTTGTTAGCAAAAAATTATACAATAAGATCGGAATATTACGTGATCATACTCCCTCATCTATTACCATTCATTATACCATTCATTTTTCTTAATCGCTTAACATAAATAATTAATATTACATCTTTCCTACCAATTATATTAATATAAAATATTATGTAACCGTACTTCTGAACCATCGAATGAATGGTTAGAAGTTGCCTTTATATATATAACCATAGCACAATAAAAGCATGGGTAGTGTGCTAATTCCTCTTCTGTCTTCAAGGCTTCATTGGAAAAGCTAAAGACTCCATAGGAAATTTCAGACTTAAATTTAATTAGGTAAATTATAAATACATTTTATGATATTTATTTAAATTACAGATTGTCGCTTATAATTTATAAAATTATAAATATTTTTTGTCAAATTTTTTTATTTAACAGAATTAACTAAAAAAATAAAATTCATAATTACTCTCTTATATAATAATAAAATTACTTAAATTATGAATTAAAACATAATTTTAATATCATTAAAAATTGTTAATTGATTTAATGATTTATTAATAAAATGAGTGATTTGTTATGAAATTAAAAATTTTAGAAGTGAAATGTAAATTTCAAAATTATGTAAGCCGATTTGTATTTTAATCATATCTAAAAAAATGCATTTATAATTTATCCATTCAAAATTTAATTCATTCACTCCTCCTTGAGACTTAGATTAAGGGATCTTTTGACAACAAGCTAAAAAAGTCAGTTTTTTGGCTTTTTAGAGTTTTTACACAAAAAAATTAGTTTTTTAGCCAAAAAAGCCAACTTTTTTGCCAAGAAAAACTACCAAAAAAGCTAAAAAAGCTAAAAAATTAACTTTTTAACAACTTTTTAAAACACACTTAAACCACGGTGCTTCATTCACACGTTGGAAGTTCCAGTGCAGCGCCGCCTCGTCTTTTGTGCTACGTTGTGTTACAATTTTTTTTAGATGGAAATAAAATTTATAAAAAAATATGGAAATATCATTATTATAAATAAATTTATGTATAATGATATTTTGTTTTTTAGTAAAAAGTTTACAATAAATCACATTGTTATGTATAAAAATTATATTTGAATTTTTTATTTAACATTACTCTTTTTAGACGGAGAGATTTGGTTAATAGTATGACTCATCTTTTTCCCTTTTTTTATTTTTTATTTTTTTATATATTTTTTTAACTTTTTACCTTTTTTCCATTTGTCTTATATTCAATTCTCTGATAAATTAAGTAGAAAATGAACTAACCAAATAAGGGTATTTTAGTAATTTAATCATTACATTTAACAGTGATAATCACTTACATTTGAAAAGATAAAAGGGGTGCAGTGTGATTTCAATAGTATTCAGGGGGTTTTAGTGTAATTTATAAATTAAAAAATTGGACACAAACAAAAACATCAAAAATAAAAAGGAAAATAAATAGAAAATTTATAAATAAAAATTTGTTCTCTATTTTCATTTCCATGTTGCTCATTCTAAACAATGTATTTAAAAAATTATCACTTCTATTTTTAATTAAAAAAATAGAAAATCTTATCATTTAAATTAGATATGCAATTCGGAATTGATTTTTGACAGGGAGACTTGGTAAATTAACAACACTAAAAAAATATAGGTTTGTACAGTTAGAATTTATTCAGAAAAAGAAATCGACAATTTAAATTCATTTTATTCATACACTTCATACAACAGAAATGCATTCAAAATAAATTATAGATTGATAAGGGTGAGTGCATAATATTTTTTCATAAATTAATAACCAACAAATGAGGTACGGACAGAGAAGCTGTTACGGCGTAAAAAATGATGAGAACAGAAATATACAAATGCTCTACCAAACAAATCAAACCATATATGTATATTACATATGAACCAATAAATATTAAACAAATCTGTGATTAAATAATGTTTTTAACATAAACATGTACACAATCACTCTCATATCATTCCTCTCTGGAACTAACTAAAAAAAAGAATAAAAAATAAATGAATAAAAAATCCTTCATCACACTCCAACACACAATCCCAAATAATTCGACATATATGTATATATATATGCTTGTTTTAAGAATCGGAGATCTAGTGCTTCATGAGCGCGAGAAGAGACAAAACAATCGAAGAGAAGACGATAGTTCCATATATCGGCAATGAGTACGCAGATCCAGTGTCCATTGACGATAACGATGCTGGAGCCATTTCGAGGTCTTGTGCCGATCCAATAGCAGAGAAGATAGTGATGACCAAGAAAACTGTCAAAGCCTTGAATGAGCTCAATTGGGCCATTGTAGAGAGAGAGAGAGAGAGAGAGAGAGAGAGTGTGTGTGTGTGTGTGTGTGTGTGTGTGTTTCTCTAGGGAGATTGAATTTGAAGCAGAAGAGAGTAGTAGTAGTGATGCTTGTATGTTGTAATAGGATGGAAGATAGTGAGGCAGGAGGGAGATATATATATCGGAGAGGGTGGAGGCGTGTGGACCCACGAAGAACGTGGACATCTGGAAAAGTAACGTTTGAAAAACGTGAAATGGTCGACTCTCCAAACTTGAAAGGCTGGCTAGATAGGGAAAATGACAACGTGGATGTGGAACCTTCGTTACCACGTCTAGCCCAATGTTTGGAAAATTGGATCGGTACGTAAATTGGAAAAGAGATTGAATAATATTATATGTATTAATTAGTGTATTAATTAATAATGTGATATAATTTAAGAGGTTTTTGGTATTTGTAATGTAATTATTGAGTGGGGTCAATAATAATACTATAACTAGTGTTGGTACACTAGTTAGTACATTAATTGGTACATGTAACACTACCGAAAGAGATTTGGTGGACGGGATTATTAATTCAATTGTCAGATCGAAGTGGTCGAACCGTAACATTATAATTATATCATAAATATAGTAAAAAAATATAAGTGTAAAAAGAAAAAGAAAACTTAATTTAACAAAATAATAGAATTTTCAAATATCACTCACAATGAAATTGTAATTTGCAATAATAATGTGACATACTTTATTTTTATTTGTTGAAGACATTTCTCTAAATAAGTTGCGCAATACTTTTGACAAGGAAAAACCACCGAACAATCTACACATATATCAAAGTTAGAAAATAGAACATATTATAAAGAATAATGCTATATGCACCAAATAGTGCACTAACTAGTGTACTAATTAATGATGTAGCATAATTTAAGAGATTTTTGGTGTTTGTAATGTGATTAATGAGTCGAGTCAATAATAATGTCATAGCTAGTGTTTGGTATTTGTAATGTGATTAATGAGTCAAGTCAATAATAATGTCATAACTAGTGTTGGTACACTAGTTAGTACACTAATTGGTGCATGTAGCACCACCGTATTATAAATACAATCATAATAATGAAAGTAATAAAAGTATTATACTAAAAGCAATTAATATTACCTATTTGTGAAATAAAAACACTATAATCAAAACCTGGCCGGTTCATAATAACCTAGCCTGAGTCTCCGATTTTGCCGGTTCAATAGGCGGTCCATCCAATTCTTGCATTTTACACTGTTTTTTATCCTAGTTCAAGTGTAGAGGTTTTTTTTGACCGAAACAAGTCTCGACTACTGGTTAAATTGGTTCGACCGACCGGACTAGTCCGAATTTGTAAACATTAGTCCATCCTGAACTGAGTATTTTACAGGATATAAGTGAGTGGTATTATACATATCAATTGATTTATTTTATTAATGTATTAGTATGTGTTATGATATTATTATTTTAAAATTATAAATCTCACCAATTATATAAATTATAAAGATTCAGAATTTCTAAAATTATGTAACATCATCCATTAGTATACTAAATGATATACTAATTAGTGTGTATAACTTTATTCATATAAAATACGAAAAATATCAAACAACTGAAATTTTGAAAAAAAAAAATACAAATTAGTGACAAATTTTATAAATATTAATAATTATAATTATAATTTTTTTTTTATGAATGTATAATTATTATTTTTTTAATTTCATTGGGGTGTAATTACTTCTATAGAATAACAAAAATACTATGAATCTACCCTTTTCAATCCATAATTTACTCTGAATATGTTTGTGTGATGGAAATTAAATTGATGAAATATGGGGTCATGAGCAAAATGAATTTGAATCATCAATTATTTTTTATGGATAAATTATGAGTTCATAAGTCTGAATTTCTAATGTTGTTGATAAAGTAATAGGTTGTCTCTAGGGATGAGCAGTGGATATACCGATCCGCCAAAACTGATCGAATCGAACCGATCCGCCGCATTTTGGACGGATGCGTGATGACAAGCGGATAGTTGTGGATTTTTTTTCAATCCGCTTAGTTTTGGACGGATGGCGGATTTGAGGCTTCTTTGACTGCAACCAAACCGCCAAACCGCGAACACCATTAGTAATTTGTAAGAATTTGTATTTTTAATTTGTTTAGATATTCTGTTTGTGTTTTCAATTGAAAAAGAATTTAAATATTTTGTTGAATATATTCTATTGAAAAAAAGTTTTCAAATTGAATATATTTTTTGAATTGAAAAAAGTAAATGTGTTATTTATTTATATTTTTTGGTTTTTAAATCTAATTCCAAAACTAATGAATAAAAAAGATGATATATGTTGGTTGATTTTTGTTTTCAAAAATAAATATAGATGTAACAATATAGATGCATATAATCTCTACCACTGCTCAGTTCATGGTTTTAGTGGTTTGTGTTGTTTTTATATTTTAAGAACTACAGATTGTAATACTTTATATAATACTTTATGTGGATGAGGCATGTTGTGATTGTAATATACGAATGATGCATGCAGTGATTGTAATATTTTAAAGTTTCAAACTTTCTTTTCTTTGGATGAAGCATGCAGTGATTGTAATACTTTTTAAAGTCATTGATTGTAATATATATATATATATTTTTTAGGAAGTGGACAAGTTGAATTATGTTGAAAATTTATAAAATTTTAAATCGCTAAACCAATTCGCATCCATCTGCCAATCTGCTCAATCCACATCTGTTGAATTGACAAACGGATGCGGATTGATTTTCTTCAATCTGCCAATCTGGCGGACAGATCGCAGATTGGAGATTACGTGGCTGCAAGACCCGCACCCACCTCTTATTGACTCTAGCTTAAATTTGAATTTGAGAGGATTTGATCGATGAATGAAATATATTATTACTTTCGTTTTAATAATCAAGATTATTTATTTCATAGAGTCATTTATGAAAAAAATTAAATCAATTCAATAATTAAAATCTTTTTATTTTAGGACGCTTAGTCCATAAGTCCAATTTTGAATTTCTTGGGTCTAAAAGTCCAAGCATTGAATTACTCTGTCTATAAGGACATGATTTGTTAAATGCCCATACTATCCTTCAGTATTTACTTTCTACATATACAACATACCAAAAAAAAAAAAAAAAACTATTTTTTTACATTTCCCCAAACCCACTTTCTCTCTCTCATTCTCTTCTCTCTCGTCTTATTTTCTCTCTCTTCATCACTAGATGTCGACGCCATGGATAACACCATTGCCCTCACTTCGCCTTATTGCTTTTCCCAAAAGCAGCACTATAGTCGTTAGTTGCATTGCCGCCACCCTCTCTTACCGCAGCCAAAGCAACAACGCTGTCGTGCCGGTCTCCACCAACACTCTTTCTCTCTTCGATCTTAGATCTGCAATGCCTACGACAGATCTGAGATTTGAACCTGACAATCCCAAATCTGCAGAGAAGGAGAAGGAGGAAGAGAAGGTTTTGTATCATTTTTTTAGGGGATAGTGTTGTTGGAGACGCCGGTAGTGGTATTGATGGCACAAGTGAAAACTATTCATCCACTATAGTTGGTTCTCAATGGAGACAAAGAACTTGTAATGCTCCGAAAATAATAACAATAACCCAACACATAATTTTACTTACAATTGATCAACAACTTCACCTCTTCTATTCCATTCATTTCTTTGATCAATACAAAATATGACATATGTAATATAAATTTATAAATCCTAAATTCTGAATTTATAACATATGGTATGGATACATGAATTAACATAAAAGTAAAATTAAATAATTATATGTCTTAATGGCTACAATTATCCAAGTCAATACTTGGGTATTCTAGAGTGTGAAACTTTACGCATAGAAAATCCAAAATTGATTGATGGACCGAGTGTCCTTAATTTTTAAAAAATAGACCATTCATTTTTATAAAAAATAAAAAATAAAAAAAAAAAATTACAATTATTGGATTGATCTAATTTTTATTTTTTATTTTTATGGATGATACATATTGAAACCCATACAAAATTAACAGTTCAGATTATTGAAATATGACTTGTAATGGCCCTACGTATCTCTTAAATTCTCTTAGGTTGAGATATAAATATAAGAGAAATTCAATATTAATTAATAATATTTTATTTCATTTAATGGGTCTTAAAACTTATTGAATTTTAAATAATCCACTAAAAATATATAATTATTAAATAAATTTAATTAAATAACAGGTTAAAACTAAAAAATTACTAAACTCAAAATTTTAATATAATATTAAATACGAATTAACAAATTAAAAATAAAATGTTACAAAACTCAAAATAAATTAATACACCACTAAATAAGTCTTAACAACTGTCCAAATGACACATATTAACATTAGTCATATTTTATTTAAGGGTCTTGTTAACAAGTGATCCTAGCATATAAGTAAAAGAATAAATATTTGTAAAATACAATATACTTTTCGCTAATTTCACTGCACTTTTATTGAATTCAATGAGTGTTTTGGAAAAATAGTAAAAAGTTATTTTTTGGCTTTTAACCAAGCATTTTGACTTTTTCATTAAATCATTTGAAAAGTTGGTAAAAAGTTACTGTAGCACGTCCGCGGGGGACCTCGGCTACAGTTCGGACTCAATTTTGTGTTACGGTTCTAAATCTGAACCAAAGAGTCCAAATCCGGCAAATCGTTTGAGAAAACAGATTTTTTTGAAAAGTAGTGCCAAACATGGACTGCTTTGCCAGATTACAGAGTCGCCACCTAAATATTTTTAAATGGGAAATTTAGGAAACCCTGACTCGGTGCCGAAGGCCACATGTCCGTCATCACCAAAGTGGTCTTGGCTCGGGAGCTTGGGTACGATCGGGAAAGGTCAGCTATGAGCACCCCCTTTCGCCCGGTCCGAAGACCGGCCTCTACTAACCGTGATATCCGATTTTGAAAACTTTATGCGTTCTTGTTCCGGTTATTAGCCTAGAATTTACTACGTGATGCGCACAACACAAAAGTATAGACTAGATTGCCTAATTTGGAAATAAACATTGCATATCCGTTTTGTCTCGAAAAACGTGTTGTTTTCTTTTGCTACTCGCAAGTAGGCTAAAATACGGATTTCAACGAGTTGTTCCAACTCAAGCAATCCAACCTCCACCCACAGGCATTCAAACAGTTTATCATGTAAGCACTTAGCCGCATGGTAAGCATACTGTCATGGTAAACATTCACATGCGATATGCTAAAGCGTAAAATACTTACATCGTACTCCGCGCCAAAACAGTAAACTAGTTAGCAAACATGCATGACCTAGTTCATGTTAAGTGGCTAATGCAACACAGGCATAGATGCAATCTAGAGTAGGCTCGGCTAACCCTGAACATGGCATGTGAAATGCGATCAAATAGCACGTATTCAATTTTGGAATTTGAAAATACAATGCAGTTTGTATGATGTACCGAGCCCGGTGCATGTAAACAAAATGCATGAATGTACACATGCATTGCATAAGGTATGCTAAAATAGACGTGCCCTAATCTACCATAAGCAGGTAAATAAAAGGGTTAGAAAGAAATGGGGATTGGAAGACATACACCCACTCACGCACACTTATTACATTTTTGCCCTCGCTCGGAGGGACCAAAATAATAATACAAATTAATTAACTACGCAAGCTAATTAAATATTACAAATTCACTAAATTAATTAACAAATTAACTAAGTTAATTAAAGCAGAAAAACGCCTCGGGATGAGGGCCAAATGCAAGTGCGTTTCGAAACTGCTCGAATCAAGACCGTCATGCAAGTGTGCCTCTGTTTTCCCTGCTATCCTTCTCAGAAAATTGCCAAAATCCCAAGAGTGCCTCTCAGGGCATTGGGGAGTACCACCGGCTAGGACAGAGAACCGCCGGCTAAAGGATATGGCCACCGGCACTAAATGAAGCCATCGGCTGCCAATTGGTCACGGCCGAGACTAAACAAAGGCTTGCCGGCACAAAATTCCTGCAGAACCTGCAGACCATAGCAGCAGAGGACAACAAAATGCATGGCAGTGTAATTCAAGGTATTTATGCACTACACACCCCTCTTGTCATGTTATTAGCTCAAAGGGGGCATGTGCCTCGATTCCCGGACCACCAATCGCGCATTTCCATGCGTGATGATCCTAAGAATCAAGAATGCAACTTCACTTTCGAATGCATACAAAACACATGGTCACAAAAGGGTGCCAAACCTCTATCAAATTCACTTCAAGAGGCTTGGCATGCATGTCAATGTGGTGCAAACCTAAGCATGTCATCTAGGATGCAAAATGTACAATGCCATGTGTTTATGCAGGCATACACACAAGTATAAGAGGCAAGCATGAAAACCAATGAAATGATAGACTTGGACATGAATTAGGCAACTCAAAAAGGCCTAAAATCAGTAACTAAAAATGTCTACAATTGGGGACTAAATACACACACACATGCACATGTTAAGGTACCAAACCCAAGACATAAACAAGCTACGTTCAAGCACACTTGAGGTGACTCAAACATGAACTATTAGCATGCAATTTAGGCTCTCAAATCATTTCACACATGATGCCAAATCATGCAACAAATCAAACCAAGCAAAGCATGCGAATAGTCTAGGCTTAAGGCAAGCTAATAGGGCATTAAACCACACTTTGCACACACATACATGGCATGCGCTAATCAAACTAAAATAGGTTTCTAGCATGTCAAAATGAAGCCAAATGGCTACTTAGATGGCATCTAAGAGTCATTAAATCAAAGGCATACACTGAAGTCAAAACAAAGGGGCATACAACACATGCTCCTAAAACATTAGCAAGACCACTAAGGCAAGGATACAAGCACATTATAAGGTCTGAAATAGCATGTAAGAGGGTTCCAAACCCTTGAAAACATGGAGGCAATGCATCCTACACATGCGCCTACTTGAAGCATACAAGCTGCAATGCAAAGGGGCTATACAAAGCATGTCAAGATTGACTCAAACGACCATGGACAGAGCTAAACCATGGCAAAATAAGCATACAAGCTTCACAAACACAAGTCTAAAACATGCTAGAAATAGAGGCACACTTCCTAGACATGTTAAGGTAATAAAAGGCATTATAAGGCAACTATACTAAGCATGCATAGGAGACCAAAACCAACTTGAAAACATATTATATCATGGTAATATAAGCATGGAAAACAAGCCAAACATGCTCAACACACACTCAAGCATAGACTCACTTAAGAGACCAAAACATGCCCTTTTCAAGGACATCAAGGAGAGGGGGTGGCCCTCCCCTTTTTGAGACTTCAAGGCATACTCTTCACCACTGAAATCCCTCAAGATTTCAGTGGTGAAGAGATCCTATCATCAAAATCTCGGATCTCTCACAAAATGGCACAAAAAATGCCCTTTTCAAGGTCTAAGAGTGGTCAAACTTGCTCAAACCACAAAACACTCTGAATGAACAATAAAGAGGGCCTAAAAACAGAACTTTTATGTGTTATAGACTAAGCACAAAAACTGTTTTAAACTAGACAAAAATGGGATGCAAGAATGGGGTAAATAAAGTTAGTTTCTTACCCTTGATGATCCTTTTTAACAATGGTGACCTTGATGCCTCCTTAAGCTTCAAACCAGCCAAGAACACCAAGAACAAGCCCTTAGCATCTCAGTTCCAAGAGGAAGGTGAAACACTAGGTGTTGGTGAGCAATAGTAAGTCACAAACACCTAGTGTACAAAATAAGAGAGAAAGAGAGAGATAGGATAGATATAGAGTTTCTAACCTAAAACCAGAGCTCAACCCTCTCCTAAAATGTCTAACTCTCTGATTTTTCTAACCCTTGAGCCAAGAGAAGAGCCTTCTCTTTATAGGCAACAAAAGACTTACAAACTAAGTCATTCAAGGGTTCATCCCTCCATACACGTGTATGGAGGGGAAACAAGAGCTAAACAGCTGTCTAAAAATATCTCAGAAAGCAGCTGTAAAGTGGTCGGCTGGGCAAAATGGTCATTTTGCCAAAAAGAGTGCCGACCGGCACAATATAGTGCCGGTGGCAACTACTGACCAGGTGGCCTCTAGCCACACCGGTGGTATGTGGGATACCTCGAAGGCATTCCTGCCTCAAAGGCAAAACACAAGTGTTTGGTGCAAAACCAGACACAAACTAAGTTCGGAGGTCCCGAGGCAGGCGCGTAGCCGAGAACTCCGGGAACTCCAAACAAACACAAACATGGATAATCACCGAGTGTTCAAGCGGTGACGTCCAAGTCTTGAGGACGGTCAAAAATGGGGTGTCTACAGTTGCCCCTCTTTGACAGAACTCGGAAGTCATAATAATGACGGGAGTGAATGTCAAAGCCCAGAGACGACCCATTTTTGACAAGGCCGAAGGCTTGGACAGACATACAAAGCGCAAATGGTTGAACTCGCAAGCTGCCTACGTATCCCTTTAGGAATCAAACCAGCGTAGTTCAAGTACAGGCACACACGCCGCAGATAAGGTATGCGCCCGAAGGCAGGGGCGAAATGCAAGACAATGCAATAAGCCGAGCATAACTTATGATCATGCAAAGAAAGCTGTAATGAAGCACGCATACAACAGTTATAAGCTAGCATACGCCAATCTACACTACAATGCAGAAAGGATGTAAGAGAATTATGTAATTCTCAAAACGTCTCGGAAACCAGACTTTAGTCTCGGAAATCTACCCCTGGGTATTTAAACCAGACTTTAGTCTCGGAAATTCCGAACCTTTGCGTTCTAGGCATAGGCCGTTCAAACTCTAGTTTTCACCGTCCCCATTGGTCTCCTAGGAACTCACCACAAACACAGACAGGTGGCTTTACCAGACCACCGAAAGTCGTTCGGGCACGACAAACACCGAAGGAATCGCACCTTCATAGGATTTAAGGTCTCCTAGACCGTGCGTGTTTAAGGTCTCGCCAGACCAGACAGGGCAACAATGAGATGCGCAAAACAACGCTATGGAATGCATGCAAAATGCAATGAGGTGCACCTTAATGCACCGAATGTTTTGCACCTCCCGAGGATTTAAGGTCTCATAGACCGTGCGTGTTTAAGGTCTTGCCAGACCGTGGAGCAACGATTACACAACACTCTCAGTGAGTGTAATCGTGAATGAGACACGCACAGGGATGCAAATGGGGCGAATGAGATGTGCGTGTTTCAAAAGATGGAAAATGGAGTGCAATGAGGTACGCGTGCCTCAAGGGATGGAAAATGAAGTGCAATGAGGTACGTGTGCCTCAAAGGATGGAAAATGAAGTGCAATGAGGGTGCGCCAAACGGCGCGATGAAATGCATGCCAAATGCAATGAGGGGCAACTTAACACACCGAAGGTCTTGCACCTCCCGAGGATTTAAGGTCTCCTAGACCGTGGGGCGTGGTTTCAAAATGCGCGGCAATGCGCGGCTGTTGAAATGATGATACCTGACAATGCATGCGCCAAAGGTTTTGCACTTTCGAAGGATTTAAGGTCTCCTAGACCGTATGTGTTTAAGGTCTCGCATCGAAAGGTGTTTAAGGTCCCGCCGGACCGGGCTAATCAAAATGCACGCGCAATGCAGATAGGCGGGGGCGCAAAATAGCGCGAACAATACAAATGAGGCAAATGAAGCGCACACACCTCACAGAATTTGAAAAAAAAAACAATGCAAATGAGGCCTGAATACCTCATAGCATCTACAAGAATGCAAATGAAACACGTGAGGTGGCACACCTCGCGCGAATTGAAATGCATGCAAATGAAACGTGTGAGGTGGCATACCTCACGCGATTTGAGATGAAATGAATCACGTGAGATGGCACATCTCACGCAAATAGAAATGAATACTAAGTGTGACATGCTTGCAACACAAAGTACAAAATGATGCAAGTGTGACACGCGTGCCGCACAAAATACAAAAAGATGCAAGTCGCAGAGGACGTGCAAAATGACGCGCCGTGCCGCACTAGACAAAGTGATGGATGCATGCACCGCACACGGGGTAACTTTTGAATCTTGTAAAAGACAAAAGGATACAAAAGGATACAATCTTCGCTTGAATTTGAGCGTCACGTACAGTAGAGACGGTCCGAAGTCAAAACGGAGGCCGGTTGAGCATCGGGGATGCATTTTCTTGTACTTTTTCTCTTTTTGATAGATAGAGTACTATGTACAGCCGCAGGCAGGTTTTTGCTTTTCTCAAACTATGTACTTGAAAAAGATGATATGAAACGAACTTTTGTCTGAAAAAGAATGTTACATTTGCATATCTCTGTATATTTTGTACTTCGCACTGCATTGCATCATATTACACCTTAAATGCAAATGATATTGATCTGTTATCTGACAATTGAACACTCGCACTGTAATAATCAAATAACCAACTAAACAGCAAAACGGCTCATACAAACCACTGCTCAATCCGAACATACAGCCCATACTCTGCTGAGGACTAATCTACTGGGGATTGATCTGCATTTAGCGCACAACTCAGTATTTGGTTCATTCTGCACACAGCAAACTCTGAACAGATAGCCCCAATCTGATGAGACAGATCACAAAACTGACACGGTTGCAGTTGAAACACATTCAGATGTTCCAAATTTTTCCCTTCCTTCTCTTGCTTTGCACGGATGTAGAGAAAGGCACGGCATTCTGAGCACAGACGATTTTGAGGTAAAGAGAGGTTTGTTGTTGTTTTTTTTTTTTAACTTGGGTATCAAGCCTACAACTGGACACCACCGGAGAACTCAAGTACAGAAAGTAAAAGGCACACGACCTAAACACAACGAGACACACTCGGAAAAGACTCAAAACTAAGTTGAGACTAACAAACCAAAAGACACGACACGGACGTGTTTGAAAACAAAAGATCTCGAGGAGCCAATTCTTCCGGGCAGGTTTCCCACCCTTTCTTATTTGTGATTCTCACATCACTCGGCCCTCAAGCTCGGTTTTTCTCACAAGACCTTCTTCTCACTTTTCTCTCGGCTTACACCTCTCTATTCTTTATTCTCTCATTTTCCATCCCTCCCCTGAGTGATTGATAGATGAATAGGAAGCGGCGGATTCATGCCCGATACAGCTAGCTCGCGGCTATTTCTTCTGGTAGATAGAGCGCCTTTCTGGCAAATGCGTGCTGACGGTGGGGGGAAGACAGGATACCTGGCTCAACGGTGCCCCTAGTTCATTACTCTGACCATTCTTTGTTTTTTTTTTTTAAAACAATTTTGATCAAAATGAACGCCAGATTAGCGTGCTTGGGCAATTTTTGATTTGAAAATCATACAAGTCAGGTTGCAAGCATTGAAAGTTTTCCCTTTTGGGTCCAAACATGGTCCAATTTTGGAAAATGGAATTGTTTTTCGAGAAAATAACCAACCTCAGTAAAAATTTTCAAAACTATTTTTGCAGACAATCAATGCTTAACGAGCACGGAACTCACCATCGAGATGCGCAACCTCGGATTGGAGGCAATTTGGAAAATTGCCCCTAGCTCAAAAGGGGGAGAGGAAGGGCAACGGAAAGTTGCCCCTAGTTTGGATGACGACTGAGGGCGGCTTTGGCAATAGATGGCAACGGAAAGTTGCCCCTTGTTTGGATGATGCGGCGACATGCCTATTGATGATTGAGCTTGATCGGGTTCTCAGGCACGGAGAGGACGAAGACAGCCACGAACGATATATGGACACAGTCGCCTTGAAAGCGTTGGTGACTGGGTTACAGAGGGAAGTTGATCACGTAGCTCCAATTGTTGCAACCGAGACATCGGATTCGGAGGAAGCATTGGTAATCAAGACCATTACATGGACTGAGACGCTATGGAAGCTGCGTATGGACTTCAGGATGAAGTTGCCTACGTATCCCAAACATGGGAATCAAGCCTTACGTAGTTCGGGGTTAAGGTACACTCGGGTATTTAACCTCTCCTTTTTATGCTCTAATTTTTGCCAAGGCGCCTATTGCAGGTTTTCGACCTTGCGAGCTTTGTTCTTCTTTCTTTTTTTTTTTATTCTTTTTTTTTGCATTTTTCTTTTCTTTTCCTTTCTTTTTTTCTTTTTCCTTCTCTCTTTTTTTTACATCTTTGAATTTTTTCTCTTTTTTTCTTTTCTTTTTCTTTCTTTTCTTTGCTCTAACTTTTGCCTGGGTCGCCCTTCCGGGTTTTCGGCCCAGCGAGCCTCTCAAAGGGTAAAAGTGTAGCAAGTCCATGCCAAATGGTTTTGAAATTGAAGCCTCTCCATATCCAAGAGAGCGACTGTTTGTAGGAAAAGTCCATCACGGTTGCTTCTCAAGCTTTGCTTGGTGGGATCTGATCTTCTTGATCTGATGTTGATGCCTCTTACTCGAGGGCTGGGCTGCCTCAAAATGGGCCACACAGGCATCGCATTGATAGCTATCTTTTGAACATTCTGGATGCCGGTCCAAGGTTTGAAAATGGGGGGGAGTCTCAAGGCTGAGAGCGATCCTAAGCCGCGTAATTTCGAGAGTGATTCCACACAGGTCTTCGCAAGATTGCGCAAAAATGTTTTGTTTTTGAAAGTTTTGAAGAAAGCGACAAATCGCTTGCGTTGGAGGCAGTGTGGAACCAGTCTGGATCAAGCCAGGGTCCTTCTCAGTACTCACGCCGGCAAGCATGATTTTATTCATTAAAAGCTTAACATGCCTTTCTTTCTCTCAGATTGATCAAAAGTTTGCAGAACCCGAGGAATTACTTCCTCTTTGTTTTTATCACCGCAGTGTTCAAAAGGTTTCGAAAAACTTAAGTCAAAGCAATAATTTTTAGGGCACAAAAGAGCAGGCGGAATGTATTGTCACCCCATTCGAATTCTCTGGCACAACTAACCCAACACGATCAATAAACATGGAAACACGGTAACCACGGCTGTTTCATTCAGATTTCCTCGGGTGTAAACGGGCTCCACAGCGGAGGGGGACCCAAAAAGAAAGCAAAAAGAAGTAATTACAAAACGGTGCTTGAGACAACAACTCTAAAGTCACCTGGTATTCTTATACAAAAGAGGGACTGACTCATTACAATTAGACAGACCCTTAAACAAAAGGACTGACTCAAAACAATGAGACAGACTCAAGACAAAGCAAAAGACTGACTTGACACCCAAGTCAGGATTTACAAAACTAGCATCGGCAAGTGCTCAAAAATGCGTGCCGAATGCCATATCAAAAATGTACCAGACACTGCCCGCAGGCGGTTGGATCCCATTTATATACTAGCGGTATCGGTGTCCTCGGTATCTGTGTCCTCACAATCCAAGAACTCTGTAGTGACTGATTTGGCCGAGGTAGGCGGGAGGATGACCTTGTTATCAATCAAATCTTGTACTTCATGCCGAAGGCGGAAACAATTATCAGTGGCATGGCCAGTTTGCTGATGGTACGCACAGTACTGTGTAGCGTCATGGCCTGCCGGGAGATTCTTTGGTAGAGGTCGCGGCTCCAGAGGCGTAAGATGCCCCTTCTTGGCCAAAATGAGAAGCGCCCTAGACAGTGGCATGTAGAGAGCATGAAAGGCCCTATGCCCCCGAGGTTGGTATTTGGAATTCTGAATGTTCTTGCTTGACGCACTGGCGAACGGATCGGCAGGCGCGGGCTTAGATTTTTGATCCTTTCCTAGTGCAGGATTGGGAATGAGAGGAGCTACTCTGGCATGACGGGGCCTGTCCCGATTTTCTGACCGACTTGGACTACCCTCGGGTAGAGTGGGGAAAACATCATCCACAATTTTGGCTACAATCGCGGATACCTGTTGTTTGCTCATTCCCCCGGCTTTCAAAGCCTGGACTGCCCACAGCAGTTGTTCCACGGGGTCGGCATCTACCTTTACTTTGTCTTTGCCTCTGGCCTCAGCCTGATGAGAGGTTTGGGTCGGTACTGGTACATCACTGTTATGGGTGGAGGTCATCTCCGACTGATTGAGCTCGATCACAATCCGCCCCAGCAGCGGGGGCTCTTGGGGTTCGAAATTTCCGGCATACCGCGCAACCGGTGGCGAGGTTGACATTCCGTAAGCGAGATCCGCCACGGACCTCTGGAGATCACCTATCATCCCCATTAACTCGAATGTAGTGGGCTCGCGAGCTTGATAGAACTGAGGGGTCCAGATTGGGTGTGCAGCGGGCGACCTAGGCGGGTGCGGCATATCAACAGTAGCATCATTCCGTGGGATGGTTTCCTGACTCAACGCGGCCGTCATGACCACAATCTCCTCAGAGTTCTGCGTCATGTTCAGTTCTGCCTCAGCAAGGAGAAGACACTAAGCTTACGACTCAACTTTCAATCTCGAATCGAAGCGGAAGACAAGCGATTTTGACCCCAAACAGATCAAACACGGGTGTAGTCGGGCAACTGCACTCTACTACTGAACACTGTTCCCCGAAATCACTGCCCCAAATCTGAATCTGATACCCGCAGATATAACTGATTTTCCAAAATACTGATATTGGTGCCCTCGGTAGGATACCCGACTGCTAAGCTGGTATATGCGTTCCTGTAGAGGTACACTCTAAAAGCACATAGCAAGTAAAAGAGAGCCAAAACACCCCTATGTTGGGGTAGGGTTTCCCTGTCCTATTTTGTCAGGAGCTAGGGTTTCACTACGCACACAGCGGTTTCAAACAACCTAACATCGGGTGAGCAACCTGTCCTAGTTTGGAATGGTCACTATGGATTCCGACTATGCACTAGGTCGAATGGTCAAAAAGGGTGCCCCGGTAAAACCGGGGTTTGTGTTCCCATACTGGCAGAGCCCGCAACCGGTTAGCCTTATGGACATGCCTTGACAAGACAAGCCTCCAGCAAACCGTTCAGGAATAGCAGATGGCCAACACGGTGTCCTAGGCGCACCAATGCACATGCAATGCAAAGAGACACATAAATGTAGTCAAAACAGGATATCACTAGTTCGAGTCAAGCTCTCTAAAATCCCAAAATGCCAGAAAGCGCACGTCCATGAGGGACCTCGCCTCTGATTCGGACTCAATTTTGTGTTACGGTTCTAAATCTGAACCAAAGAGTCCAACCGCAAATCGTTTGAGAAAACAGATTTTTGAAAAGTAGTGCCAAACATGGATGCTTTGCGGACTGAGTCGCCACCTAAATATTTTAAAATGGGAAATTTAGGAAACCCTGACTCGGTGCCGAAGGCCACATGTCCGTCATCACCAAAGTGGTCTTGGCTCGGGAGCTTGGGTACGATCGGGGAAGGTCAGCTATGAGCAACCCCTTTCGCCCGGTCCGAAGACCGGCCTCTACTAACCGTGATATCCGATTTTGAAAACTTTATGCGTTCTTGTTCTGGTTATTAGCCTAGAATTTACTACGTGATGCGCACAACACAAAAGTATAGACTAGATTGCCTAATTTGGAAATAAACATTGCATATCCGTTTTGTCTCGAAAAACGTGTTGTTTTCTTTTGCTACTCGCAAGTAGGCTAAAATACGGATTTCAACGAGTTGTTCCAACTCAAGCAATCCAACCTCCACCCACAGGCATTCAAACAGTTTATCATGTAAGCACTTAGCCGCATGGTAAGCATACTGTCATGGTAAACATTCACATGCGTGCGATATGCTAAAGCGTAAAATACTTACATCGTACTCCGTGCCAAAACAGTAAACTAGTTAGCAAACATGCATGACCTAGTTCATGTTAAGTGGCTAATGCAACACAGGCATAGATGCAATCTAGAGTAGGCTCGGCTAACCCTGAACATGGCATGTGAAATGCGATCAAATAGCACGTATTCAATTTTGGAATTTGAAAATACAATGCAGTTTGTATGATGTACCGAGCCCGGTGCATGTAAACAAAATGCATGAATGTACACATGCATTGCATAAGGTATGCTAAAATAGACGTGCCCTAATCTACCATAAGCAGGTAAATAAAAGGGTTAGAAAGAAATGGGGATTGGAAGACATACACCCACTCACGCACACTTATTACATTTTTGCCCTCGCTCGGAGGGACCAAAATAATAATACAAATTAATTAACTACGCAAGCTAATTAAATATTACAAATTCACTAAATTAATTAACAAATTAACTAAGTTAATTAAAGCAGAAAAACGCCTCGGGATGAGGGCCAAATGCAGTGCGTGCTCGAAACCGGCTCGGAACCGCACTGTCATGCAAGTGTGCCTCTGTTTTCCCTGCTATCCTTCTCAGAAAATTGCCAAAATCCCAGGAGTTCCTCTCAGGGCATTGGGGAGTACCACTGGCTAGGACAGAGAACCGCCGACTAAAGGATATGGCCACCGGCACTAAATGAAGCCATCGGCTGCCAATTGGCTGCCGGTCGGCACTAAACAGTGCCGGTCGGCACCAAATTCCTGCAGAACCTGCAGACCACAGCAGCAGAGGACAACAAAATGCATGGCAGTGTAATTCAAGGTATTTATGCACTACACACCCCTCTTATCATGTTATTAGCTCAAAGGGGGCATGTGCCTCGATTCCCGGACCACCAATCGCGCATTTCCATGCGTGATGATCCTAAGAATCAAGAATGCAACTTCACTTTCGAATGCATACAAAACACATGGTCACAAAAGGGTGCCAAACCTCTATCAAATTCACTTCAAGAGGCTTGGCATGCATGTCAATGTGGTGCAAACCTAAGCATGTCATCTAGGATGCAAAATGTACAATGCCATGTGTTTATGCAAGCATACACACAAGTATAAGAGGCAAGCATGAAAACCAATGAAATGATAGACTTGGACATGAATTAGGCAACTCAAAAAGGCCTAAAATCAGTAACTAAAAATGTCTACAATTGGGGACTAAATACACACACACATGCACATGTTAAGGTACCAAACCCAAGACATAAACAAGCTACGTTCAAGCACACTTGAGGTGACTCAAACATGAACTATTAGCATGCAATTTAGGCTCTCAAATCATTTCACACATGATGCCAAATCATGCAACAAATCAAACCAAGCAAAGCATGCGAATAGTCTAGGCTTAAGGCAAGCTAATAGGGCATTAAACCACACTTTGCACACACATACATGGCATGCGCTAATCAAACTAAAATAGGTTTCTAGCATGTCAAAACGGCAAATGGCTACTTAGATGGCATCTAAGAGTCATTAAATCAAAGGCATACATGAAGTCAAAACAAAGGGGCATACAACACATGCTCCTAAAACATTAGCAAGACCACTAAGGCAAGGATACAAGCACATTATAAGGTCTGAAATAGCATGTAAGAGGGTTCCAAACCCTTGAAAACATGGAGGCAATGCATCCTACACACGCGCCTACTTGAAGCATACAAGCTGCAATGCAAAGGGGCTATACAAAGCATGTCAAGATTGACTCAAACGACCATGGACAGAGCTAAACCATGGCAAAATAAGCATACAAGCTTCACAAACACAAGTCTAAAACATGCTAGAAATAGAGGCACACTTCCTAGACATGTTAAGGTAATAAAAGGCATTATAAGGCAACTATACTAAGCATGCATAGGAGACCAAAACCAACTTGAAAACATGTTATATCATGGTAATATAAGCATGGAAAACAAGCCAAACATGCTCAACACACACTCAAGCATAGACTCACTTAAGAGACCAAAACATGCCCTTTTCAAGGACATCAAGGAGAGGGGGTGGCCCTCCCCTTTTTGAGACTTGAAGGCATACTCTTCACCATTGAAATCCCTCAAGATTTCAGTGGTGAAGAGATCCTATCATCAAAATCTCGGATCTCTCACAAAATGGCACAAAAAATGCCCTTTTCAAGGTCTAAGAGTGGTCAAACTTGCTCAAACCACAAAACACTCTTAATGAACAATAAAGAGGGCCTAAAAACAGAACTTTTATGTGTTATAGACTAAGCACAAAAACTGTTTTAAACTAGACAAAAATGGGATGCAAGAATGGGGTAAATAAAGTTAGTTTCTTACCCTTGATGATCCTTTTTAACAATGGTGACCTTGATGCCTCCTTAAGCTTCAAACCAGCCAAGAACACCAAGAACAAGCCCTTAGCACCTCAGTTCCAAGAGGAAGGTGAAACACTAGGTGTTGGTGAGCAATAGTAAGTCACAAACACCTAGTGTACAAAATAAGAGAGAAAGAGAGAGATAGGATAGATATAGAGTTTCTAACCTAAAACCAGAGCTCAACCCTCTCCTAAAATGTCTAACTCTCTGATTTTTCTAACCCTTGAGCCAAGAGAAGAGCCTTCTCTTTATAGGCAACAAAAGACTTACAAACTAAGTCATTCAAGGGTTCATCCCTCCATACACGTGTATGGAGGGGAAACAAGAGCTAAACAGCTGTCTAAAAATATCTCGAAGCAAAGAAGTGGTCATTTGGGCAAAATGGTCATTTTGCCAAAAAGAGTGCCGACCGGCACAATATAGTGCCGGTGGCAACTACAGCCAGCCGGTGGCCTCTAGCCACGTGGTGGTATGTGGGGATACCTCGAAGGCATTCCTCGCCTCAAAGGCAAAACACAAGTGTTTGGTGCAAAACCAGACACAAACGGTTAAGTTCGGAGGTCTGAGGCGAGGCGTATGCCAGGCGAGAACTCCGGGAACTCCAAACAAACACAAACATGGATAATCACCGAGTGTTCAAGCGGTGACGTCCAAGTCTTGAGGACGGTCAAAAATGGGGTGTCTACAGTTACTTTTTGACGTTTTTGCTTAATATTTGTTTTCGTTGTCACATCATCATGTCTTAATGTCAATTGACCAAAATACCTCCACCCAATTTACAAAATACACATTCATCCATGTGGCTCATTTTCCACCCATGGAGGGTAGTTTCGTAATTTCCCTGTTGGCTTATAACCACAATCCCAAATCATTTGTGGCAAAAAATGCTAAACCTTAGGCATTCTCCTTGCAGTTAAAACGCAACTTTTTGCTGTGTTCTCAAAGTGAGCCATACTTTTTAGGGAGAGTTACCCATAAATCCTAATTATTGAACTTGTGTTCCATTTGGTCCCAGATTAATACTTGTGATCCATTTAGTCCTCTATGTTATGTAAAAGACATAAGTGATCTTTGTTGGACTTTGTCAACGTTACAGCTATGTGATTTAAATTGGTGTGTTGTTGGTGGCAAGTGGTTGGATGTGGCTGTATATAAATGTTTATTTTTTATATGATGAACACGTGGCAAATTGTGTGTTTGGATGGGTGCCACACAACATAAAAGTGCACTATAGGTTTTTTATGCTTCATGCTATTTGTGTGGTGTAGTGCACGTGCCACATGCAGACACTCCATCTTTGACCGTCCTCAAGACTTGGACGTCACCGCTTGAACACCCGGTGATTATCCTTGTTTGTGTTTGTCTTGAGTTCTCGGAGGACTCGGCTACGCGCCTTGCCTCAGGATCTCTCGACTCGACTGTTTTGTGTCTGGTTTTGCACCAAACACTTGTGTTTTGCCTTGGAGGGGCAGGGAATGGCTTGTGGGCCATCCCCACACATCACCGGCCACGGCTTGAGGCCACCGGCTGTGTTTTGTTGCCATCGGCCAAATGTTTGGCCGGCCGACACTATAGATGGTCGACCGGCCATCTTTTTTGGTCAAAATGCATTTTTGGCCGGGCAACCACTGTGCATCTGCTTTTGCAGATATTTTTATGCCAGCTGTGCTAGCTGGCATACACCTTTGCTCCCCTCCATACACGTGTATGGAGGGATCTCCCTCTTGACTAGCTTACTTGAGAAGGTTTGCAAGAGTGAGCTCTATAAGAGGGAGCCTCTCCTCCCTCCATTAGGGTTAGAGAAAAATTCAGAGAGAGCTTTGATATTAGGGTTTGAGTAGTGTATCTATTCCATCTCTATATCTCCCTCTCTTGTACTCTTTGTGTGTGTTTAGTCTTACTATTGCACACAAACACATAGTATTACACCTTCTATTGGTTGCTGAGGGGCCAGAGGGTTGTTCTTGGTGTTCTTGGGTGGTTTTGAACTCAAAGAACTAGCTGGAGCATTGTTTGTGAAGAGGGTCTACAAGGGTAAGAATCTTACCCCTTTTGCCCCATTTTTGCATAGCTTTTTAACCTATCTTGCAACTATTTTTAGACTTTGTGTATAACTGATTTTTTTTTTTTTTTTTTTTTTTTTTGAATTCTTTAAATAGTTGTTTAAGAGTGTTTTGTTATTTGGAGGTGTTTGACCCCTCTTAGGCCTTGTTTGGCCCCCCCTTTTTTGTGCTATTTTGGTGAGCTCTGGGACCACATTGTTTGGGCCTCCTCACCACTAAAATCTTGAAAGATTTCAGTGGTGAGGATGGTGGTTTAGGGTCCCAAGGAGGAGAGGGCCACCCCCTTTCCTTGTTGTCCTTGAAAAGGGCCATTTTTGCCTCTTGAGTGAGCATCTAATTTAGGTTCATGTTGGCCATGTCCTAGCTATTATTTTTGCTTATAATGTCATAATATAGCTTTGTTTTTACTTGGTTTAGGTACACCATGCTTGCTTAGCATACATGCCTTGTAATGCCATTTTTAGGACTTAACATGCTTTAGGTTTTGATCCTTGTTCTAGCATGATTTTGGCCAAGCTTTGTGAAGCTTTTGTGTTTGTTTTAACATGCTTGAGTTTTGTTTTTGGTTGTTTTGGTCGACCATCACATGCTTAGTATAGCCACCTTGCATTTTGGCTTGTTAGCCTTAGGTGTGTGAGTGTATAGCATGCATTACTTGCATTATTTCAGTGGTTTGGAACCACTTACCATGTTATTTCAGTCCTTATAACATGCTTGCATACTTGCATTTGATACTCCTTTGTTGCTTTAAAAGGTTGTTGCCTTATGCTTCATGAATGCGCTTCTTTGTGTGCTTGCATGTTTAAGCCACTTAGATGCCATATAGGTGTTCCCTTAGCATTGTCTAGGTCTGCCTTGAACCTGTTTTAAGTCCTCTTGGCCTTGTGAGGCTTGGTTGACTTAGCCATGGTTTAAGTCTTGCCTCAAGTACTTGGACCAATTGCATGCCATGTTTGTCTTGTTTAAATTGGTTTGGCACCATCATTAACATGATTTTCAGAGTTTACATTGCATGCTAATTGTCCATGTTTAGGCTCTTTTAAGTGTGCTTAAAGGTTGCTTGTTTGATGCTTAAGTGTTGGCCCATCAACATGTACATGTGTGTGTGTGTGTAGGCCCTCATTTCCATAGCATTGGCCACTGTTTTAGGCTTGTTTGAGGGCTGCCTAAATTAGTTTAAGTCCATCCCTTTGCATGTTGTTGCATGCTGACCTTGTGTGTTGTTGCATACTAGTGTGTTGTTGCATGATTAAATGATGCTTGCATGCTTGAACATCCACATTGTGTCTTGCATACTTGTAGGTTGCATTGCTTCATGCCTTACATGCTTCTTTACTTAGGCCGTGTGCCTAACCCATATTACACATTGCATTGCCATGTTGCATACTAGCCTCCATACCTAGGATGCATTGCATTGGCATGCATGCTTCACCTCTTGAGTTGAGTATGATAGAGGTTGAACCCCCTTTTGTTTGATTATGTGCATTGCATTCCATATTGAAATGCATACTTGGTTTCTTGGGCCATCATGCATGGAAATGCGCGATTAGTGGTCCGAGAATCGAGAACCATATCCCTTTGAGTCATGAATATGATAAGGGGTGTGATTGGTGCATATATTGCTTGAAATGCATTGCCATGCTATGTTTTGCCCTCTGCTGCTGTCAAAAACAGATTCTGCAGGAAGATTTGGCCGGCCGACCATCTTCAGTGCCAACCGGCCATCCATAAGTGGCCGACGGATTAATTTGTGGTTGGTGACCATTCTCCATGGCCGGTGACCAATTCCCTCAGCCGGTGGTGTTCCACAGCATTCAGAGAAGCAACCCTGAGATTTGTACAGTCCTCAGAGAAGGATAACAGTCAAAGCAGAGGCAACTTGTGCATGGCAGTGGCTTTCTGAGCGGAGCCGAGCGCACATTGCATTGGGCCCTCTTCTTGAGGCTGTTTATTGCTTTCATTAGATTAGTTAATTTGTTAATTAATTAATTGGCCTGTAATTTTTAATTAGCTTGTAGGTTAATTAAATTGTATTATTCTTTAAGCCCCCCTCCGAGCGAGGGCAGATTTGTAATAAGTGTGGGTGCGTGTGTGCATGTCTTCCAACCCCCACTTCTTTCTCCCTTTTACTTACTTGCTTTTGATGGTTAGTATTAGGACATGTTTACTTTATCATACCTTATGCTATGCATGCGTACATCATTCATTAGTATTGCATGCACCGGGCTCGGCGCATCATGCTAACAGCATAGTATTTCAAATCTAACTTGAATACGTGCTATTTGTTGCATCCCCCCATGCCATCCTAGGATTAAGCCGAGCCCATTCTAGTGACATTTTGTTTGCGTTGCATTAGCCACTTAACATGGACTTGGATCATGCCTTGATTACTAACATGTTAACTGTTTTGGCACAGAGTACGATGTAAGTATTTATGCTTTAGCATCTTGCACGAGTGTGAGTGTTTGCCATGGTAGCATGCTTACCATGTGGCTAGATGCTTAAGTGATATAAACTACCTGAATGCTTGTGGGTGAAGGTTGGATTGTTTGAGATGGGACAACGCATTGAAATCCGTGTTTTAGCCTACTTATGAGTAGCAAATTGTAAATTGTCTTTCAAAGGAACAGATACGCAATACTTTGTTCCAAATTAGGCGATCTAGTCTATACTTTTTGTGTTGTGCGCATCAGATAGTAATTCTAGCTAATTAACTAGAATAAGAACACATAACGTTTTCAAAATCGGATGTCGTGGTTAGTAGAGGCCGATCTTCGGATCGGGCTAGAGGGGGTGCTCATAGTTGACCTTCCCCAATCGTACCCAAGTTCCCGAGCCGAGGCAACTTTGGTGATGACGGACACGTGGCCTTAGGCACGAGTCAGGGTTTCCTAAATTCCCCCATAAAAAATATTTAGGTGGAGACTCTGTATCTGGAAAAGCAGTCCATGTTTGGCATTTCTTTCATAAATTTGTTTCTCAAAACGATTTGCCAGATTTGGACTCTTTGGTTTAGACTAAGAACTGTGACAAAACGAGTCCGAACTATGGTAACATAAGTCCCTCAGGGCGCATCCACAGTTTTTGGCGACTCTGCTGGGGAGTTAGAGAAGTTGACTCGAACTCGTGATATCTTGTTTTGACTACACTTATGTGTTTCTTTGCATTGCATGTGCATTGGTGCGCCTAAGACACCGCGTTTGCCATCTGCTATTCCTGAGTGGTTTGCCAGAGGCTGCATGCCATAAGGCTTACCGGTTGCGGGCTCTGCCAGTATGGGAACGCAAACCCCAGTTTTACTGGGGCACCGTTTTTGACCATTTAACCTAGTGCATATTCGGAATCCATAGTGACCATTCCAAACTAGGGCAGGTTGCTTATCCGATATAGGTTGTTTGAAACCGCTGCGTGCGTAGTGAAACCCTAGCTCCTGACAAAATAGGACAGGGAAACCCTACTCCAACATAGGGGTGTTTTGGCTCTCTTTTACCCGCTATGTGCTTTTAGAATGTATCTCTACAGGGAACACACATATCAGTTTGCAAGTTTGAGTATCAGGCCTGAGGGCACCGGTATCAGTATTTGTGAGAATCAGTTATATCTGCTGGTATCCGATTCAGTGTTTTGAGGCAGTGATTTTGGGGAACAGTGATCAGTAGTAGAGTACAATTGTTCGGCTACACCTGCGTTTGTTCCGTTTGGGCTGAAATGCTGTTTGTTTTTCCTTTCAGTTCAGAGAGTTGATACAAAGTAGCCAGTGTTCCCCTTTGCTGAGGCAGGACAGATATCTGATCCGTCAGTCACCGTCTAGTACGGCAGACTTATCATGACGCAGAATTCGGAAGAGATTGTGGTTATGATAGCCGCATTAGATCAAGGAATCACTTTGCAAAGTGAGGCCAATGTTGATGTGCCACATCAACCCAGGTCGCCTGCTGCGCACTCGGTCTGGGCCCCCCAGTTGTATCAGGCTTGTGAGCCCACCACATTCGAAATGATGGGGATGATAGGTGACCTCCAGAGGTCTGTGGCGGATCTCGCCTACGGAATGTTGGCTTCACCACCAGTAGCATCGTATGTCAAAAATTTTGTGTCACAGGAGCCCCCGCTATTGGGACGGATTGTGATTGAACTTAGCCAACCCGAGGTGCTCGCAAGTTATAACAATGATGTTTCAACATCAACCCAAACCCTCGATCAGGTTGAGGCCAGAGGCAAGGACAAAATGAAGGCAGATGCCGATCCCATTGAACAACTGCTGTGGGCAGTCGAGGCTTTGAAAGTCGGGGGAATGAGTAAACAACAGGTGTTCGCAATCGTAGTTAAGGCTGTGGATGATGTTTTCCCCACTCCAACCGAAGGTAGTACAAGCCAGTCAGAAAACCAGGATAGGCCCCGTCATGCCAGAACAGTCCCTTCCACTCCCAACTCTCTACCTGGGAAAGATCAGAAGGTCAAGGTAGTGCCTGCCGACCCTTTCGCTAGTGCGTCTAGCAAAAATACTCAGACTTCAAAGCACCTGCCCCGAGGGCGCAGGGTCTTTCACACTCTCTATATGCCGTTGTCCAAGGCACTCTAGATCCTGGCCGAAAGGGGACACCTTAAACCCCTCGAGCCTAGGCCTCTCCCAAAGAATCTCCCTCCCATACATGATGCTGCTTTGTACTGCGCATACCACCAGCAAACCGGTCACGCTACCGATAACTGTTTTCACATCCGTCATGAGGTGCAATATTTCATCGATAATGAGGTTATCCTCCCACCCACCTCAACGAAGTCTGTTACTACCCAGTTATTGGATTTTGAGGATACTGCAAGTATGTGATCGGGGTTGGACCACCTGTGGGCGGCGCCCGGTATTTTTGATGTGGCGTCTGGCACGCATTTTTGAGCATTTGCGAATGCTAGTTTTGTAACTTCTGGCTTGGGTGTCGAGTCAGTCTTTTGTTTTGTTTTGAGTCTGTCTCATTGTCTTGAGTCAGTTCTTTTTGCTTAAAGGTCTGTCTTGTTGTAGCGAGTCGGTCCCCTTGTATAGGATGTCGGGTGATTCCGGGGTTGTTGCCTCGAACACCGTTTTTGTTTTCTTTTGAGTCTGTTTTTACTGTGGAGCCAGTTGTAACCAGGAAATTTGAATGAAACAGCTAAGGCTATCATGTTTCCGTGCTTATTGCTGTTATTGAGCTAGTTGTGCCAGAGGATTCGAATGGAACGACAATACATGCCACCTGCTCTCTTGTGCCCTGAGAATCGTGGCATTGACCTTTAGTTTTTCAAAACCTTTTGAACACTGTGGTGATGAAAATGAAGAGGAAGGAATTCCTCGGGTTTTACAAAACTTTGATCAATTTGAGAGAAAGTGAGGCATGCTAAGCCTTTTAAATGAATGAAATCGTGCTTGTTAGCATGAGTACTGAGAAGAACCCTGGCTTAACCCAGACTGGTTCCACACTATTTTCAGCGCGAGCGATTTGTCGCTTTCTTAAAAATTTTCAAAAATAAAATGTTTTGCGCAGTCCTGTGAAGACCTGTGTGGAATCACTCTTGAGATTGTGCAGCCCAGGATCGATCTCAGCCTCAAGATTCAATGCGTTTGTTTTCGAACCTTGAACCCATTCAGAACGTTCAACGGTCAACCGCTATGTGAGACCTGTGTGGCCAGATCAAAAGCACCCCTCGAACTAGGGGCAAAAATGTTCGATGTGCTCGAAGAACCGAAGATGAATCCTTCTACAAATCAATACAACAGCCACTCTCCTGGATACAGATGGCTCAATCTCAAAACCATTTGGCATGGACTTGTTACACTTTTACCCTTGGAGAGACTCGCTGGGCCGAAAACCCGGAAGGGCGACCCAGGCGAAAGTTAGAGCGAAAAAAAGAAGAAAGAAAAAAGGAGAAAAAAAAGAAAAAGAAGAGAAAAAAGAGAAAAAAAGAAAAAATGCAGAAAATGTATATAAAGGAAAGAAAGCAAAAAAAAAAAAAAAAAAAAAAGAAAAGAAAAGAAAAACAAAGCTCGCAAGGTCGAAAACCCGCATCGGGTGCCTTGGCAAAAGTTAGAGCCTAAAAAGTGAAGGTTAAAATACCCGAGTGTACCTTAACCGGAAATACGTAAGGCTTGATTCCCATGATTGGGATACGTAGGCAACTTTATCCTGAAGTCTAGCCCCCAACGCTTTTATAGCGACTTTGTCCATGTAATGGCTTTGATCATCCTTACCTTCTTTGAATCCGATAGTGCGGTTGTGACACCGTGAACTACGTAGGCTTGATTCCCATGTTTGGAATACGTAGGCAACTTTATCCTGAAGTCCAGCCACCAACGCTTTCAAAGTGACTGTGTCCATATATTGGTTCTGACCATCTTCAGTCTTCTCCGTATCCGAGAGTTCGGTCGTGATCGTCATCAATGAGGATTGTTTACAATATGCCGCGGCAGCATCCAAACAAGGGGCAACTTTCCGTTGCCGTAAGTCGCCATGAGTCACCATTCAAACCAGGGGCAACTTTCCATTGCCATGCAGCTCTTTCAAGCAAGGGGCAATTTTCCATCACCTCCGATCTGAGGTTGTGTATCTCGAGAGTAAGTTCCGTGCTCGTTGAGCATTGAACATTTGCAAAAATAGTTTTTGAGAATTTTTACTGAGGTTGACTATTTTCTCGAAAATTATTCCATCTTTTCTAAAGCTGGACCATTTTCTTGGACCCAAAAAAGAAAAATTTTCAGTACTCATAGCCTAACTTGCATGATTTTCAAATCAAAAATTGAGCAAGTATGTTAATCTAAATCTCGCCTTGGTCAAATTTGTTTTAGTAGAAAACCAAAACAAAAAAAAAAAAAATGGTCAAAGGGATGAACTAGGGGCACAGTTAAGTCAGGTGTTCTGTCTTCCCCCCCATCATCAACATACTTGCCAAAAGGGTACTCTATTCGCCAGAAGAAGGCACAACTGAGGCTAACAACAAAAGGGCTGCAAGCTCTCACATCCTCCAAACAACGAGGTATCAAGCCAAGTGCGAAGCACAAATCGGAATGAATCAAGACACTCCATTCTCCATCCGGAACATCAACTAAACGTCGCCGGAAGAAATAGTCGCGAGCTAATAATGTTGGGCGTGAACCCACGACTTCCTATTCATCTATCAATCACCCTGGGGAGGGATGGAAAATGAGAGAATAAAGAATAGAGAGATGTGCGATGAGAGAAAAAGTGAGCAAAAGAGTTTTGAGAGAAAAATCGAGCCTGAAGGCCGAGTGATGTGAGAATCACAAATGAGAAAGGGTGGGAAATAATACCCGGAGGAACTGGCTCCTCGTGATTTGAGGTCTCTCGTTTTTGTAACACGTTCGTGTGTCGTGTCTTTTGTTTTGTTTACCTCAACTTTTGTTTTGAGTCTTTTCCGAGCGTGTCTCGTTGTGATTAGGTCGTGTACCTTTTGTTTGACTTGTTCTTGCTGTGTTCAGTTGTAGGCTCGATACCCCAGTTGAAAAACCCTTTTTCCATTTCAAAAGTCGTTTATGCCCAGAGTGCTGTGCCATTCTCTACGTTTATGCGAAGCAAAAGAAGAAAAGGGGAAAATTTGGGACAGCTGAGTGTGCTTCAACTTCAGCCGGCTCCACCTCCGTATGCCGTCTTATTGGACTGTTGTTCAGGGTTTGCCATGTGCAGAATGAACCAAGCGCTGTGTTACGGGCTGTATCCAGACTAATCCTCAGCAGAGTATGGGCTGTGTGTTCAGGTTGAGCAGTGGTTCGCATGGGTTGTTTTGCTGTTGGCTGGTTCGTTATCTAATTATTATAATGCAAGTGTTCAATTTTCAGACAACAAATCAATTTCATTTACATTGAGGTGCAACATGATGCAATGCGATGCAATATATGAAATGTACAAATGTAACACTTTTTCAGATAAAAAGTTTGTTTCATTTCATCATCTTTTTCAAGTACATAGTTTTGGAAACAAAAATCTGCCTGCGGCAGTACAAGGTACTCTAGCTACCATAACGTACAAAAAAGAAGAAAAATAGCAAAAGTCTGGATCAATGTCAAAAGGGCTCAGGCTTAGGGGTCCGTCCTCGTCCTCTTCCTGGACGAAGGTCCAGGAGCATCGTCATCAGCATCGTCAACTGAGTCTGAGCCTGAGCTGTTTCCGGTCTCCTCCTCGGACAACTCAGCCTCAGCCTCAGCCTCAGCCTCAGACTCATCATCATCATCAGGAACGGGTGCCCGTGAGCTACTCCCAACGTGGGTACGCCCCGCTTTGGTGCGGGGGTATACTCTGCCATCTCGGGTGGAAACGGAAGGTCCAGCCGGAGCACTTCCCACAGGAGGAATCTGAAAAGGGTGCTGAAAAGTACAAAAGGCAAACACATCAGTATACTGTGACCAGTTTATCAGTGCAGAATGCAGTGTATGAGTACAGCGTGTGAATACTGTGAGGAGTTTATCAGTGCAGAATGTAGTGTACGAGTACAGTGTGTGAATGCTGTGAGTAGTTTATCAGTACAGAATGCAGTGTTTGAATGTAATGTATGAATGCCGTGAGTAATGCTGTGAACAGTCTGTGGGCTGCAGTATGTCAAATGCCATGAGGGTCGTGTATCGGGTGTTGTGTTGACAATATGATGCATCAGATTGTGTAGATTTTGAGACTGCAGTTGAAGAACATACTGGAATGCCATAGATGGATAGAAGGTCAAGGCTCTGTTGGAGCATCCCCATCACAGAAGCAGTCAGCTCTAGGGACTGGCGAGTGTACTCGGAAGAGGCCTGCAAAAGGGTTGGAAGCATCAGTATTTTGCGAAATATCAATAAACTGAAATGAAATGACAATGCAAGATGCAAGATGAAGTAGTATATATCGGAGTTAAGTCGTAGAACCCGACTAACTCATGATCAGCTGGAGGGGGAGCAATGGGAATCTGATAAGTCGCCCCAGCTTGTCCTCGGCATGTCATCGTAGTGGGGAGCGCTGGCCAACTAGCCCCTCGTCCCCTTCGAGCTCCACCCTTGCCACGGACTCGAGCTATCCTCGATGTCCCTACCCCTGCCCCCGTCCCCGGCCGCTGGTGCCAAAGGCCTCTCTTGCTCAGCTCGGCAGCTACCGCTCAGAGGCCGCATAATGAAGGCCCGGACGTACTCTGAGTAGTTGCCTTCACCCCTGAAACCATCTGCCTCCCAGCCGATCATATAGTCAGTCATCTGCTCGGGAGTAAACCTCTCTGTCTCCCTCATATGCTCAAGAGGGTGAACTGGGACTATCTGCTCAGGTAAACCTAGGGTCTGGCGGAGGAAATGCTCACCCAAGTACCAAGCCCGACAGACCGGGCCCTCTAGCAAAATCCTAAAGCGTGAGGTCTCCTCAGCACCGATGAACCGCGCCCGCATCGTCGCTGGCAATGGAGCCCAAGGCTGCCAGGTGATCTGAAAATGAAATGCAATTTGTTATCTACTATTATTGAAAATACAGTGTAAAGTGAAGCTTAAATGAACTGCAAGTTGAACATACCTCTACGGGAGTGATGGTGTCGAAGTAGCGGCGGAAAAAGATAAACGTCTCCCGGGGCCTCCGCACACACCTCACATCAAAACGGCACAAGAATGGAACGACAAGAGGGGTCTCTACGTCTGGCACAGGCGCAAGTCTCGGAAAGTAGGCGTAGACCCACAACTGCAGAGTAAATACCAGTATGCTTATTAGATAAAGCAGAATGCAGAATAAAATAAAAATTGCAGAACCGTGTATTGTGCAGTGTATTGTACAGAGTGTACTGAAATGAGCAGGTATGCGGTCGGTATAAAAGCGAGCATGTGTGTGTGTCAAGATACCGTCGGTAGAGAGTACAGTGTGTGCAGTGTGCAGAGTACAGAAAATGTTGAGCAGAAAATGTAGAACATCAATGAAAAACAGAAAAAGAAAACGTACCTCCCAAGCTCGCCAGTAGCCCCCGAGCAGCTGTCCGCCGCAATGGGAGGCTGAGCTCATATATCCATATAGAGTGGCCAAGACAGCGCCACCCTAGTCGTAGTGTAAGATCTGTGTGACATCCACAAGAGCGCTCAGCAGACAGAGGGGCATGGTGTTCGCCCGATCGGCGAAAATGGTCGTCCCCAGCAGGAACATGAGGAAGCCGCACGCATATCGCTCCACCGCCTCCTGGGTCATCAGAGTTTCCTTAACTAAGGCTGGCTGAACTCTGAATTGGACCTCGAACCATGAGTACCTGACGAAGCCGGGACACGCGAGAGGCGGCACCTCGCCAAGCAATTAGATATGCGTAGCCTCCCACTTGTCCATGTCGGTGTCGAAGGGGATCGGATCACCCCCCACACCCTGATGCCGGTGAGCATCGAGAAGTCATAGGGAGTCATCGTCATGTCTCCCGTAGCAGAGAAGTGGAAGGAGTCGGTGGTGTCCCACTACCTCTCCGCTAGAGTCGCAAGGAGAGGCCTGCTCGTAGTGAGGCGCGAGAGTCCCCTGCAGAATGTGCCGAAGTCGGCCTGATCTACGATGTGGCGAACCGCATTGGGTAGCTCCGTGTACCAATCTCGAGCGGCAATGTTCGCATAACCCCCGGACGGCATGGGAATCTCCCTGTATTTGAAAACAAAACCGTTGCGAAGTAATATAAAATGTACAGTTTTGAAGAACAGTCAAAATTGATGCAAATATAGCGTGTGTGCACGTTTTCAAATTCAAACAAACATTGGGTGTCGGTGTGCTTGCAGTAAACTATAACATGCGATGTGTCAGCGTGTTTGGGTGGTTCAGTACAGATATAGCGTGTGTGCACGTTTTCAGATTCAAACAAACATCGGGTGCCGGTGTGATTGCAGTAAACTACAGTGTGTGCTGTCTCAGTGTGTTTGAGTGGTTCAGGGCTAGTGCAGTCTGTGTGTACATTTCAGATTCAAACAGACATCAGTTGCAAGTGTGTTCACAGTCAACTACAGTATACAGTGTATAGGTGTATCTGGGCTAAGCAGTTAAAGAACATAATCAGCTACGGCGGTTAAGTGCTCTACATCGCGGAAAATAAAACAGAGGGAAGAATATACCTCGGAAGCACCAAAAGACAGATGAGACGTCGGCTCGCGCAAGAGAAGCTCTGGAGGCACCGCCCTATCGAAGCTCCTGAACTGACGGAGTCCGTCGGGAGGCAAATGTGAATCGCCAGCTAGTAGGTCGCCGGGTCGAACGGGCGGACGCTTAAGGGGAGAAGCTCAGCCCCGGGATCCATCTCATGATCCGAGGGAGTCCCACCCCATGGAATATCATCCGCCATGTCAAAGGTGGTGTGAAAATGACTAGGAAAGTGGAAACCGGATGAGAATGCGAAAGGTCAACTAAAAAGTCAACAACCGAGGGGGCGGAAAATGGCTGGAAAAGGCGGCAAATGAAAGGGCAAGGAAATCAAGAGAAACTTGAGGGGAACAAACCCTAAAAGGTGGAAATAGCAAAAAAAAAACACTGAAATGAAGAAATATTCAGTTCAAAATGTTCGAAACGCGAAGAACTTCGCGAATCGAACGATGAAACGGGTGTGAAACGCAAGAAAATGGAGGATCGAAGGGAAGAAAATATCCTAGAGAGAGAGAAGGTGAAATTTCGGCTAAGAGGAAGTGAGAAAAATAGGGTTTGAAACCCTATTTTAAAAGACCCGAGGCAAAAAGACCAAACTGTCCCGACTCAGCAACTTTTGGCCGGTTGGCCGAATTGTTGGCCGGTCGGCCAAATATTTGGCTAGTGAGATGTTTTGATGGCCGGTGGATGGCCGGTGACCTCCCCTCATGGCCGGTGAGCCTCCTATAACCCTGTTTGGGTCATATGTGTAGTTTGGGCCCTTCATTTCTCAAGACAGTGCAAGAAATGGCATTTCCGAAGCTCAACCGGCCTCCGTTTTGACCTCGGACCGTGTCTTCTGTGCGTGGCACTCGAATATGTACAAGGCGTATCCTTTTTGTATCCTTTTGTCTCTTACAAGATTTGAAAGTTGCCCCACATGCGTTGCGTTACAACGTTTTGTCGTGAAACATGCGTTAGTTATACGCCGTCGCACTTGCACCGTTATGAACATATCTCGCATTATCATGCGCATGCCATACTTGTGTTAATATGCACATTCTTATGTTGCATTGTCATGCATTCTGATAATTGCATTGTCATGCATTTCAAAAGCCATGTAGTGTCGCGCGTTCCAAGTTCATTTGCATTGTCATGCATTCCGATAGTTGCATTGTCATGCATTTCAAAAGCTGTGCAGTGTCGCGCGTTCCAAGTTCATTTGCATTGTCATGCATTCCAATAGTTGCATTGTCATGCATTCCAAAAGCCATGCGGTGTCGCACATTCCAAATTCATTTGCATTATCATACACCTCCATATCGGTCTGGCGAGACCTTAAACACGCGTTTTGAGTTCATATGCATTGTCATGCATCTCGAGCGATGCGCATTGTCGCACATTAGAGTTAACATGCATTGTCATGCCTTTCAAGCGACGTGCGTGGTCACGCATTCAAGATCATGTGCATTGTCGTGCACATCCAAGAATGTACGGTATCACGCATTCGCATCAACATGCATCAATTGCATTATCATGCATTTCAAAAAATCAAAACAAAACAAATAGCATATGTCATGCATTTCATTGTAAATAGTGCATATGTCATGCATTTCATTGTAAATAGTGCATATGTCATGCATTTTTACTGAATACATTCCATTCCATTGCATATTTGTAAATATTGCATTGTAGCTTGCATACATTCACTGCATCACCTCCATCTATGGCTTGCGCCTTTCCATGTTGAGCTTGGTCTGGTATGTGCCCATACTCTTCACGTCTATACACTCATAGTTCTGTATGACCTTTTCTATGTTAGACGCGGTTTGTGTGTGTCCATGCCTTTCCTAGGCAAGATTTGGTTTGGCCCGCGTGCCTTATCCATTGTATCCTTTCCATTCCAGTGCATATTTGTATACATTGCATTGTAGCTTGCATGCATCCATTGCATCACCTCCATCTATGGCTTGCGCCTTTCCATGTGAGCTTGGTCTGGTATGTGCCCATACTCTTCACGTCTATACACTCATAGTTCTGTATGACCTTTTCTATGTTAGACGTGGTTTGTGTGTGTCCATGCCTTTCCTAGGCAAGATTTGGTTTGGCCCACATGCCTCATCCATTGTATCCTATCCATCCCATTGCATATTTGTAAATATTGCATTGTAGATTGCATGCATTCACTGCATCACTTCTATCTATGGCTTGCGCCTTTCCATGTTAAGCTTGGTCTGGTATGTGCCCATACTTTTCATGTTGAAACACGGTTATGAGATTTGGTGTACACCGCCTATTCCACGCTGGTATGTTGGTTTGAGGGTGACGGCGCCATTTTCCGTGTTCAATATGGTTTGTTTGTGTCCATGCCTTTCCTAGGCAAGATATGTTTTGGACCGCGAGTCATATCCATTGTACATATTACATTGTAGTGTAATTTTTGCATCTAGCATTAGGATCATTGTTCTTTCGTTAGCGGGTTATTTCCCCACTTATGTTATTCCACCCAATTACTTGTTCTTGTGTCCGTCTACATTACTCATAGTTCTGTATGACCTTTTCTATGGTAGACGGACTTGTCATCTCCATCAATCTATTTGACATTTGTGAGGTTTTGAACCGCTCAGGATTTGATCATGATTCAATTGCATTGCATATCATTTGCATTGTTTATACATAGTTTTTTAAGCATTGCATTCTCATTTGCATTATTATACATAGTTTTGTATATATTGCATATCATTTTGCATTCATTTTGCATGTTATGCATGTTACTAACGGTATCGTACCTGTTAAGTTGCTTTCTTTTGCAGGCACGATATTGTATGTACAGTTCATTTGAGGCTGGGCAACTAGACGAACCGGACAGGTATTATATCCTCCGAGTGAGACATATTGAGAATTGCATAATTCTCTTACATCTTTTCTACATTGTAGTGTAGTTTGGTGTACGCTTGCTTAAAACTGTTGCATGTTATGCTTCGTTACAGCTTTCTCTGCATGATCATAAGTTATTTTCGGCTTTGTGCATTGTCTTGCATTTTGACCCTGTCTTCGGGCACATATCTTGTTTGTCTTGCATGCTTTGTCTAAGTCTTCGGCCTTGTAAAAAATGGATCGTCTCTGGGCTTTGACAATCACTCCCGTCATTGTTATGACTTCCGAGTTCTGTCAAAGAGGGGCAACTGTAGACACCCCATTTTTTACCATCCTCAAGACTTGGACGTCACCGCTTGAACACCTGGTGATTATCCTTGTTTGTGTTTGTCTTGAGTTCTCGGAGGACTCGGCTACGCGCCTTGCCTCAGGATCTCTCGACTCGACTGTTTTGTGTCTGGTTTTGTAGCAAATACTTGTGTTTTTCCTTGGAGGGGTAGGGAATGGCTTGTGGGCCATCCCCACACATCACCAGCCATGGCTTGAGGCCACTGGCTATGTTTTGTTGCCACCGGCCAAATGTTTGGCCGGCTGGCACTATAGATGGTCGACCGGCCATCTTTTTTGGTCAAAATGCATTTTTGGCTGGCCAACCACTGTGCATCTGCTTTTGCAGATATTTTTATGCTAGCTGTGCTAGCTGGCATACACCTTTGCTCCCCTCCATACACGTATATGGAGGGATCTCCCTCTTGACTAGCTTACTTGAGAAGCTTTGCAAGAGTGAGCTTTATAAGAGGGAGCCTCTCCTCCCTTCATTAGGGTTAGAGAAAAATTCAGAGAGAGCTCTAATATTAGGGTTTGAGTAGTGTATTTATTCTATCTCTATGTCTCCCTCTCTTGTACTCTTTGTGTGTGTTTAGTCTTACTATTGCACACAAATACATAGTATTACACCTTCTCTTGGTTGCTGAGGGGCCAGAGGGTTGTTCTTGGTGTTCTTGGGTGGTTTTGAACTCAAAGAACCAGATGGAGCATTGTTTGTGAAGAGGGTCTACAAGGGTAAGAATCTTACCCCTTTTTCCCCATTTTTGCATAGCTTTTTAACCTATCTTGTAACTATTTTTAGACTTTGTGTATAATTAAAAAAAGTCTTGTTTTTGAGTCCTTTAAATAGTTGTTTAAGAGTGTTTTGTTATTTGGAGGTGTTTGACCCTTCTTAGGCCTTGTTTGGCCCCCTTTTTTGTGCTATTTTGGTGAGCTCCGGGACCACATTGTTTGGGCCTCCTCACCACTGAAATCTTGAGAGATTTCAGTGGTGAGGATGGTGGTTTAGGGTCCCAAGGAGGAGAGGGCCACCCCCTTTCCTTGTTGTCCTTGAAAAGGGCCATTTTTGCCTCATGAGTGAGCATCTAATTTAGGTTCATGTTGGCCATGTGCTAGCTGTTATTTGTGCTTATTATGTCATAATATAGCTCTATTTTTACTTGGTTTAGGTACACCATGCTTGCTTAGCATACATGCCTTGTAATGCCATGTTTAGGACTTAACATGCTTTAGGTTTTGATCCTTGTTCTAGCATGATTTTGGCCAAGCTTTGTGAAGCTTTTGTGTTTTTTTTAGCATGCTTGAGTTTTGTTTTTGGTTGTTTTGGTCGACCATCACATGCTTAGTATAGCCACCTTGCCTTTTAGCTTGTTAGCCTTAGGTGTGTGAGTGTGTAGCATGCATTACTTGCATTATTTCAGTGGTTTGGAACCACTTACCATGTTATTTCAGTCCTTATAACATGCTTGCATACTTGCATTTGATACTCCTTTGTTGCTTTAAAAGGTTGTTGCCTTATGCTTCATGAATGCGCTTCTTTGTATGCTTGCATGTTTAAGCCACTTAGATGCCATCTAGGTGTTCCCTTAGCATTGTCTAGGTCTGCCTTGAACCTGTTTTAAGTCCTCTTAGCCTTGTGAGGCTTGGTTGACTTAGCCATGGTATAAGTCTTGCCTCAAGTACTTGGACCAATTGCATGCCATGTTTGTCTTGTTTAAATTAGTTTGGCACCATCATTAACATGATTTTTCAGAGTTTACATTGCATGCTAATTGTCCATGTTTAGGCTCTTTTAAGTGTGCTTAAAGGTTGCTTGTTTGATGCTTAAGTGTTGGCCCATCAACATGTACATGTGTGTGTGTGTGTAGGCCCTCATTTCCATGGCACTGGCCACTGTTTTAGGCTTGTTTGAGGGCTGCCTAAATTAGTTTAAGTCCACCCCTTTGCATGTTGTTGCATGCTCACCTTGTGTGTTGTTGCATGATTAAATGAAGCCATATGCTTGCTTGCATGCTTGAACATTCACATTGTGTCTTGCATACTTGTAGGTTGCATTGCTTCATGCTTTACATGCTTCTTTACTTAGGTCGTGTGCCTAACCCATATTACACATTGCATTGCCATGTTGCATACTAGCCTCCATACCTAGGATGCGTAGCATTGGTATGCATGCTTCACCTCTTGAGTTGAGTATGATAGAGGTTGAACCCCATTTTGTTTGATTATGTGCATTGCATTCCATATTGAAATACATACTTGGTTTCTTGGGCCATCATGCATGGAAATGCGCGATTGGTGGTCCGAGAATCGAGAACCATATCCCTTTGAGTCATGAATATGATAAGGGGTGTGATTGGTGCATACATTGCTTGAAATGCATTGCCATGCTATGTTTTGCCCTCTGCTGTTGTCAAAAACAAATTCTGCAGGACGATTTGGCCGGCCGGCCATCTTCAGTGCCGACTGGCCATCCATAAGTGGCCGACGGATTAATTTGTGGCCAGTGACCATTCTCCATGGCCAGTGACCAATTCCCTCAGCCGATGGTGTTCCACAGCATTCAGAGAAGCAACCTTGAGATTTGTGCAGTCCTCTGGAGAAGGATAACAGTCAAAGCTGAGGCAACTTGTGCATGGCAGTGGCTTTTCGAGCGGAGCCGGGAGCGCATTGCATTGGGCCCTCTTCTCGAGGCTGTTTATTGCTTTCATTAGATTAGTTAATTTGTTAATTAATTAATTGGTCTGTAATATTTAATTAGCTTGTAGGTTAATTAAATTGTATTATTCTTTCGGCCCCTCTTCGAGCAAGGGCAGATTTGTAATAAGTGTGGGTGCGTGTGTGCATGTCTTCCAACCCCCACTTCTTTCTCCCTTTTACTTACCTGCTTTTGATGGTTAGTATTAGGACATGTTTACTTTAGGATACCTTATGCTATGCATGTGTGCATCATTCATCAGTATTGCATGCACTGGGCTCGGCCCATCATGCTAATAGCATAGTATTTCAAATCTAACTTGAATACGTGCTATTTGTTGCATTCCCCATGCCATCCTAGGATTAAGCCGAGCCCATTCTAGTGACATTTTGTATGCGTTGCATTAGCCATTTAATATGGACTTGGATCATGCATTGATTCCTAACATGTTAACTGTTTTGGCACGGAGTACGATGTAAGTATTTATGCTTTAGCATCTTGCACGAGTGTGAGTGTTTGCCATGATAGCATGCTTACCATGTGGCTAGATGCTTAAGTGATATAAACTGCCTGAATGCCTGTGGGTGAAGGTTGGATTATTTGAGATGGGACAACGTATTGAAATCCGTGTTTTAGCCTACTTATGAGTAGCAAATTTCAAATTGTCTTTCAAAAGAACGGATATGCAATGCTTTGTTCCAAATTAGGCGATCTAGTCTATACTTTTTGTGTTGTGCGCATCACATAGTAATTCTAGCTAATTAACTGGAATAAGAACAAATAACGTTTTCAAAATCAGATATCGTGGTTGGTAGAGGCCGATCTTCGGATCGGGTGAGATGGGGTGCTCATAGCTGACCTTCCCCAATCGTACCCAAGTTCCTGAGCCGAGGCAACTTTGGTGATGACGGACACGTGGCCTTAGGCACGAGTCAGGGTTTCCTAAATTCCCCCATAAAAAATATTTAGGTGGCGACTCTGTATCTGGCAAAGCAGTCCATGTTTGGCACTTCTTTCAAAAATCTGTTTCTCAAAATGATTTGCCGAATTTGGACTCTTTGGTTCAGATTAAGAACCGTGACAAAATGAGTCCAAACTGTGGTAGCATAAGTCCCTCAGGGCGCGTCCACACCACCCAACAACTGAAATGTACCCAATATGATATTGGCAAACAAGTAGTCCGTACCTTTCGTGTGTGTTCTAAACAACACAGTGGAAATGTGACAGACACACAATTTCAGAATAGCATCACTATCAAAGACTGACGATGTGCTGTCACAAACAACCAGATACCACTCTGCCGTCACAAACAACCTACTAACCCCCATTCACACACAAACAACCTATTATCCCCCAGTAAGAAAATAAAAAAAGGCAACCCCCTCCCCTTCACAAAAAAATACAACAAATAAAAAAAAACAAATATACCTTTGCAACTCGATAGTCCTGACGGTAGTCTTGGGCTTCGCAATTAGCATGCCACACAAACACCCAACCCACGCAGTCCCCACACACCCCCACCTCTGTAGCCCCTCCAAAACCCTAACATAGTACAACCAACGTTCAACTAGTAGAATATAAGAATTGACAATTGTGCGCAACTAATCCCACCAAAAACGGACGTGCGTGCAAGGAAGGGCACAATTGTCTCACTAAAATAGGCCAAACAAAGGAAATAGGATCAAACGGAAATATATTTCCCTACTAACAGGACTAATGAGAACAATAAAACAATCTTGGGACTAATTGGTAAAACTGTTTGTAGGATAGGATTTATCAGTAAATATCCCTACTTGGTAATAATTTTTCATATTTTCAAGATACTTTTTACATATTTCTCAATATTAAAAAATGCTTAAAAGGAAAAATTATCGCATAAGTTTGTCCCATATCCTACATGATATGCCATTACAATTATTGGTTAAATATCCACTATTTTTTTTTTTATTTTTTCTCCTATGTATTACATAAAACAATCAATAGAATTCAAAGAGCATACTGCCTAATTGAAATTTTTGGAAGACAAGATAATTTCTTTCCTAAAAGAAACTTGTTAGTGGAAAATTATACAATAATTTTGGAGTATTACGTGGTTATACTCCCACACCCATTACCATTCATTATATCACTCATGTTTCTCAATCACCTAATATAAATAATTAATATTGCACATTCTCTACTAATTATATTAATATAAAATATCAAGTGACTATATTCCTGAACAATCAAATTGTTAGCATTTGTCGTTATTTAAATAACCATAGCACAATAAAACATGGAGGCGTTAGCATTGTGAGCTAATGCCTCTTCTGAGGGCAATTTGGGAAGATCGATTTTTTAATTTTTTTAAATTTTTCGGCTTTTTTATGTCATATTACCTCTGTATAAATTTATTTATTTTTTTTACACAAAAAATCAATTTTTTACCATCTTTTCAAAACACCACTCTGTCTTTGAGGCTTCATTGGAAGATCTAAAGACTTTCACTACAAAAAATTAAGGTTTTAGAGGCCAAAATATATGGATAAGATTATATTTTAGGAATCAAATATTTTTGTCGCGAAAAGTGTCGTTACTTTATTTTTAGTAACGAAAATTGGATATTAGTGATGAATTATTATCCTTTAAGGACCAAAATTTTTAACTCAAAATATAAACCAATTTGAGACCAAATTATTATCCCTAAAAGTCTATTTAATACTGACATTTCCAAAAAAATTTTCGGTAAAAGCCTTATTTTTAACTTTTCAAGATGACTTTTTAGCGACTATCATAATGACAATAGAAATTGATACCTAAATATCATTTATAACAAAATTTTCATTTTTAAAGAATAAAATATTTGAGATTTGAAATAAATATAATTTTTAAAACTATATGAGGTGATTCATATTTTAATTAAGCTTCAAAATATGTATTTATAATTTATCCATTTAAAATTAAATTCATTCACTCCTTGAGACTTGCATTAAACCACGGTGCTTCATTCACACGTTGGAAGTTCCAGTGCAGCGCCGCCTCATCTTTTGTGCTTCGTTGTGTTTACAATTTTTGTTAGATAAAAAATTTAAAACAAAAATGCTCCTAAGCAGTTTGTTTGATTCTATTTTTCAGAAAATAATTTTTAACAAATTTTACTTTCTTATTTTTTATATTTTAATGCTTTTAATGATTTTTTTAATATTTTAAGCAAATTTTTTTAAAAAATTTTTAGACACACCTAACATAAATACACTTAAAAAGTATAATATTTGTGAAAAAAATCTTTAAAAAATACACTAAATACCAAAAAATATAAAAAATATAAATAAAAATTTAGTACATTTTTCATATTTTTGTGTATTTATTAATTTTTAATTTTTTCACAAATATTTTACTATTTAAATACATCTAAGTAAGGTATATCTAAAAAATTTTAAAAATTGCTTAAAATTTAAAAAATACTAAACACATAAAAATAAGAAAAAAAAAATTAATTTTTTGAAAACTGAAACCAGACACACTTTTACTAAAAATTCTACCAACTGTCTCACATGAGTGTAGGACCTATATGGGACACACATGGTGTGGGTCCTACACCTATGTGAGACATTTGGTAGAAATTTTGATAGAACTTTTGGAATCTTTAACATTACTCAATTTTAAATATATATAAAATTTATAAAAAAAATTGATGAGAATAATGTGAAAATATCATTATTGTAAATAAATTTATGTATAATGATGTTTTATTTTCAAGTGAAAGGTCAACAATAAATCACATTATTATGTATGAAAATTATAGGGAGATATTTTTAAGGTCTCTAATATTAAAAATTTTATAAGACGAATGACATTCGATATTTTTATAGTAGCTAAGTGTAGATGCGCCCGAACGTCCCGGGAAAATCCTGTTTTGTTCATTGAGCTTATTACAGTTTGGATTCAATGTCACGGTTCTGAATCTAATCTGACAAAGTGCAATGCAAGATTGATAAATCACCAAAGAGTCCAAATCTGGCAAATTGTTTTGAAAAATTGATTTTTTTAGAAAGAAGTGCCAAACATGGACTGTTTTGATAGATACAGAGTCGCTAAATGTTTGGAAAATTTAGGAAACCCTGACTCGCGTCTAAGGCCACGTGCCCGTCATCACCAAAGTTGCCTCGGCTCGGCAACTTGGGTACGAGAGGGGAAGGTCATGCAATGAGCACCCCCGCTCGCCCGACCAAAGATCGGCCACTACTAAACATGATATCTTGTTTTTGAAAACACTTGCGTTCTTATTCTGGTTTATTAGCCTAGAATTACTATGTGATGCGCACAACATATAAGTATAGACTGGATCGCCTAATTTGGAACAAAACATCTCATGTTTGTTTGAAAATGGTTGGCTACTTGCAAGTAGGCTAAAATATGGATTTTGCCACCCTCAAGTGGGCTTAGAAAATATGGTGATTTGCCACTCTCAAGTGAGCTTAAAACTCGCAATCAATGAATTGTCCCAATTCAAGTAACCCAACCTTCACCCACAGGCATTCAGGCAGTTATATCACATAAGCAAGTAGCCTCATGGCAAGCATGCTATCATGGCAGTCACTCACACAGTTGCAAGGATGCTAAAGCATAAACACTTACCGAGTACTCCAAGCCAAAACAAAAGCTATGTTAAAAATCAATGCATGATCTTAGCTATGTCGAGAATGCCTAATGCAACACATACAAAATGCAACTAAGATAGGCTCGGCTATTCTAAAATGTCATGTGAAATGCAATTTGATACATGTATTCAAACAGGAATTGAAATACAATGCGGTTAGTATGATGCGCTGAGCCCGATGTGTGCAAGACAGATGAATAGATGCAAACATGCGAGCATAAGGATACTAATTGAAACATGCCCTAAAACTAATCATCGTAAGCTGGTAAATAAAAAGGGAGAAAGAAATGGGGGTTGGAAGACATACATCACACACACGCACACTTATTACAAAATTTGCCCTCTCGACGGAGGGTCCGAATAAATAATACAGAACCAGCTAGGTAATCTAAGCTAATATAATTAAACTAGTTATTATACGACGAAATGAATAACAAGTTACAACTACTTATTACACAACATTAACTAAGTAAGCAATCTAAATGAGTATGCAAACTAAATGAATGTGGGCTGCCCCAGCTCTGCTTTGAATGACAAAGGATGCATGCATGCTTGAATTGCCTTGTTTGAAAATCCCTCACGACACCCTGACTTGCCTCTGTTTGCAATTGACCTCAGAACACTGCACAAAGCTCCAGAAGGTTGAAACTCTACCCTGGGAATCTGTGGGAAGGCTGCCAACCAGCTATTGGCCTTGGAGACCACCTGCTGATCACTTTTGTGGTGAAAAATCAGAAAAAGTGGTTGGCCAGCCACTAAATCTGGTCGGCCGACTAGTTTCTGCCCCTGGTTTCTGGTTTTCTGCAACAGAAGGCAAGAGAGAGAGAGAGATGGCAAAGTATTCGCAACACATGTGTGCACGACCACTCTCCCCATCATTGCATAAGCTCAAGGGAGTGTAGTCCTTGACCCTTGGGCCACAAATCCCGCATCTCGATGCATGATGGCCGAGGAGTCGAATTGCACGGCTCAATGTGAAATGAATGCACATACAAGCACCTAAAGCCAATAACTCCGTCATGGGTAGTCAAGAGTGTCGGCGACCGGGAATCGAGGCACGTTTCATCATTTCAAGCATGAAACGTCCCTCGTTCCCCGCCTTTGGACTAACCTTTATTCCAAACACAATGCAACAAACAAGGCATGCACCAATGCAACTTTAGCACGCAATCTTAATGCAATGCAACTAAATCATGCAAACATGCAAGGGATAACATGCAAACATGCAACTAGCACACACAATGCTATGAACTAACAATGGCATACTCAATGCACATGACGCTTAGCATACACAATGCACATAGAAACTAACATACACAATGAGATGAACAAGACATGCACAATGCGATGATCAATCATGCGACAACATGACATACTCAATGCTATGAACTACAATAGCATACTTAATGCAAAATAGACTTAAACCAAAATGGATGGGCCTCAGCCACTCCCAAATCAGTGGCCATTAGATGATGGAAATAAGGCATCAAAACACATACGATCTTGCACAATGCAACGGCCCCAAGTCTATGGCACAAAACACAACTTTCCAGACACATTGAAAGGATGAAATATTGAGTGCAATGACACATGTTTCAGCTCTGAAATGGCATACAAAATGACTTCGAATTATGCAAACAACTCATGTAATGCATGTTGAATGGCTCAAGTATCGAAATTAGTGAAGTGTATTACACTATAGGCATGCAAGGCAATGCTCAAATGGCCAAACCAACTCCAAACAGACCCTATGCAGGCCCAAAATAGTAGCAAAATAAGTTGGGATGATGGCTTGAAAGGCACAAAAATGAAGCTCATGCAATGGCTCACAAAATAAGGTATAAAAGCACAACTCTCAAGGGCACTTAAAGAGTGGAAAACATGGAAGTATGACAACCCTACATGCTCTGAAATATCATGCTCAATGATGCCAAAACATGAAAATACCTCAAGTTAAGCATGCAATGGACTTCAAAACTAGAAGCTAGTCAAGGCTATTACACTACAAGCATGCATGACAAGCATCTTTCGACCAAGAGGCCTCAAAATAGAACTAAGGTAGCCCAAAATATGAACAAAACCAGGTTGGAGCATGGCCAAAATATGCTAGAATAGAGGGCCAAAACATCATACATTCTAAGCTAGTAAACATGATTTACACTACAAGCATGTGAAGCATGTGAGAGGCTACCAAACTAGCCAAAAATAGAGCCATGGCATGCCAAATAATGACCAAAAACCCACTGAAATATGACCAATACATGCAAGAATGACATGCTACTTTGATAAGCCACAAAAGGGATTATTCTACACATGCAAGAGGCAAACCCAAGGTGACCAAACCAGCCATAGACAGAGTCTAGGAAGGCCCTATAAGTCACCAAAAAGTGCCAAAACCGAGCCTTGAAAGTATGAAAACATATGCTCTTTTGATAGGCCAAAAATGCAAGCAAACAAGACCAAAAGAGAAAGGGTCACCCCTCTCTGATTTAGGCCTGAAAACCACATGCCAACCACTGAAAATCCATTGGATTTCATGCAAGGGTCAACTCAAAGGCCTTATGGCATGGCACAAAACAAGGCCAAATAGGGCATGCAAGAGGGAAGATGACCCTCAGCAGCAAAAGGGCCTTACACAAACATGAAAAACACTTAAATATGGAGCTTTTTTCAGTTGACAACAAAGCTCAAATAAGCATGCAAGTATGGCTAAGAGAATGATCAAGACAAAACTTAAAAGGGGAGACAAGAAGTTACCCTTGAAGCACTGCAATACCAACAAGTTTCTCAGCCAAAAACCAAACTCTTGAGCCTTCTCAAGACCCACCAGCACCTCAGTAACAAGGTAAGAGCGAAAATGTGAAGCAATGGAGAGGGAGAGCCTCTCTTAGAGAGAGAAAGAGAGAGATATATGGAGAATATAAGCCTATGCCTTGAACCAAATTCAGAACCTCTGGAATGGAGAGAGAGAGAGCCTCTCTTATAGAAAAATAAAGGGGTCAAGCTTCTTGGAGAAGCTAAACATGGATGCAATCCCCCCATACACGTGTATGGAGGATACAGTCTGTGCCTCACAATGGCATCCATTCAACAGATAAAAGGAGGAAACCCGCGACCGTAAAAGGTGGTCGACTACTTTTAGTGGTTGGCCGACCACCCAAAGTGGTTTCCCAGAATAAAAGCTGGTTGGCCGGGGGAATTGGTGGTCTCCACACTGAAAGCAAGCCAATGGTGGGGTGGGAAACCAGAAAAAGTGGCCCTCAGACCAAGAAAACCAATTTCCCGACCAGAAAACTGGTTGGCGGGGAGAAAAGTGGTTTCCAAGGAGAAAGATGGTCTCCCACCCTTGTACCACCTTCCAAACAAGGAAAACAAGGTTCATGCCAAGAACAAACCAACACGGATGCGAAACAAGAGTTCGGGAGGCAAGACGCGCGGCCAGGGGCCTCGAAAACTGGCTGTTGAGCACAAAAAGTGGTGTATGACCACAAAAGTGGTCTCCCGGACCACAGTGTCCCTCTAGACAGAGGAAACAAGGTGTGTTCCAAAAAAACGTGCCAAACGGAGAATGTTAAGCGGTCCCGAACCGAGGCGCATGGCCGACCGCACCGAAAATCGAAAACTAGTCTCCAAACGAGAACAGTGGCCTACGACCACGAAAAGTAGTCTACGACCACTGAGAGATGGTCTACAAGATCTCTTCCTCCCTCCGGGAAAGAGAAAAAAAGACTTAGTCCGTAGACCGAGTCAAAGTATAAAGAGTCTCGAGGTCCGGAGGTGAGGCTCTCAGCTAAGAACTTCGAAACCTCAAAACGAGCACAACATGCGCAATCACCGAGCGCTCAATCGATGATGTCTGAGTCTTAAGGTCGGTCAAAAATGGGGTGTCTACAGTTGCCCTTCTTTGATAGAACTCAAAAATCATAAGTGACGGGAGTGAATGTCAAAGCCCAGAGATGACCCATTTTTGACAAGGCCGAAGACTTAGACAAACAGACGAGATAATCAAAGAGATGTGTCCGCAGGCAGGGCAAAATGCAAAGGACATGCACAATGCCGCACATAACTTATGATCATGTAAAGAAATCTATAATGAAGCACCTATACACAATAAATGCAACAATTTCAGCAAGCGAATACAGACCAAACTACATCACATGCAGAAAGGATGTAAGAGAATTATACAATTCTCGCTATGTCTCAGACGGAGAATACTGATTAAATGCATTCGTTGCACCAGCTTCAAATGAACCGTACATACAATATCGTCTGGTCGCACCAGCCTCGAATGAACTGTGCATACAATATCGTCTGGTCGCACCAGCCTCGAATGAACTGTACATATAATATCGTGCCTGCAAAAGAAGGAAACTTAACAAGTACAACATAGTTAGCAATACATGTTCAACGCCATATCGACCGCGGATACGTATGACTCCGATAGTAATGCAAGTGAAACGTGCGTGACGACGCAAGTAAAGTATGGATGCATGATAATACCAGTGAAACGTGCACAACAATGCAAGTGGTGTGCATAACAATATGGGATAAGTGTAACTTCAAAAGCATGTTTGAAACAAAATGCGGAGTAGAGAAGTACAAGCCTTAATGAGGGTAACTCAAACGCGACCTCCGATTTACCTCTTGGAGGGGTCACAACGCACTCAAAAAGGATACACCTTGCTCTTGGCGAGTGACGATGAGCCGCACGTTGAAGACTTGAATTTTGGTTCCCGCGGAGACAATTTGTGCCGAAAAGTGCACTTTTCTTGTACTTTCTCGAGAGCCAAGGACTCCAATCATCACCAAAATACACAGGGAGAACAAAGGGGCCTTGGAGACCACCCAGGAGGGCCACCGACCACTTAGAAAAGCTGCCGACCTGTTGTTGCCCGAAAAGTGGTCGGCCAGCCAGAAAAATTGGTTGGCCGACCAGTTTACAAAAATTGGGGCATTTTTGTCTTTTGATGTTCGGCCCTTTAAGTTCACACATTCAAATCATTCTTGCTCACACCTCTAAGGCCGAAATACACCCCTCTTCCTTCCTAGACCATTTTCTCTCTCAGATCTGCGCTTTGTATGCATTTTCCAACGCCCCACGCGAAGTTGTTTTGTGAAAACTTTCGATTTTCTTCACTTTGAACCGATTAAAATTTGATTTCCGAGCTTCTTTCTCCATTTCACCACTTGAGGTATGTTTGTCTCAAACTTTGGCACATTTTCTCAGGAGTTGACTTTTGTTGACTTTTTCCTTTCCCGAGAGTTGACTTTTGTTGGCTTTTTGCAATTTTGGCTCATTTCGCTCATTTTTGATCATTTTTGTAGATTTCTTCGAATGGTGGATCACTTTCATCACGACGGAGGTTCTCCACATGCCGAGGATGAGCTAGATATCATGTCATTGCCTCCAAGGATTCGACCTTTCGACCCGGAGAGGTACCACCCTCAGGAGCACATCTTGCCTCCTACCACCTTCTATCACTTTACCGACTTCGATCGGTGAGCACCCGCAGACCTACTGCTACGAGAGCCAAAGTCTCATCTGTCTCACCAGGTGCGAGAGGTACGTACTTCCCTTTTACATTCTTCGCAATGTATTTTTGCATTTCTTGCTCACTTCATGTTTTCGCTATGTATTATACTTGCTTGTTTTGAACACATTTACACGCATCCATCCGGTCCATTTGGCACACAGCTTATACATAACAATACTCTGTTCATTTAGCACGTAGCTCGTAACACAGTATTTGGCACGCAGCTTACTCTGAACGCACGGTTCATTCTGATCACACAGTTTGTTTCGGGCACACAGCACATTTTCGGGCACATAGCTCATTCTTTGGGCACGCAGCTCACTTTTTGGGCACACAGCTCACTTTTCGGGCATACAGCTCGCTTTTTAGGCACACAGCTCATTCTTTGAGCACGCAGCTCATTTTCGGGCACACAGCTCACTTTTCGGGCACGTAGCCCGTTCTTTGGGCACACGGCTCATTCTTTGGGCACACAGCACATTTTTTAATTCTGAACACGCAGCTCATACACTTTCATTTGTGAACACAGCTCATTTTACTTCATTTGCACGCAGCTCATACATTCTACTTTGAACACACAGCTCACACATTTCAATTCTGAACACGCAGCTCATACAATTTCATTTGTGAACACACAGCTCATTTACTTTATTTCTAAACACACATTTTATCTATTTCATTTGCATGCAGCTCATACATTCCATTTTGAAACTGAATACATCTGTTCATTCTGAATGCAGGTATTTTCCCATTCCACACGGGGTTATGGATCGATCCTTGCTAGGGAGTGATATGTGGAGCTCCCAGATGCTGTACGTCACATCGTGGATGAGGCAGGATTTGGACCTTTTTACGCGGGGATATCACGTTATCCAGCGAGTAGGACCCTCATGGGGGCACTTGTGGAGAGATGGTGGGACACCACTAACTCGTTCCACTTTTCAACCACTGGGGACATAACGATGGCTTCGTATAACTTCTCTATGTTGACGTGCCTTGACGTGGCCGGCCGACCGGTCCCCTATGACGCAGACATAGGCAAGTGGGAGGCGGCTTGAATTTATTTGCTAGGAGCCCGCCCGCCGATAGACAAATCATCAGGTAGAGTCAGGTACACCTGGTTCTTCGAACGGTTCAAGAGGACTATGCCTGAGACTGTCAAAGAGATAAAGCAATATGCCCGAGGTTTTTTGATGTTCCTCATCGGGACCACTCTGTTCTCCGATAGGGGGAACACAATTGGACTTTATTTGCTCAGTGCTTTGGTAGACCTATCATAGGTCAGCCAGTATGATTGGGGTGGCGCCGGCCTCGCTACCCTTTATTGTTACATGAGCATGACCTCCCGCGGGCGGGGGAACATAGTAAGTGGCTACTGGAGAGCCTGGGAGGTACATTCTACCCTCTTGACTTACAGTTTTGCTATCGATTATCTGTATACTGCACACGACACACATTACATTCTGCATTCTATATTATGCACTCAGCATTCTATATTTTCTGTACATTCTATATTCTGACAGCCACTGCCTTGGTTTTTTTTTTTTTTTTACAGCTATGGGTTTATGCCTACTTTCCGACGTTGGCTCCTGAGCTCGAGGTTGAGGTACCTCTGGAGATCCCCTTTTCTCGCAGATTTGAGGGTCGATGCCGGCCGAGGACTCGGGAGACTTTGCCCTATCTCCGACAGTTCTTCGATACTGTACGACCGACGGAGGTAATCCAAAACTCTCAGTTCATCATGTTTTCAACTTTGGTTCATCTTGCATATTTACGACATCTAATCAGTTTACGCACTTGTTATTTGCAGATCACTTGGCAGCCCTAGGCACCCTTGTCAGGAGATGCCCGGTTCTGATTCCCTGGGGCGTGGGCCACTTCTCGATATAAGATTTTATTTGAGGGGCCAGTTGGCAGGGCCTGGTTTTTGGGGGATCGCTTCATGCATCGGACGATGGGCAACCCTGATCAGGGTATCCCCTCAACACCTCCAGATAACATGCGATCCACTGAGGGACTCAGTCCCCGGGAGGTCGAGGAGCTCATGTTGGGTACTGATGCAGTTCTGTTGCTGGAGGAGGGAGAGTACGCAACCTACCGCCGCACATACTTGATGCCTCCGCTGTCAGATGTCCGTGCCCCTAGAAGGAGGGCTGCTGACGTTCCTTCATCGAGTCGCGCCCGAGCTAGAGACATTCTTTCGACCAGCGGAGCCAGCACGTCAAGGGATGGGGTTGGATGGATGCCCTCTACTTGCCAGTATGCTGGATGGCCAGATCTTCCGACTGGGCTGACAGATTGGGAGTATGGGACACCATACCAGATCCCGCTAGAGCCTCCGCGGCCTGATCACCGATATGTCAGTGATCCTAACTCACCACCGGTATGCTTCACGGTTTTCATTCATCACTCAGATATATACTTAGACATTCATTCATTCACTGATGACTTGAACTTGCGTTTGCAGCCTCCCAGAGAGTACACTGATGGGTTACTCAGAGTGGTGGCCTCGCTCGAAGGCATGGTCTTGCGGAGGGAGACACTGTTGTTCATCGCCGGCGTTTTAGTACTTTTCAATTTTCTTGCATTTATCATACTTTTGATGACATACTGAGATTGAATATTTCATTACATTGGTTGACTGCATGTGTAGAGCACATCTGACACACACCACCTTCATATACTGTATCTACATGCGCACACTTTATATAGCATTCTTGCATCTGCATCTGATATACAGATTGGCTAATGCACTCAACCTGTCCTTTTCAGGTCCCACCACTACAGGCCGGGCCATCCAGGCCTTTTCGAGGGGCTGGGAGAGGGGACTTGACTCGTAGTCGAGGTAGGCGTAGAGCGCCTATCAGAGATGATGAGGAGTTTAGCGAGGAGGAGGAGTCTGCGCATCCTCAGTCGGAGACATCCGTAGGCAGAGAGGAGGATTCTGGCTCCGGTTCTGAGAGTAGAGGTGGTGTCGAGGAGGGTTCTGAGGATGGCAGCTCCAATTCAGATGGTGGCGCTGGTGGAAGTGGTGCAGAGGTTGCTCATCCGAAGAGGATGAAGAGAGCCTTCCGATCTTGAGCCCGGCAGCACTGATGTAGATCTTCTTGCTTTATTTTTTTTATTTTTTATTTTTTTTACTGGTAGTTGTAGCACATCAGCTTTAGGCAGTTTTATTTTCTTTAAAACTTGTACCCTGTTGTAAAATGTTGTAACAAAAGAAGTTATGATGGAATGAAACAGTTTTTTGTTCAAAAAGTGTTGTATTTTGCATTCTTAGGATCGCATCGCATCATTTTTGCACAAAAATGAGATTGAATGGAAATCGAGCATTGTACATTGCCAAGTCAGGTAGTGAGTCAACATAGCCAACTAAACAGCTTAACTTACTAAGAAACAACAAAACCTCAGCAAGTTTATAACTTGATAAGAAAATTTCGACAATGTTGATAAACAAAGAGCAACAATTCGATGAACAAAACTCAACAACTCGATAAAACTTAACAACTCGATAAGCATAACTTAACAACTCAATAAGCAAAACTTAACTACTTGATAAGCAAGACTTAACAATTCGATAAGCGAAACTTAACAACTTGATAAGCAAATGCATTTCGGACAAACGGGGCGACGGAACGCATCCGAAACAAAGGTAAACTTGGACCTTCAACACTCCCAACACATGGAAAGGCTAGGAGCTCTCTTCTAGAGACTAGGAAAAGGCCAAAAACTAGCTTTTCTCCATGGCCGACCACCAAAAGTGGCTGGCCGACCAGTTTTTTGCTCAGTAGACCAGTTATGTGGTCGGCCGACTAGAAAAATTGGCTGGCCGACCAGAAAAAGTGGTCAGCCGACCAGTTGGCATGGTGACCTCTAGATTTTTGACACTTGTCCTCCAAATAGTGCCTTATCCTCCATAAAAGTTCCAGCTTCATGGTTCTCTCATTCCATCTCAGTTTTACATCAAAATGGAGGCATTTCTCATCCAAAATCTCACAAATTGGATTGCTACCTTAGATGGCTTTGAAAAGTTGAACTTCCGAGGCTTCGGTATAAATGCACTATTCATGCTGAGTCGCACCCCACTGCACCTTCCATTTCTCCATGCCACGGCAAGGTTTTGGAACCCGGTAACACATGTCTTTAGTTTTGGCGGGCAAGAGATGTGTCCTACCTTGGAAGACTTCCAAGCTTTGATGGAATCCGAACGCAACGAAGAAATCTTGCCCCAGCTTCGCTTCGGCCACGCCCAAGCCTTAGGACGAATGTGTGGGCTCACTATGCACGACGCTCAGTCTTTCATTCGCGATGGAGAATTGGACATCCTCAGCTTGATTCAACGTTTTTGCAATGTCGGTGACCGCGGGGATCACCACTAGCAAGGTTTTCGGCGACATGCCCTTTGCTTGTGCATGTTGTCCCACTTTTTGCTTGCCCCAGGCTTCAGTGGGCCTAGCGTTCGTTTGATAGAAGTTGCCCAAGGCTTGAAAAAGGGAAAGAGCTGCATTGCCATGACATTGGCCGAGACATTGATGGGCTTGGATGCTTTCCATCGCCGGGAAACGACCAGATTTGTGCGGATTCCACTACTACTGCAGGTAATGCTCCCACCCTTCCTCACATATATTGCTCACATCACTCGGCTCTCAGGCTCGGTTTTTCTTACAAAACCCTTTTCTCACTTTTCTCTCAACGTACACCTCTCTATTCTTTATTCTCTTATTTTCCATCCCTCCCCAGGTGTGGTTGATGGACAAGTTGCAAGTTGTGGACTCTTGCCCGGCATACTCAGCTCGTGGCTACTTCTTCTGGCGATATCTAGTCGATGCCCTTGATGAGGGATGGTGGTTCGACTAGTTGTGCAGTTTGTCTGCAGACCGTATTGCTTGGCATTGTCCTTGGCTCAATTTACCAGCAATGAGCTACAGCATGTCCCGGCAGATCGGAATTCAGTTGATTGGCCTGACACACTATGTGTTCTACTTTCCTTTTCGGTTCCAGCGCCAGTTCGGCCATGATCAGATTTGCCCAGCAGAGGGGATAGAGTACCCAGCTGTATTTCTGGTTCGAGGCGCACAGCTAGCTCGGTATGCCATGGCATGGAGGGTGAGAGAGCTTCTGGCTCCCACTCCCACTTTCAGTTACACCCTTTCTGATGAATGCATAGATTGGCTCAATGAAGAGGCACAGACCGGGCCCAACTTGGCATCAAAGGCTTTGACCAGCTTTGGGAGGGGACGCGGGAACACTTGACTATTCCCCTGATTTATTTGCTTTACTCAGAACTTTCAAGTTTTCTTTATGAGTGTAATAAAAAAGCAACTTCAATTTGTATTCAAGAGTAGGAGAACTATGTACTGAAATCAATATAATTGAAGGTTGTGGGTACTGAAAATTTCCCCGTTTAGTCCAAAAATGGTCTAAGTTGTAAAAAGATTAATTTGAGCAAAATCAACTTTTATAAAAACTTTTCAAAACCATTTTTGATATGGATCCAAACTGGACACGCCTGAGATCTGTCACTAAGATGTACAACCCCGGATCCCGGCAACTGGAAAGTTGCCCCTAGTCTGAATAGCACTGCACTGGAGATCACAACCGAGCTCTTTAATGCAGAATGGACAAAGATGACCGACATGATCACATAGACAAAGTTGATCGGGGAAATGTTTATGGATGGACTTCAAGATGAAGTTGCTCACGTATCCCAAAGATGGGAATCAAGCCTTACGTAGTTTGGCTCGGGTTCACTCGTGTATTGACACTCTCCTTTTGCGCTCTAACTTTTGCCAAGGCCACCCTTTGCAGGTTTTCAACCTTGCGAGCTCAGTTTTTATAATTTCAAATTTTTCTATGCTCTAACTTTTGCCTAGGTCGCCCTTTCGGGTTTTCGACCTAGTGAGCCTCTCGGGGATAATATTTCTTCAACTTGTCCATGTTGATCGGCTGTGAGAATTCTAGGCCATCTAGGTCCATTAGAACGACAGCTCCACCCGACCAAATAGACTTAATGATGTAGGGACCAGTCCAATTAGGTCTGAACTTGCCCCTAGGGTCATGGATGAGAGCTCGGTTGTCTTTGAGCACCAAATCTCCTTCCTTCAAATTTCTGGACTTAACCTTTTTGTTGAAAGCCCTAGCGATTCTTCGTTGATAACCCTGAACATGGTACAGTGCTTTCAGCCTTCGCTCGTCAAAGAGCATGAGTTCTTCAAACCTGCTTTGCTGCCAATCTGCCTTAGCTATCTGGCACTCAGCTAGTACTCGTAATGACGGAACCTCAATTTCGATAGGTAGAACGGCCTCTATCCCATAAACCAATGAATACGGAGTCGCCCCAGTAGAAGTTCTAATTGAAGTCCGGTAGCCCCACAGAGCAAATGGCAACTTATCTGGCCAGTCCTGGTAGGTTTCCACCATCTTCTACAAAATGTGTTTGATGTTCTTGTTGGCGGCCTCAACTGCTCCATTGGTCTGCGGCCGATATGTGGATGACTTATGAAAAGTCACATTGTATTTTTCCAACAAGTCAATCACTTTCCTTTTGAAGTGGGAACCGTTATCTAAAATAATCTCGTTCGGGACCTCGTAGCGATAGATGATGTTGTTCCTGATGAACTTCGCAACATTTGAAACCTTCAACACCGCATAAGATTGGGCCTCAACCCACTTTGTGAAATAGTCTATCGCGACCAGAATGAACTCATGCCCATTAGACCCCTTCAGAGTGACAGCCCCGATCACATTGATTCCCCAAATTGAAAATGGCCATGGCGAAGTCATATTGTACAGCTTCGACGGCGGGATGTTCATGTGGTTTGCATGGATCTGACATTTGTGGCATCGCCGAAGAAAGCCGATACAATCCTCCTCCATGGTGGACCAGTAATAACTCTGTCTGAGAATCTTCCGAGCTAGCATCACCCCACTCATATGCGCTCCACACTCTCCTCCATAGATGGCCTCCATCAGGCTCTTCAATTTTTCGACGTCGGCACACAGTTTATGCATTTCCAGATGACCTCTCTTGTACAGTTTACCCCCGCAGACGATGAACTGAGCAGCCATTCTTCTGATTGCCCTTTTATCCTTGGCATTTGCCCCTGGTGGATATGCTTCTTTTTCCAGGAAGTTCCATACATCGCGATACCAGGGATTCTCATCTTGGACCTCATCTATGGCAACAATCAGCTCGTAAGCTGGCACAAATTTTTGGTCAATGATGATTGGACGCATCCGGACTCCAAAAGGGATGTCTATCATGGAAGATAGAGTTGCTAGTGAATCTGCGAACCTGTTGTTCTCTCTTAACAAATGAGCGAAGTTCAGCTTCTCAAACCGAGGAATCAACAAGTCCAAGGTCTGATGGTAGATTCTCATCTTTTATTCTTTGACTTTCCAATCTCATTTAGCTTGAGATACAACCAGGTTCGAGTCCCTGATGATGTCCAATCGTTTTGACCCTAGTTCTAGGGCGGCTTCTAAACCAGCAATGCATGCTTCATACTCTGCTTCGTTGTTTGAGACTTTGAATCGGAGTTTAAATGCTAGAGGGATACGGGAATTGTCGGGTGCTATCAGCAACACCTCTATCCCATACCTATATTTGTTTGACGCTCCGTCAAAGTACATCGTCCAAGTTTCATCTTCGATATGCAAAATAGCCTTGTCTGGAAATAAGTACTCAACTGCTTCATCCCCTTCAATTGGGTGATCGGCTAGGAACTCCGCTACCGCTCTCCCCTTTATTGACTTGCGAGTCACATACTTCAAATCGAATTCGGAAAGCAGAAGCAACCAATGGGCTAGCCTACCCGTAAGTGCTGGTTTCTCGAAAAGATATTTGATGGGATCTAATCTTGAAACCAACATTACAGAGTGAGCTAACAGGTAGTGCCGTAGCTTCTTGGTAGCCCATACCAAGGCCAAACAAGCCTTCTCGAGTGGAGTGTAGCGGGTCTCGTAATCCAACATCTTCTTGCTCAGGTAGTAGATAGCTTTTTTCCACTTTATCCTCGGACTCCTGTGCGAGCATGCAACCCATTGTAGTTTCAGTCATTGAAAGGTGCAAAATCAACGGTTTCCCCAGCTCAGGTGGTGATAACATAGGTGGGTTCTGTAAGTATTGCTTGATCTGTTCAAAAGCAGCTTGGCATCGGCCGTCCCATTGGAACTTCGTTCCTTTCTTTAGGAGACCAAAGAGTAGTTCACAAGTTAAGGTTAATTTAGCAATAAACCATCTTATGAATTGCACTTTACCTAAAAAGCCTCGCACCTCCTTTTCAGTCCTTGGTGGTGACATTTCTAAGATGGCCTTGATTTTGGAAGGGTCGACCTCGATACCTCTCTGTGTAATCAAGAACCCCAGCATTTTTCCTGCTGTAACACCAAACGTACATTTCTGAGGATTCAACCACAACCGAAATTCTCTGATCGTTTGGAAGAACTTTTGCAAGGCGGTGTAGTAGCCCTCTCTTTCTTTGGACTTGACAATCATGTCGTCCACGTATACCTCAACCTCTTTGTGGATCATGTCATGTAATATTGTGGTTGCGGCCCGTTGATATGTAGCTCCAGCATTCTTCAACCCAAATGGCATCACTCTATAGCAATATGTCCCCCAAAGGATGGTAAAAGCAGTCTTCTCTCGGTCTTCCGGTGCCATCAATATCTAATTGTAGCCTGAAAACCCATCCATGAATGAGAGTAATGCATGCCCAGCAGTAAAATCCACTAACTCGTCGATATGCAGCAGAGGAAAGTCGTCCTTCAGACTGGCTTTGTTCAAATCCTTGAAGTCCACACATACCCGAATTCTGCCGTCCTTCTTCGGCACCAGAACTATGTTGGCTAACCAAGTTGGGTACTCAGATACCAGCAGGAACCCTGCGTCAATTTGCTTGGTGACCTCTTCTTTAATATTGAGAGCCCAATCCGGGCAGATCCTTCTGAGTTTTTGTTTAATGGGTCGGGCCTCTGGGTCAAAAGGGATCCGGTGCTGTACAATCTCAGGATTGATCCCAGGCATGTCTTCGTAGGACCACGCGAAAACATCTTTGAAATCTTTTAATAAAGCGACTAACGCTCGCGCTCCTCCGAAGACAACGTGGACCCGATCTGGACCAGCCGCGAGTCTTTCTCAGTACCAACATTAACTGTAGTGATTTCATCAATCAAGGGTTTTACAAATCTCTCCTGCTCTTGATCAATTAATCGTTGTAAAATCAGAGGAATTTCTTCCTCGTCGTTTTCATCAAAATTTTGAAAGTCCTGATTAATACAATAAATCAAAGGCATAGAAAAGTACTCAGAAACCACAGTCATTCCATTCACATTAATCACTTCCAAATCATCCGATTCCTCTGTTACAACAAACTCAAAAGAGAAAGAAAAAAAACGACCTAGACAGGACTGTGGCATCTGGGTTGTCACCCTCAGGAATACCGGACTCAGACTCAGACGAGCTGGAACCTGATTCCGACTCTATAGACTCAGTGGAATCAGATTCCGGCTTACTACCTGACCCGGTGCTGCTTGATAAAAATCCCTCCTCGTACTGCCAGATGAAGGGGGGTGCGATGGATGCATCCAAATGTTTGAAGGTGGGCTCGCAGCCGTTTCATTCCCGATCATGGACACTGAGAAGTTATCCCCCAAGCACTTCTGTACGATCGGAGGATCTGAAAGTAAACAAGTCAGTGCTACCCCTGTTTTAATCTCGGTGTTATCAGAATCCACTTTTCCACACTGTTCAACTTCAGCTGATGGGTCTGCCTGCTCCTCAGCAACATCATCCCCAGATAACTGCAGGTCAAAGAAAATCTCAAACCCTGGCAAGCGACGCTTCTCTACATTCAACCATGGCTCTGGGAAGGCACAGAATGGAAAATCCTCCCCTTCTCGGATAAAGCGTCCGTTTAGGGTACCTTGGGTGGGTCGGTGCAATAACTCATAAGGTTTCCCCGCCTGCTTTGCTCTGGCTCTCCCAGCCATCTCCTTGCCTTTCCTCACCCAGTCCTCTTTGGTAGGCAGATAACCTAAGCCAAAGGTATGCGGGTTGTGCGGCACTTCAGCCGATATTGCAATGCCCTTCCGACCACTTCTTTCTAGTCTCATCCCAGGGATGTGCTGGAGTTTGTTCATGAGGTATACTGACTGAGCGCTAACATATAACCCTTCATCAATAGCTAAGATGTTCTGTATGACCCGGGCCTTGGCTAGGGTAAAACCCAATAGGAACACATCCTCCGTGCCATGCTCGATTTCCAAAACCGGTATAGACACTTCTGGCGGCGGATGGATTGATGAATTCCCAAAAACTATAGCCACCCCCTTCCCGTGAGGGTATTTCAACATCTGATGCAGGGTGGAAGAGACTGCCTGGACCTGGTGTAGCCACAGTCGCTCCAAGAGTAAATTGAAGGTTGCGGGAATGTCCAAGACATGAAAGTCAATCTCGTGTTGTCCTGGACCAACCTGAGTCTGAATTTTCATGGTCCCCATCACCTCTCTGCTTGTGTTATCATATGCCCTTATCACCTGGGCTGTTGGCACGAAGTCCGCGGGCTTCAACCCGATTACATATGCCGTCTTTGACGGGCACACGTTAATAACAGATCCTGTGTCAACAAGAACCACCGGTATCCATTTGCTTCTACATTCCACAGAGATGTAGAGCGGTTTGTTATGATTCGCACCCTCAGGCGGTAGTTCCTTGTCAGAAAAGGTCAACATCGGGGAAGCCCCTCCCAGAAAAACCAATCCCACTAGCTGTTCAGGCGTGGTGTCTATTGAGAGTTTGGCCTTGTCCATTGCTGATAGGACAGCTTGTCTATGAACACGTGAAGCCATAAGTAGTCCCCAGATGGAGATGTCTGCTTGTATCTTTTTCAACTGCTTCAGCACGGCCTCTTCTTCAAGTAGCTTCTCTTTCTGCTTCTCCGACTCCTTGTCCTTCCCGGACGCCTTTGGTTGATCTAGGTGCGGGGGCTTGAAATACCGCCCACTCCTAGTCATATGGTCAACTTCACCAATATACCAGGTATCATCCTGTTGATTGCTCCCCCAGTCCTCATCAGTGTGGGCGAGACATAGGTCATCATCTTCCCACTACATTCCATCGGTAGCTGACAAACACCTATCTGGCTCCGTTACAACTGTCCTTGTACTCACAGCACCACCTTCCGTCCATGTGCTCATAGCATGCTCTGTTCTTGTGCACACAGCACGTTCAGTCCCCACAGGGGCTTTGGCCTTTCTGGCTCTCTCAGAATTTTCGATCCCTTCCCTTTCCAACTACGTCAGTGCAGCCTACGATTCAACATGTCCTGTATTCAAAATGCCCAAATCCCGAGCGAAATTCTTTGGCGACGCTCTGGCGATGCATCGATTTTTCGACCCTTAGGCCACAACATGATGTTCTTGTCCCCGACAGTCTTGTCTTTAACGATGATTCTTTAACAATATCCGTTGGTCGTCAGCTACCTCAGAACCTCTCAAAATCAAAATCAAACCAGTTGACTGTCATGTCTCCTAGATCTTGTTCGTTGAAAAGCTGAAGGTTAGCAATGTCTCCTTCTAGAGCTGCTAAATCATCTACCCTCTGATCAAGCCCATCCCCCCATACTACACAAATTTTTGCCCCCATTGGCAATTCCACATTCGGCCTAACCTGGCCCACTAACGTAATGTAGCCACCCAGATTGTATACCTCCTCAGCAGAGCTCCCAAATTCCTCAAACCCTGAATCACTAGTCCCACTTTCCTCCGAAGTCATCCGTGTGTTGTCTTCGATAGTCACCACCATTGGGTCAGGTTGGGTTCGGGAGATGTCTAGCATGCACAAGTCAGTGCTGTCAGGAACGAACACCTCCGGCTTAGGTAAGCGGGACGGGGTGATATATATGCTGGGTCGTACGACATAACTCCACTTTGGATTGAGTTGATGCGTTTGGAAGGTGGAGCTTGGTTGTGTGGTGGGAGAGGGTTGGTTGTGACATTCGGTTTCTCCGGAGGCACGATCACCCTGTTGTCAACGAGATCCTGAATCTCGTGACACAATCTAAAGTAATGGTCGGTGTTGTGACCATGCGCGTGAAAAGGCGCAGATTTGGGTTATGGGAAGGAAGTGTTTACGGCAATAATGGCCGCAAGGGGCTTCAGTGCCCTTTTGATTAAACCCCGAGCTTTGGATAGGGGCATGTATAATGGAGTGAAAGTACTTTGGCCTCGAGGTTGGTACTTTGGTTGTGGGTTATGGTTGCTTCGATGAATATGAATGGTGTAGCTGCAAGGGCTCTTGGGAGAGTGGTGGTGACCATGCTTACTTCTGAGGCTCTGGCAGTTGCAGCACTGCTTGTGCCTATATTTGCGTTGCGGTTGAAGGTCCTCCTGGGTTGTTCTCTGTCATTATCAATCAGACCTTATTTCAAAGCGTCCTCGATCTGCACCCCCATCTCATGTAGATCTGCAAAAGTGGGGTAAGGGAGGACGATCATTCTCTGCATGAGCTTGGGCTGAAGGTTGCACACAACCATCCGTATTTGATCTTTGTCAGTCGGCCTAATGGTCATCATTGAGGCCTTGGCCCTCCAGCGGGTTACGAAGTCAGAAAAGCTCTCCTTCGACTCCTGTCTAGTCATCTCAAGATCACGAGTTGTGATCTCGATCTATGTATTATAGGAGTATTGAGCTATGAAGGCCTCGGCCATCTCCTCCCAGTTCTTCTTAACAGAATCTTCCAGTTTTGCGTACCAGATGGCCGCTACACCCGACAGGGTTCGGCCGAATAAAGAAAGCTTCTGTAATCTGGTAAGGCCCATCGGCCTTAGTATATCCAAAAACAACCGCAAATGTACCATAGGATCACCGGATCCATCAAAGCAGTCAATGTGTGGCATCTTAAACCGGTCCGGCAGCGTCACGGTCGCGTCGGTGTACCCATCTTCCATATCTGGAATGGACTTGACATCCTGAGATTTCTTGAACAGCTTTTCAAGCTTGCTCACTTTTAATGCTATGGGGTCCACCTCGAACTCAAAGGGAGAATCCAGTTGGTTGGTAGGTGTTTTGGATAGCTGGGGTAGGATTGGGGGCGGAGCCGGCCCTATCGGAATGTCCGTATCTTCTTGGACATTTGGTGTCTCCCTAGGTATTGGAACCCTTGGTAGGGGAGGAGCTTGGTGTGAAGCGGATGCCTCGGCTTGCTGTTGTAGCCTAGTAATAAACTTTGCCTGTTGAGCCATGACCTCGGCCTATTGTTTGGCAAATTCTGCTTGACGGACAGCGTCCTGCTGCATGGTTTTCATACTCTCCTGGAGCTGACACATCATCTCTTCTAGTCCTGCCATACTGCCCTGATCTAGCTGAACTACCGGTATATGTTCCCTCTCTGTGGGAGAAACAGAACTCTGATCCCTACTATACTTAGGTGGGGTAGACAAAGCCCTCTGAACTGACTGCTGAACTGATATCCTCTGCCTAACTGCCCTCCGTCTAGTAACTGGGGGTCAAGAATGGAACACTGGTTGTCCGTCTACCAAATCCTCAAATTGATGGAGTCTGCGACCTCTAGTCCAGAGTGCTTGGGGAATACCTGCTTGGTCGGAAGCAATTGTGCTAAACTACGTAGCAAAAAGATAAATAAAGCATAATAAGAAAATAAACAACCAAAAAATGGACAGCATAACGGCTTAAATAAATACAACACACAGTCGGTATGACAACACACAGTTGGCATTTGTAAGCTGAATATATTGTTCTCAACTAATGATCATTGTTTCCAAATCACTGCCCCAAATCTGAATCTAATACCCGTAGATATAACTGATTCTCAAAACATTGATGTTGATGCCCGTAGGCCTGATGCCCAAATTTGCAAACTGATACATGCATTCCTGTAGAGACGGACTCTAAAAGCAAATAGCAAGCAAGTGAGAGCCAAAAACACCCCTATGTTGGGGTAGGGTTTCCTTGTCCTATTTTGTCAGGAGCTAGGGTTTCACTACGCACGCAGCGGTTTCAGACAACCTAAAATCGGGTAGGCAACCTGTCCTAGCTTGGAATGGTCACTATGGATTCCGAATATGCACTAGGTCGAATGGTCAAAAAGGGTGCCCGGGTGAAAACCAGGGTTTGTGTTCCCATCGTGGTAGAGCCCGTAACCGATTAGCCTTATGGTACGCTTCTCAAAGCGAGCCTCCAGCAAACCGTTCAGGACTAGCAGATGGCAAACACGGTGTCCTAGGTGCACCAATGCAAATGCAATGCAAAGAAACACATAAGTGTAATCAAAACAAGATATCATGAGTTCGAGTCAAGCTCTCTAAATCCCCAGCAGAGTCGCTAGAAACTGTAGACACGCCCGAACGTCCTGGGAAAATCCCGTTTTGTTCATTGGGCTTACTACAGTTCGGACTCAATGTCACGGTTCTGAATCTAATCTCCCAAAGTGCAATGCAAGATTGATAAATCACCAAAGAGTCCAAATCAGGCAAATCGTTTTGAAAAACTGATTTTTTTAGAAAGAAGTGCCAAACATGGACTGCTTTGCCAGATACAGAGTCGCCACCTAAATGTTTTTATTTTGGGAAATTTAGGAAACCTTGACTCGCGCCTACGACCATGTGTCTGTCATCACCAAAGTTGCCTCGGCTCGGGAACTTGGGTACGAGAGGGGAAGGTCATGCAATGAGCACCCCCGCTCACCCGATCAAAGATCGGCCACTACTAAACATGATATCTTGTTTTTGAAAACACTTGCGTTCTTATTCCGGTTTATTAGCCTAGAATTACTATGTGATGCGCACAACATACAAGTATAGACTGGATTGCCTAATTTGGAACAAAACATCTCATATTTGTTTTGAAAACGGTTTGCTACTCGCAAGTAGGCTAAAATACGGATTTTGCCACCCTCAAGTGGGCTTAGAAAACATGGTGATTTGCCACTCTCAAGTGGGCTTAAAACTCACAATCAATAAATTGTCCCAATTCAAGTAACCCAACCTTCACCCACAGGCATTTAGGCAGTTATATCACATAAGCAAATAGCCTCATGGCAAGCATGCTATCATGGCAATCACTCACACACATGCAAGGATGCTAAAGCATAAACACTTACCGAGTACTCCGAGCCAAAACAAAAGCTATGTCAGAAATCAATGCATGATCTTAGCTATGTCAAGAATGCCTAATGCAACACATACAAAATGCAACTAAGATAGGCTCGGCTATTCTAAAATGTCATGTGAAATGTAATTTGATACATGTATTCAAACAGGAATTGAAATACAATGCGGTTAGTATGATGCGCCGAGCCCGGTGCGTGCAAGACAGATGAATGGATACAAACATGCGAGCATAAGGATGGTAATTGAAACATGCCCTAAAACTAACCATCGTAAGCTGGTAAATAAAAGGGAGAAAGAAATGGGGGTTGGAAGACATGCATCACACACACGCACACTTATTACAAAATTTACCCTCACGACGGAGGGTCCGAATAAATAATACAGAACCAGCTAGCTAATCTAAGCTAATCTAATTAAACTAGTTATTACACAACGAAATGAATAACAAGTTACAACTACTTATTACACAACATTAACTAAGTGAGCAATCTAAATGAGCATGCAAACTAAATGAATGTGGGCTGCCCCAGCTCTGCTTTGAATGACAAAGGATGCATGCATGCTTCAATTGCCTTGTTCAAAAATCCCTCGCGACACCCTGACTTGCCTCTGTTTGTAATTGACCTCAGAACACTGCACAAAGCTCCAGAAGGTTGAAACTCCACCCTAGGAATCTATGGGAAGGCTGCCGACCAGCTATTAGCCTTGAAGACCACCTGCCGACCACTTTTGTGGTGAAAAACCAGAAAAAGTGGTCGGCCACCATCTAACCGTCGGCCGACACGCCGCCTGTTTTCGGTTTTCTCGCAATGTAGGCAAGAGAGAGAGAGAGATGGCAAAGTATTCGCAACACATGTGTGCACGACCACTCTCCCCATCATTGCATAAGCTCAAGGGAGTGCAGTCCTTGACCCTCGGGCCACCAATCCCGCATCTCGATGCATGATGGCCGAGGAGTCGAATGCACGACTCAATGTGAAATGAATGCACATATAAGCACCTAAAGCCAACAACTCCGTCATGGGTAGTCAAGAGTGTTGACGACCAGGAATCGAGGCACGTTTCATCAATTCAAGCATGAAACGTCCCTCGTTCCCCGCCTTTGGACTAACCCTTATTCCAAACACAATGCAACAAACAAGGCATGCACCAATGCAACTCTAGCACGCAATCTTAATGCAATGCAACTAAATCATGCAAACATGCAAGGGATAACATGCAAACATGCAACTAGCATACACAATGCTATGAACTAACAATGGCATACTCAATGTACATGACACTTAACATACACAATGAGATGAACAAGGCATGCACAATGCGATGATCAATCATGCGACAACATAGCATACTTAATGCTATGAACTACAATAGCATACTTAATGCAAAATGGACTTAAACCAGAATGGATGGGCCTCAGCCACTCCCAAATAGTGGCCATTAGATGATGGAAATAAGGCATCAAAACACATACGATCATGCACAATGCAACGGCCACAAGTCTAAGGCACGAAACACAACTTTCCAAACGCATTGAAAGGATGAAATATGGAGTGCAATGACACATGTTTCAGCTCTAAAATGGCATACAAAATGACTTTGAATTATGTAAACAACTCATATAATGCATGTTGAATGGCTCAAGCATAGAAACTAGTGAAGTGTATTACACTATAGGCATGCAAGGCAATGCTCAAATGGCCAAACCAACTCCAAACAGACCCTATGCAGGCCCAAAACAATAGTAAAATGAGTTGGGATGATGGCTTGAAAGGCACAAAAATGAAGCTCATGCAATGGCTCACAAAATAGGGTATAAAAGCACAACTCTCAAGGGCACTTAAAGAGTGGAAAACATAGAAGTATGACAGCCCTACATGCTTTGAAATATCATGTTCAATGATGCCAAAACATGAAAATACCTCAAGTTAAGCATGCAAGGGACTTCAAAACTCGAAGCTAGTCAAGGCTATTACACTACAAGCATGCATGACAAGCATCTTTCGACCAAGAGGCCTCAAAACAGAACTAAGGCAGCCCAAAATATGAACAAAACCAGGTTGGAGCATGGCCAAAATATGCTAGAATAGAGGGCCAAAACATCATACATTCTAAGCTAGTAAACATGATTTACACTACAAGCATATGAAGCATGTGAGAGGCTACCAAACCAGCCAAAAATAGAGTCATGGCATGCCAAATGATGACCAAAAACCTACTGAAATATGACCAATACATGCAAGAATGACATGCTACTTTGATAAGTCACAAAAGGGATTATTCTACACATGCAAGCGGCAAACCCAAGGTGACCAAACCGGCCATAGACAGAGTCTAGGAAGGCCCTAAAAGTCACCAAAAAGTGCCTGAACCAAGCCTTGAAAGTATGAAAACATATGCTCTTTTGATAGGCCAAAAATGCAAGCAAACAAGACCAAAAGAGAGAGGGGCACCCCTCTCTGATTTAGGGCCTCAAAACCACATGCCAACCACTGAAAATCCATTGGATTTTAGTGGCTAAAAGGCCATGCAAGGGTTAACTCAAAGGCCTTATGGCATGGCACAAAACAAGGCCAAATAGGGCATACAAGAGGGAAGATGACCCTCAGCACCAAAAGGGCCTTAAACAAACATGAAAAACACTTAAATATGGAGCTTTTTTCAGTTGACAGCAAAGCTCAAATAAGCATGCAAGTATGGCTAAGAGAATGATCAAGGCAAAGCTTAAAAGGGGAGACAAGAAGTTACCCTTGAAGCACTGCAATACCAGCAAAGTTGCTTAGCCAAAAACCAAACACTTGAGCTTTCTCAAGACCCTCTAGCACCTCAGTAACAAGGAAGAGTGTTTGGGCTAGGACGTTGTGCACAAATGTGAAGCAATGCACCAATATAGAGAGAGAAAGAGAGAAATATGTGGAGAATATAAGCCTATGCCTTAAACCAAATTCAAAACCTCTGGAATGGAGATGGAGAGCCTCTCTTATAGAAAAACAAAGGGGTCAAGCTTCTTCGAGAAGCTAAACATGGATGCAATCCCTCCATACAGATACAGTCTGTGCTCCCCAGTTGGCACAGTTGACATCCATTTAGTCAGACAAAACAGGAGGAAACTTGCCGACCAGAAAAGGTGGTCGGCCTACTACTTTTAGTGGCCGGCCGACCACCCAAAGTGGTTTCCCAGAATAAAAGCTGGTCGGTAGGGGGAATTGGTGGTCTCCACACTAAAAGCAAGCTAATGGTGGGGTGGGAAACCAGAAAAAGTGGCCCTCAGACCAAGAAAACCAGTTTCTCGACCAGAAAATCGACTGGCGTGGAGAAAAGTGGTTTCCAAGGAGAAAGCTGGTCTCCCACCCTTGTACCACCTTCCAAACAAGGAAAACAAGGTTCGTTCCAAGAACGAACCAACATGGATGCAAAACGAGAGTTCGGGAGGCAAGACGCGCGGCTGGGGGCCTCGAAAACTAGCTGTTAAGTACAAAAAGTGGCATATGACCACAAAAGTGGTCTTACGGACCACAGTGTCCCTCTAGACAGAGGAAACAAGGTGTGTTCCAAAAAAAGTGCCAAATGGAGAATGTTAAGTGGTCCCGAACCGAGGCTCACGGCCGACGGCTCCGAAAATCGAAAACTAGTCTCCAAACGGGAACAGTGGCCTATGACCACGAAAAGTATTGTACGACTACTGAGAGATGGTCTACAAGACCTCTCCCTCCCTCCAGAAAGAGAAAACAAGACTTAGTTTGCTGACTAAGTCAAAGTACAAAGAGTCCCGAGGTCCGGAGGTGAGGCTCTTAGCCAAGAACTCCGAAACCTCGAAACGAGCACAACATGCGCAATCACCGAGCGCTCAATCGATGACGTCTGAGTCTTAAGGTCGGTCAAAAATGGGGTGTCTACACTAACGTCCCTCAACATTTTCACAGACAAAAATTCAACTCAGAGGAATTTTGCTTGACTTAGAGAATTTCTCCCCAACTTAGAGAAATTTCAATTTTCACAAATTTCTTTGTGATCATACCAGATAAATTTCAAAATTTCTCCAAGTAGGGGCTGAAATTTCTCTAAGTTGGACAAAGTTTCTCTGAGTCAAATTTTCTCTATGAAAATGTTGAGGGACCTTAGTTAATAAAAAAAATATCATGGACCTCTCCTACTACACAAAGTTGAAGAGGGATGTTTCATTAATTTTTTCAAAATTATATACTCCGTACATTCCAAAATATTAGTCCATTATTTCATTTTTTATTATCCCAAAATATTAATCCCCTTTTCAAAAGTCAACGAATAAAATAAAATGAACTTACTATTTTGCCCTTCTTTCAAATTCATAAATAACACAAAAAGTATAATTATAACAATTGATATTTTTAAAAAATTCATTAATAACACAAAAAATACAATTATAACAATTGATATTTCTAAAAAAATGTGCTATCAAAGGGTACTTTTGAAAAATTAATATTTTTAAAATGTAATAATTGTATTATCAAAAAAATTTAAATTTCTCAAAACAGACTATTATTTTGAGACGAAGAGAATATGATTGTTTGTTTTTTATTTATTTATATAGCATTACTCTCTTTTTAAATGGAGAGATTTGGTTACTAGTACGACTTATCTTTTTCCTTTATTTATTTATTTATTTATTTATTTTAATCTTTTTATCTTTTCCCATTTGCATACTATTTAATTCTCTACTAAATTAAGTAGAAAATGAACTTATTAAATGAGGGTATTTTAGTAATTTACTTATTACATTTAATTTAACCGTGGTAATCACTTTTATTTAAAAAGATAAAAGGGGGGCAGTGTGATGTCAAAAGTATTCAGGGTGGTTTTAATGTAATTTATCTATTAAAAAATTCGACACAAACAAAAATAATGATAGATGTAACATTATTGTTCTTAGTTTTGAAAATATGAAATAAAAGTTAAACAATAAAGAATCTTAAATCTAGTCATTCATTAATTTTAGAATATTTTGTATTAATTTATTTATATATTTTATTGTTCACTTTATTGATGTAAAAAAATAATAATAAATATACTGTAAAGACTAAACAAAGCAACGCACAAAGGGGCAACAATAAAGCTAGACACATCTAGCATCTAGTATTAATAACGAAAGCAATACTTCTGAAGACAAAGAAAAAAATAACTCATAACATTCTACAGGGAAAAAAAACCAACCAATCACAATCACAATATTGAAGAAAATTATATGTTTTTTTGTTGAGGCCTACCAATATTCAAAGAGCAAATATGTTGTATTCGTACAAACCTGAATAGTATGGTGCAAGTGATAGAGAGTCTTCGACAAAGGTAGATAGATGGTTAGCCGATAAGAACAAACTTTTTAGGGTTTTGAGAAATTGATAGTTGAGAGTTTGTTTCAGATTATAAAAATAAATTAGAGTAAAATAAATGATAAGATCTTAAATAGTGTAGTTTTGATTTTTAAGATTTTTTTAAAAAACAAAATTCCAAAACGACACTACTATAAGATTTCCAAAACGGAACTATTGCGTACTGTATATTTATAAGGTATAAATAATATATGCGTGCTTTATAATATTGAGGACACAAGGTGGCGCGGTGGTATAGAGCGTTGCAGCTGTGGGAGTGGTCAAGGGATCAAACCTCAGTACCGTTGGAAATTTTTGAAATAACCTTGGAGCCCAAAACGACGTTGTTTTGGGAGTGCTGCTGCGTGGCTGCATCCCCAAATCCAACTAATTAATTGTTGGTGCCCATATTAAATAAAGGAAAATGCTATAGACTCCAAATAAATTATCAATTTTTTTACCAAAAAAATTGATAATTTATTTGGGGCCCTAGCGTAACTCTTAAATTAATCAATAAAATGACACATAACGGCACAAATGAATGTTAAAGGACAGGTATAAAGGAATTAAGAAGACATTTTAGCATCCAAATCCATGTTCGAAGAGAAGCTATCAAATGTGGTTAAAGTTTCAAGCCAATTAAATTCAAATTCAACCAAAAGGAGGAATACATAGCAAATGTGTGAAGCAATTTGTTGGCTCCAAGGTTCATGGAAGATCAGAGCTGCTGCTATGCTTCTAAATAGCAGTTTGAATAAAGGAGAAGTTGAATTCTGAAAATATGGCTTCAAATCCTTTTGAGAGCCTGAAATTCATTTTAGATTATTTTTCTGAGATTAATCTTGCTTTCAGCATATCCATCATCAATCCTATGTCCCCTTTTACACTAATTAAGTGGATTTGCCCCCTCTGCAATAAAATCTAATTCTGATGGCTGTAGCAGGAACCATGGATCAGGTGGCTTTGGAGGCCTCCTTCGGGATGAGAGGGGTGCTTGGATCTGTTACTATGGCACATTGGAAAGTTGTACCACTCTTGAGACAGAGCTATGGGTGGTGTAAAAAGGGCTTACCATTATCATTCAAAAAGGTTTCAACCAAGTGATTGTGGAGACGGATGCTGAAAAGGTCATAAAGTTGCTTGAAGAGGGTCATTGAGAAAATCATCCTTTTAGAGGATTGGTAGAAGATGTGCGGATAATCTTTAATGGCTGCCAATGCACTCCTCAACATGTGCTTTGAGAAGGCAATCTTTGCACGGATGCTCTAGCAAAATTTGAAGCTGAACAATCTGAAAATATCCTAGTTATCAATGACCCCCAGCTGAAATTAGGGATTTGTTAGTTGTTGATATGTTGGGGTTGGGTAGGGAGAGGGCCTAGTCCCCATTTATTTTGTTTTGTTTTGTTTTGTTTTTTGTTTTTTATGAAAAAAAAAAAAAAAAAAAAAAAATTGAAGAAGTTCCCAAAAAATTGTCAAACCAATAACTGTTATTTTCACATTTCAATAATAAGTAACATTAGAAATTTCAAAAATTTTATTAAAATATTTACCAAATGTCTTACATAGGTGTGAGACCCATATCATGTGGGTCTCATACCTACGTGAGACATTTAGTAAAAATTTGGGTACAACTTTTGGGATCTCTAGTATTTTTATTAAGTGGTGCTACATGCACCAATTAGTGTACTAACACTAGTTATGACATTATTATTAACCCCGCTCATTATACAAATTACAAATACCAAAAATATTTTAAATTATGTCACATCATCAATTGGTACACTAGTTATTGCACTAATTGGTGCATATAGCATTAGTCATTTTTATTCAATTCTAGGCTAATTTACATGCATCAGGCTAAGTTCCTACAGCCCAAACAACTCTTTCAAAACAGGGATTACGCCTTGCGATCCGTGGCCCCAAGGTATATGGATTTGCTGGTTAGGGAATTCGAACCTGAGACCTGAGAGGGAGCAAACCTCCAAACCTAGTCGTTACCCATTAGGCCAACCATCCTATGATTATTGCTCGATAACCATAACTTAAATAGGAATAGATTCACATTTCTATACCTTTCTTGTATTTTACATCAAAGAATAGAAGTAGTAAGGTAATGCACTAAACTTTTAATTCAACTTTCGTAATTGATAAATTCAGTAATCAATTGCAATCTTCTCAATTGTTTATTATATTGTATTAAATTTCACCATCATTGATTCTTATTTAACATTTAGGTTTCGCTTGACATGCAACATTTTTATTCTAAAAGTCAAAAATTACTAAAAAAACTAAAAAGCCTATAACCTATACTAAAAAGTCAAAGATTTATTTTTCTCTTTACTTTTTGCATATCTTTTCATAAAAAATCAAAAAGTTATTCAAAACATACTAATTGTTTTTACCTCATATTTTAGTATAAAAACCAAAAAATTATTAAAATAACATATTTCCAAACGATGCCTTAATATTAAAAGTCATTGTTATTGAGGCAAAAGTATAGCGACCCAAGTTTTTACCCCGACTTTCGTTGTGTTCCGAACTCGGATTCCGTGATTCTATACTATTGTCTATGTCTTGTTTCCTTCCTTCAACTCTTTGTATTTGAGTTTTGGATTATGTTGGGCGTATTTGGAATAGGTTGGTTGTTAGTTGGTCTAGAATGTTGTTGTCCAGATTTTGGCTTCTTCGCTCGAGCGAGGCTTCTTGCGCTTGAGCGAGCCTTGTGAAATTGTTTCTTTGCTCGAGCGAGACTTCTTGCGCTCGAGCGTGCATTTGCATTGGTGACAGACCTGAAGCTTTGCATTCTACGCTTGAGCGACGCTTCTTGCGCTCGAGCGAGGTGACTTGTTGTGTCTGGTCACTTGAGCGACAACTCCTTCGCTCGAGCGAGCCTGTTCATATCATATCGTAAATGAGACATTTCAGGACCCTTTTGTAGCTCACTCTCTCTCTCCAAAACTCTCCAAAAACGCAGTTTTTCATACTCTCTCTCTAGAATACACCTTCTCTCTAAGATTTCATCTAGATTTGTTGTGTTCTTGACCCTAGTATCTTTGAGAATAAGGTAAAGGGCTTCAAGAGCTTCGTTTTGATCCAAGAAGAAATTGGTTTTGTCATCTTTGAAGTTCCACCTTGTTGCTTGGGTTTTCTACACTTGAGGTAGGGATTTTCTTTGAGTTATATATATGTTTTTGCAAGATCTAGATGATTTTTGAAATCATCCGTTAATTAGTTTTGAAAATAAATTGTTGATTTAAGAAAAATAGTGATTTTGAAAGTGGGTTTACTATTTGATCATTTGAGATAGAAATTGGGGATTTTTAAAAGAAGTTGAAAATCCATGGTTAATATTGTTATATTTATTTTGAATGCCCAACGTAAGTGATATTTGAAAATTTTCTTATTTATATTGTATAAATGATAAATTTTGAGAAATATTAGAGTTGTTGTTCATTTTGAAAATTGTTATTCAAAATGTTGATTTAGTCTTGAAATGGCTAATTTGTTGAAAATGCTCGAAATATGGAAGATGTGTTATCCCTCGGATGAATTGAAATAAACGTATATTTATTCATCTTGTGAAATTACATGGAAAGGAGAAATAGGAATTTTGATCACAATTGTAGTATTGTATGGGAGAATTGGAAATGGAGGAATTGTTGCATTGCATTAATTGATACGTTGGCATATCAATTTATTGAAAACGAAGAGCTTTGAAATTTGATTTGAAAACTTTGCATCGAGAAAGCCAAGGGTTATTTGTAAGCAAATAAAATACCCCCAAGGGTTTACAAGTTTCCAAGGCTTAAGCTCGGTTACACAGAATGGTTATTCAAACCCGCATATACAAAGCCCTTGGCTTACAAATAAAACATCGAGAAAACTTTGAAAACTTTGAAATGTGTTTGAATAACCATTCTGTGTAACCCGGCTTAAGCCTTGGAAACTTGTAAACCCTTGGGGGTATTTTATTTGTTTATTTACTAGTTGTTAGAGTTGATGTATTATAGCATGAGGAACTATTTACATTATGAAATGCAAGTGTGGGAATGCATAATTGGTTTGGAGCGTTACAACTTGGTATCAAAGCTACCAGGTTTGAATACTTGGAGCTCGTGGGAAGTGGTTATTTTACCACAATGGGTTCATGTTGCATGATAGGTTGCATAATAGGAAAATGTTTGTGTGACTATGTGCTAACATGTTTATGTGGCTATGTGGGTATGTGATTGGACTTTTGGGATGTTGTTCGCGCCTGTTAAATTCCTTGAGGTCTTTTTAGAAGGGTATGTAGACCGCCCGAACTCACTCCACGCGCGAGGGCGTGAATTGTAGTTCTAGCTACTACAGTTCGGACTCCTGTCACGGTTCTGAATCTAATCTCACAAAGTGCAATGTAAGACTGATAAATCACCAAAGAGTCCAAATCCGGAAAATCGTTTTGGAAAATCGATTTTAATCAAGAAGTGCCAAACATGGACTGCTTTGCCAGATTTCAAAGTCCCCATCTAAATATTTTATTTTTGGAAAATTTAGGAAACCCTGACTCATGCCTAAGGCCACGTGTCTGTCATCACCAAAGTTGCCTCGGCTCGGGAACATGGGTACGAGAGGGGAAGGTCCTGAAATGAGCACCCTCGCTCGCCCGATCAAAGGATCGGCCTCTACCAACATGATATCTTGTTTCTGAACACACATGTGTTCTTATTCCGATTATTAATCTATCATTACTACGTGATGCGCACAGCACACAAGTATAGACTCAATCATGTGGATTGGAACAAAACAACTCATGTGTTGCTTTTGAAAATGGTTTGAAAGTGCTACTCGCAAGTAGGCTAAGATGCAGATTTGCCACCCTCAAGTAGGCTTAGAAAAACATGATTTTGCCACTTCAAGTGGGCTTAAGAACTCACAATCATCGAGTTGTTCCAATTCAAGCAATCAAACCTTCACCCACAGCCATTCATACAGTTAAACACATAAGCAGTTAGCGTCATGGCAAGTATGCTATCATGGCAGTCACTTACACACATGCAAGGATGCTAAAGCATAAACACTCACAGTGTACTCCGAGCCAAAAAAGAAGCTAGTTAGTAATCATGGATGATCCTAGCTATGTCAACAATGCCTAATGCAACACATGCAAAATGCAACTAAGATAGGCTCGGCTATTCTAAGATATCATGTGAATGCAACTAGATAACATGTATTCAAATTGGTATTGAAATGCAATGTAGTTTGTATGATGCGTTGAGCCCAGTGCATGCAAGACAGATGAATGATGCACGCATGCAAAGCATAAGGATGCTAATTGAAACATACTCTAAAACTAACCATCGAAAACTGATAAGTAAAGGGGAGAAAGAAATGGGGTTGGGAGACATGCATCACATACGCACGCTTATTACAACAATGCGCCCGCTCGACGGAGGGTCCGAATAATAAGCTAACTAGCTAATCTAAGCTAATTAAACTAACTATTACAAGTCACAACTAATTAACTATTCCTAGTTAACTAATTATTACAAAACAAATCGATTGGCTAAGCACGTCAACTAATTAAGTAGAAAACCAAATCATTAGCTATCTAAGCAAAACAGCTAAGTAAAGCAGTAAAAAGAGGTCCTCGGGGCGAGGGGTGCATGCATGCTCGGTCGCCTCGTTCGAAAATCCATTACTATGCCCCCAACTTGCCTCTGTTTGCATTTGATTTGAGAACACTGCACAAACCTCCAAATAGCTTCTACTCCAACATGGAGACCTCCAGGAGGGCTGCCGACCAGAAAAGGGTGGTGTAGACCATCTAAACATCTTGAGACGAAAAAAGTGGTTGGCACTACTTTTTTCAGTCTGTGACCGAAATTCCTGCCAAGCTCAATTTCTTTGCAGAGAACAAGAAGGGGCACAACAGTGTATTTGCAAGGTATGTGTGCACAACCACCCTCCATATCATTTCTTAAGCTCAAGGGAGTGTGGTACTCGACTCTCGGGCCACCAACCAAGCATCGCAATACACGATGGCTGAGAAGCCAAGTTTGCACAATTCGAGGTCAATGAATGCACAAATAACACATAAGGGCCTTAACCTCTATCATGCATGATCAAGAGGGTCAAAGACCGAGAAATGAGGCACGTTTCATCACTTCAAGTATGAAACGCCCCTCGTTTCTCGTGTTTGGATCAACGCCCGATCCAAACGCAATGCAACACATACAACATGATCAACCTATCAATGCTAATGGCATGCACAAGATTCTAACGTATGAACAATGCATGCATGGCATGTTCGGAGGCTAAAGTACCAAAGCAAGTAAAGAGCATCATACAAGCGGCATGCAATACAATGCTCAAAGGACTTAAACCAAATATGGACAGACCTAAATCATGCCAAAACAGTGGCCAACACACCAAAACTTAGGCACAAAAAGGCAAGATATGCATGCTCATGCAATGGCTCATCAACAAGACATAAAAGCACAACTCTCAAACATGATCAAAGAGGGATATGCATGAGAATATGGCAATGCTATATCCTCTGAAATCAAGTGTTAAATGATGCCAAATCATGCAAATAGCCCAAGCAATGCATGCTAGTGACTTGGAAACTCAAAGCTAGTGAGCAAGATTGCACTACGGCTATACAAATCCAGGCATGCATGACCAAAAAAACTTCAAATAGAGCTTAAGTATGGAAAAACATGGGTAAAAGCTTGCTGGAGTGAAGCCAAAAACATGCTAAAAGATGGTCCAAAGCATGATGCATGTTAGGCTAGTGAGTGGAATTGCACCACAAGTACATGAAGCATGCAAGAGGTAATCAAACCAAGCCAAAAAAGAGCTATATCATACTGAAGTAAGGCCAAAAATAGGCTGAGATGGAGCCAAAACAAGCTTAACAAACATGCTACTTTGATGAGCCATCAACACAAGCATGCAAGAGAAGGGGAGAGGGGACAACCCCCTCCTATTTGGGGCCTCAAAACACAATTTCTACCACTGAAAATGCACTAAATTTCAGTGGTTAAAAGTCCAAGAGAAGGTGATTACAAAGGCCTAAAGTGATAGCACAAAACAAGGAAAATAAGGCACACAAGAGGGTAGCACACCCTCAACACCAAAGAGGCCTTAAACAAACATTTCAAACACTTGAAAATAAAGCTTTTTGCAGTTGAAAGTTAGGCCTAAAACATCATGCAAATGGGGCCAAAGACTTAATAAAAAATAAAGCTTTAAGGGGGCTAGTTTCTTACCCTTGAAGAACAAGGACAAAACAGTAACTCCAGTAACCTTTTTGGACCAAAAGCAATTCAAAAACCCCAAAACCAGCTTCAAGGTGCCTCAGCTCCAAAGCAAAGGTGTTTGAGTAGGTGTTTGTGTGCAAAAGTGTGAGGAAACTACATTTTTAAGCACAAATATGGAGAAAATAGAGCAATATAGAGATAGAGATATATCCATAACCCTAATGCAAAATTCTAAACCTGAGACAAAAGGGAGGAGGCTCCCTTATATAGAAATCCATGCTCCAAGCTTGTTTGACAAGCTAGGGGCTCCAAGCAATCCCTCCATACGTGTATGGAGGATGCTTCTGTGCCCAACAGCTAGCACAGTTGGCAAGAAAATATCTGTAGAAAAATGCAGAAAAGGTGCCGACCAGTTGAGGTGGTCGGCCGACCACTCCCACTAGTCGACCAACCATAAAAAGTGGTCTGCTGGGAGAACAACTGGTCGGCAAGGGGGGAAAGATGGTTTGCACAAAGAGAGGAAAGTGGTGGCATGGCTGCCGACCACTGTAGGTGGTCCACAGACCACCAAGACCAGCTGGCTGACCAAAAAATTGGCTGGCAGGGAAGAAAAGTGGTCTACAGGGAGAGAAACTGGTCTACACCCCTGTTCCACTCTCTAGGCAAGGGAAAACAAGGTTCAGTTCAAAACCAAACCAAAAAGGAAGCAAGACAAAAGTTCGCGGGATAAGGCACGCAACCAGAAGCCCCGAAAACTAGTCTACGGGTACAAAAAGTAGCCTACGAGAGGGAAAGGTAGTTTACAACTACAAAAAGTGGTCTACAGACCTCTATTTCCCTCTAGGCAAAGGCAACAAGGCATGGTCCAAAAACCAGGCCATGAGGAGAACGTTAAGAGGTCCCGAGGCAAGACGCTCGGCCGAAGGCTCCGGAAATCGAAAACTAGCCTACAAGAGGAAAAAGTAGTCTATGACTACGAAAAGTGGCCTAAAGGTCTCTCTCTCCCTCTAGGCAAGGTCAACAAGGCATGGTCTACAAACCAAGCCAAAACACAAAGAGTTCAGAGGCCCGGAGGCAAGACACTCAGCCGAAAACTCCGGAAACTCGAAACGAGCACAAACATGCGCGATCATCGAGCGCTCAATCAATGACGTCTGAGTCTTAAGGTCAGTCAAAAATGGGGTGTCTACAAGGTACTTGATCAACGCGTTCTACTAAGAATTCCTTGCTTTTTGTGGGACGAATTTCATCATGAAAGAATAATCCGTATGTGTTTACATGACTAAGTGCTTATGTGGAATGAAATTGAAATGTCTATAGAGTAGTGAATTATATAGAATTGCGGTGATTAGACGTGTGAGGTAAATTGCAGGCACGTATGGGTTAGTGTACTAAATCATTTCTATTGTCCTTTATAGGATGTCAGGAAGAGGTCAAACCCGTGGTGGTAGAGGCGGGAGACGTGGTAGGACTAGCCGGGGTGTACATGATGTACCGGTCCATGAGGTTCTAGTGCAAGAGGAAGAGTCAGGCCAACCTAATATGGCCGAACAAGTAGACCAAGTGGGTCAAACCGTAGTTGGCGCCCTAGCTAGAGAAATAGCAGGGGCTATGAACTTGCTGAGGGCAGAGAACCAAGCCTGAGAGAACACCATAGAGGCAAGAGCGAGTTTCCTTACTAGGGAGTTTTTGCGGGCCAAACCGAATGAATTCTGTGGTGGCCTCGAGCCTTGAACAAACTGTGAAGACATTTGAGATGCTTCACATTGATAATAGCTAGTTGAGAGTGACTCTAGCGAGTTACTACCTTAAAGGGGATGCGGGTCAATACTGGAAGTATGCCAAGAGTAGAGTGTAGCCAATGTGGGAAGCCTTTGTAGTTGCTTTCCAAGATAAGTATTTACCTCCCGCTGCTAGGGAGAGATTCAAGCAAGAGTTCAAGGACCTCAAACAACTCGACATGACCGTGGCTGAGTTTGAGGCAGTCTTCTCTAGTTTATCTAGGTTTGCACCAGAGTTGGAGGCAACGGAAGAGCGCCGTTGCATCGAATTCGAGAAAAAGTTGAAAACCAAAATTTTCTTTAAGATTGTTGGGAACATGATTTGGAACTATGACCGTCTTGTAGAGTCAGCGGTATACGTAGAGATTTCCGTGCAAGCCGAGGAGGAAAGGCTTCGGAGTTCGAGGTCTAGGGGCCAAAAGTCTCAAGGAGACTATAGGCAGAATAAGAAGAGCAGGGGTACCTTTTCATCCCAGTCCTAACCACAACAGTCTCGCTCTACTTTTCCTTTGCCTAGTGCAGGCTTGGGAAATAGTACATAGAATGGCTTTTCTTGTTTCAAGTGTGACCAGTCGGGTCACAAAGCCTTTGCTTACCCACAGAAGGGAGAAGGGCAGTTGATGCTGTCACACCACCACCTAACCGATCACAGAGTCAGTCCCAGTCCCAGAATAGAGGACAAGGGTTTAATTGTTACCAGTGTGGTCAGCCAGGGCATATAAAGAGAACTTGCCCATAGTTGAGAGGCGCATCTGGCGCATCAAGGTCGAGGCAGACTCAGAGCCACTAGTAGGCTCATTTAGTTCAGGCTTCACGAGTTAATTAGGGAGCCACTTCGACTCAGTCAGTACATTAGGCCTATGCTCCGAGATCGGAGCAAGTCAATCGGCCACAAAGGCGCGTGTATGCTGTTACCGTGCCAGAGCAATTGCCAGAATCCTCAGTTATGAGAGGTATTTTTGTTGTGTGCAATACTTTGGCTAATGTATTGATAAACACATGTGCGTTTCATTCATTTATATTTGCTGCATTTGTTTTTGCATTGGGGTTAGAGGTGGGACAGTTAGTGCCTCCACTCAGAGTTGAGTCACCTGTTGGGGGTATGGTTGATTTAGACCAGGATTGTCGTGATTATGAAGTAGAAGTTGCTGGGCATCGACTTCCGTTTGCTTTTGTGTTGCTAGATATGTTGAGTTTTGATGTCATATTGGGTATGGATTGGTTATCGTCATATCGGGCTGTTATAGATTGCTACCGTCAGAAAGTTACTGTATGTACCTTGAGCGGTGATTGCTTTTATTTTTTAGGGAACCAAGTGGATAGAGTCTTATCACCGGTGTATGGTCTGTGTGGGCGGAGTGAACTTAGTTGTCTTCTTGCTAGCTTTCTGAGTAATGAGTGTGATGCGATTTGGGTTGAGTTGCCGAGGGTAGTTTGTGAATACCCAGATGTCTTTCCCGAGGATCTTGTTAGTTTACCGTCTCACTGAGAGATTGAGTTCTCTATTGATTTAGTGCCTAGCACGACACCGGTTTCTATGGCTCCATATAGATTTGCACCTGTTGAATTGAGTGAGTTGAAGATTCAACTCCATGAATTACTAGATAAGGGTTTTATTCGCCCTAGTACTTTACATTGGGGAGCACCGGCTGTCTTTGCTAAAAAAAAAAGATGGAGCCTTACGACTTTGTATTGATTATCGAAAGCTGAACCGAGTTACTGTTAAGAATAAATACCCAATGCCTCGTATAGATGATCTATTTTATCAGTTGAGAGGGACTAGTTATTTCTCTAAGATAGACTTGAGATCGGGTTATCATCAGTTGAGAGTAAATGAGGAGGATATCCCGAAGATGGCATTTCGTGCGCGGTATGGCCATTATGAGTTTCTTGTGATGCCTTTTGGGCTAACCAATGCACCTGTGGTGTTTATGGATCTAATGGATCGAATTTTTCGTGAGTTCTTAGATCGTTTTGTGGTTGTCTTTGTGGATGACATTTTGATTTATTCGCCTTCCGAGAAGGAACACGATGAACATTTGTGAGTAGTACTTGAGTTACTTAAAGCCCACAAGCTATATGCCAAATTTGGAAAATGTCAATTTTGGCTGAGAGAGGTTAAGTTCTTAGGCCATGTGGTATTCGAGGAAGGGGTGACTATAGATTTATCCAAGATAGAGGCAGTGCAAGATTGGGCACAACCTAAGAATGCTTTCGAGATTAGTAGTTTATTGGGGTTGGTCGGGTATTACCGTAGGTTTGTGAAGGATTTTTCTAGGTTAGCTTCACCTTTGACTAAGCTGACGAGAAAAGAAATCAAATTTGGTGGAGTGAGACTTGTGAGAAGTCGTTCCAAGAGCTTAAGATTAGACTCACCACTGCTCTAGTATTGATTATTCTGGAGAGGGGTTTGGGTTTTTCAGTTTATTGTGATGCTTCACGGGAAGGTCTAGATTGTGTATTGATGCAGGGAGGGAAAGTAGTGGCATATGGCTCGCGGCAATTGAAAATACATGAGAAGAATTACCCTACTCATGATTTAGAGTTAGTGGCGGCGATATTTGCCTTGAAAATTTGGAGGCATTATTTGTATGGAGAAAAATTTGAAGTGTTCTCTAATCACAAGAGTCTGAAATATTTGTTTACACAAAGGACTTGAATTTGAGACAAAAGAGGTGGATGGAATTCATAGAAGATTACGACTTTGAATTGCATTATCATCTGGGTAAGGCTAACGTTGTGGCCGATGCTTTGAGTAGGAAGCATGTTAGTAGTGTAGCTTCTATTGCCGTTCGAAAATGGGAAATGTTGGGTATTCTTGGTGAATTTGACTTGCATCTGGGTGAGTCTATTGAGTCTGCAGTTTTGTTTTCAGTAGTGGCACAACCTACACTTGTGAATCGAGTGTTGGGAGCGCAAAAGGGTAATCTTGAGGTGGAATTTTTCTGAGGGAAGATCTCTAATGGGAAAGTAGAAAGAGGTTTGACTGTGTATCCCGACCAGAGTATGAGATGCCGTGACCGTTTGTTTGTACCGGGGTCTTGCCGAGAGGAAGTACTCCGAGAGTTTCACCATTCGTGCCTTGAGGTGCATCTGGGAGGCACAACGATGTATCATGATCTTAGTCGCCAGTTTTGGTGGAGAGGTATGAAAAAGGATGTAGCCGTGTTTGTATCAAAGTGCCTTACTTGTCAACAAGTGAAAGCTGAGCATCAGCGGCCAACTGGTTTGTTGCAACCCTTGCCTATAGCTGAGTGGAAGTGGGAATATATCACGACGGATTTTGTTGTGGGTCTTCCGAGGACTCAATGGGATAACGATGCCATTGGGTGGTAGTTGACCGTTTGACTAAGTCAGCACATTTTATTCCCACGCGTGCGAGTGACTCAGTAGATTATCTTGCCGATTTGTACATTAGGGACATAGTGAGGTTGCACGGGGTCCTTATAACGATTATTTCAGATAGAGATCCACATTTCACTGCTCAGTTGTGGCAGAGTTTGCAAAGTGCCTTGGGCACTAAATTGACCTTTAGCACTGCGTATCATCCTCAAACTGACGGACAGTCCGAGCGTACTATCCAGATTCTTGAGGATATGTTTCGAGGCTATGTCCTTGACTTTAAGGGTTCGTGGGAGAGGCACTTGCCCTTAGTGGAGTTTGCCTATAACAATAGTTTCCAATCGAGTATTGGCATGGCACCATTTGAGGTCTTGTATGGTCGACCGTGTAGATCCCCTGTGTGTTGAGCCGAAGTGGGTGATGCACTTTTGTTAGGTCCAGAGTTGGTTCGGGGAAACGACGGAGAAAGTAGTACTTATCCGTAAGAGGCTAGCTACGGCTCAGAGTCACCGGAAAAGTTATGCTGACCATAGGAGGAGACCTTTGTCTTTTGAAGTAGGGGATCATGTCTTTTTGAAGATATCACCTAGAAGGGGTTTGATGAGATTTGGGAAGAGCGAGAAGTTATCCACTCGGTTTAGTGCCCCTTTTGAGATCCTTGAACGGATTGGGGAGGTTGCTTATCATTTGGCGTTACCGCCACAGTTGTCTGGGATTCATGACGTGTTTCATATTAGTATGCTTCAGAAATACTAGCCGGATCCATCACATGTGTTGGATTGGACCGACTTAGAGGTAGACGGGGATGCCTCGTATGAGGAGAGACCGATGAGAGTCTCGAATAGACGGGATCAAGTATTGTGAGGCAAGACAATTCCCTTGGTAAAAGTATTGTGAAAATATCACGGGGTCGAGGAAGTGACTTGGGAACGTGAGCTAGAAGTCCGAGAGAAATATCCGGATTTGTTTGTTGATGTATGAGCATGTATTGAGAAATTAATTATGTTAATGAAAAGTATAAGCATTGAATATGTTTGAACTTGTAAGAACATTGTATATGTTATAATTGTTTGGGAAAAACATGGATTCAATATAAACATTGCATATATTGAGAATATGGAATATTGTGGGTGTTATATCACTCTTGGAAGCATTGTATATGTTGTTGGTAATCATTTTGGAAATTGGCTAAAACATGGTTTGTAATTTCGGGGACGAAATTCTTTAAGGGGGGGGGGGGACGTTATAGCGACTCAGGTTTTTACCTCGACTTTCGTTGTGTTTTGGACTCGGATTCCATGATTGTATAATGTTGTCTATGTCTTGTTTCCTTCCTTCAACTCTTTGTATTTGATTTTTGGATTATGTTGGGCGTATTTGGAACAGGTTGGTTGTTAGTTGGTCTAGAATGTTGTTTTCCAGATTTTGGCTTGTTCGCTCGAGCGAGCCTTATGTAATCTGTCTTCGCTCGAGCGAGACTTCTTACGCTCGAGCGAGCCTTGTGAAATTGTTTCTTTGCTCGAGCGAGACTTCTTGTGCTCGAGCATGCGTCTGCGTTGGTGACAGACCTGAGGCTTTGCATTCTACACTCGAGCGACGTTTCTCGCGCTCGAGCGATGTGACTTGTTGTGTCTGGTCGCTTGAGCGAAAACTCCTTCACTCGAGCGAGCTTGTTCATATCAGATTGTGAATGAGACATTTCAGGACACTTTTGCAGCTCACTCTCTCTCTCTCTAAAACTCTCCAAAAACGCAGGTTTTCATACTCTCCCTCTAGAATACACCTTCTCTCTAAGATTTCATCTAGATCCGTTGTGTTATTGACCCTAGTGTCTTTGAGAATAAGGTAGAGGGCTTCAAGAGCTTCGTTTTGATCCAAGAAGAAATTGGTTTTGTCATCTTTGAAGTTCCACCTTGTTGCTTGGGTTTTCTACACTTGAGGTAGGGATTTTTTTTGACTTATATATATGTTTTTGCAAGATCTAGATGATTTTCGAAATCATCTGTTAATTAGTTTTGAAAATAAATTGTTGATTTAAGAAAAAGAGTGATTTTAAAAGTGGGTTTACTATTTGATCCTTTGAAATAGAAATTAGGAATTTTTAAAGGAAGTTGAAAATCCATGGTTGATATTGTTATATTTATTTTGAATGCCCAACGTAAGTGATATTTGAAAATTTTCTTATTTATATTGTATAAATGATAAATTTTGAGAAATATGAAAGTTGTTGTTCATTTTGAAAATTGTTATTCAAAATGTTGGTTTAGTCTTGAAATGGCTAATTTGTTGAAAATGCTCGAAATATGGAAGATGTGTTATCTCTCGGATGAATTGAAATAAACGTATATTTATTCATCTTGTGAAATTTCATGGAAAGGAGAAATAGGAATTTTGATCACAATGGTACTATTGTGTGGGAGAATTGGAAATGGAGGAATTGTTGCATTGCATTAATTGATACGTTGGCATATCAATTTATTGAAAATGAAGAGCTTTGAAATTTGATTTGAAAACTTTGCATCGAGAAAAGAATGCTAAGAAACAAGTTTTCATGAAATTGTTTTGGAGTAAATACTGTGGCAAGTCTTGAAAGGTGGTGTAGATTATAGGTGTCGAGCCTTCCAGCTAACGCTGGTAAAAATGACAGATTAGAGGTGTCGAGTCTTCCGGTTAATACTGGTAAAAATGACAAATTGGTAGTACTTGTATAGTTTACTTGCAGACACCGACCTAGGGATTATCAGAGTTGTATTTACCGCCCCTTGAGTTAAATTGTTAAGTTTTGAACAACGGAAAATTGCATGGCATCACTAAGTATGATGGTTTTCAAAAGATGATGATGTGGATTATTTACAAAAAGGTATAGCATGGCATATGTATTCATCTCTTGAGATTTGTATAAAATATATATATTTTGTGAAGGATTTTTCCTATTGGGCTTTGTGCTCACCCTACGGAATTTTTGTGCAAGAAAAGACGTAGTGAATCTGCCTAACTGAGGGCATGGAAATGTGTGTGTTGAGAGCACAAGGTTCTCATTTACTGTGATTTTATTTGTAAGCCAAGGGCTTTGTATGTGTGGGTTTGAATAACTATTCTGTGTAACTGGGCTTAAGCCTTGGAAACTTGTAAACCCTTTGAGGTATTTTATTTGTTTATTTACTCGTTGTTAGAGTTGATGTATTATAGCATGAGGAACTATTCACATTATGAAATGCAAGTGTGGGAATGTATAATTGGTTTTCCTTTAAAAAAGGCTATGATTATTGTGTTGTCATTTGGGTATGAAAATTGGGCCGTTACAAAAAGAACCATAAACATAATTGTTTAACTTGAATTAAATATGTAAGAATTATTCAATAGTGCTATTATTAGCCTCCATCTATTTTATTAGGACTCTCTTATTTCTTTTTACCACCCAAATTATTCTTGTCCACTCTTTTCATAATTTTCAAAATATCCCTTTCTTTGGACTCCGCCCTTATCACAATTTTTCAAATCCCCTTTCCTACCACCCCCACCACCTTCAATGGCCTTTCCCACTATCTCCAACCCCCTTTCGCAACTCCACCATCACTCAGTAGCAACACTTTCTCACCTTAGCAATCGTTTTCAAACATTTTCTTTTCTATGTTTGATTTTTGCTTGAATAAAACGAACTTGATTGGTTTGACCATGTTAGATCAAACAAACTAAGTTTGTTTGGCTAGAAACAACTGACAAACCAAGTTTGTCTAGTTATAACCAATTGAATGAGGCAAAATTGGTGAAATTGATCACATTTGACTTTAGTAATCTGAACAGTCTTAAAATGATTGGTTGCCAAAGGCCACATAATCATATAATATGTTTGGAAAATCAATGCCGAATGGAGTTTTAACTCTATTTTTTTCAAAATCGCACAAAACACATCAAAATGATAATCAATCACACCAAACATCTCTTAAATATCAAAATCTTGTACATAATTTAGTTCCAATTATTATATATACGTTTGAAGTATGAAATTTTATTTTTATTTTTGTTTGTTGTTATCTTGTGTTCTTTGTAGCAGTTGATTTTTGAGGAACATAAGAGGGCTAGAAAATGGCGTTGTTGGTGAGAGGGGTTGGGGTTGTTGACTGGCTGTCAAAGAGACGGGGTGGTCAGAGGAGGTGGTAGCAGTGGTGATGGGTGGGATTGAGTTATAGTTAGGGTTTTGGTGAGATTTAAGGATAAGGAAAAAATTGGTATTCCATGTTAGGATAAATTTGTATTAAAAAATAAATAGAGAAGGTAAAAAGTCCTAAGATAAAAAATGGAGGGCTATTAACTGCCCTTTAATCATTGTTGACACATTTATAATAACAAACTTTTCATTTGAAGGAGGAAAAAGTTAACATTAACAATTGTAAGTCAATATACTCCATTTTTAAATTTTTTGATGATTGGGGCTATGACATTATTTTAACTGTTCGAAATAATAACAACAATTCATAGCATGACATTTTGTAGAAAGTATAACTTGTGAAATATGTTAACGTTTTATTGATACTTCTTAATTATACAAAAGATGGCATATACATGTATACATTCATAAATCCTAAATTCTGATTCTATAACATATACCATTTGTAAGTGAATGGAAACAAAATGGTGTACAGATAAGTTCATGCCCTACTATCTACATCTTTCCAAGTCAATACTTGGGTACAACAAAAGTAAGTCAAACTCAATACATAGAAAGCCCAAGGCTTGTACAAAAACAATTACACAAAAGGAAATAAAAAGAAGCTCGTAGCTCAAAGTCCTCCCAAGGTTTGTCATTGGTGGAGGCATATCATTAGCACCTAAAAGTTATTTTCCACGTAGGGTGAGCTAAAACTCAGTAGAGATATTTTAACACAATGTATAAAATTTAATAAAGTCATAAGGTGAATCCACATGCATGTCATTTGCCAAACATTATACTTTTCCATCTCAAAATAATGTAATGCTAATATTATATATCAATTCATGAAAAATATACTTTTATATCAGAAAAATAGGGTAGTGGATACAAAATACTATGAATATCTAAGTATGTGTCTATCAGTAGGTTATACAAGCATTACCAAAGTTATTTTGCTGATACTAACCGAAAGGATCGGTATCTAACCGCGCGGGTTTCTGGACTTTTACTAAGGACACACAAGCCAACAATATAAATCACAACCACACTTTCTAACTAGATTCACCGAGGTATACACCCATTTTTTTTTAAAAAAATAATATATTTTCAGTGTTTAAATATGAAACAATGTTCAATGCAAAATGAATGAGTAATTAGTTTCGATTAACCTAATTCACATGCAATTTCTATAACAATCAAAACTATCCTCCATTGATAGCCCAAAACAGATATTTCTATTCAACAGATAATTTTTCAATAACAGATAAAATCTCATGAATTTTAAAATGGGAGTGATAATAAATATCCAACTCTACTCTCATCATTAACAAATACATTCTCAATATTTTTTCAAAGCCCAACATCATTTCATTTTCTTTCATAATTCAACATCCATGACTTTTTCAAATAAAACCTCATTTATTTTCAAAATTACACTTGATGAAGGAATTTTCAACCCAACCCAACAATATAAACACTTCCACAATCCTTCTCAAGAATTTATTTGAAAAACCCCACTTTTACATTTCAAAATCAAAACCCTAGATTTAACCTAAAATCTCCAAATTACTAAACCTTTTCAAAGAGCAAATAACTAAACTAAGAATCATACAAAAGGTTAAAGAAATTCTTACCTTAAGAGTAGAAGAAGAAGAGAGCAAGGATAAAACTTTGACAGAGCCGAAAATAAGATCCTCTCCGATTAACATGAAACTTTTGAAGAGATTTACCTTCTTTTCTTTTCTTTTTTTCCCAATGAGCTATGGTGGAGAAATCATTGGGTGAGGTGTATTTGAGGTTTTAAAGTAAAAACTAGAGAGAGAAAGTGAAGCAATTAGGGTTAGGGGTGTTTTAGAGAGAGAGAGAGAGAGAAATGAACAAGTGATTTAAAACCCCCTTTCCCCGAACTGATATATGAACATACCACTCGAGTGACCTAAACACTGCTCGAGTGTATAATGACCCCCTCTCAAAAGTTTTGTAGACTGCAGAGACGGCTTGAGCATAGGAAATACCGCTTGAGCAAAGATACATTACTCCTAGAAGTTTTGCAGACCTAGAAAATACTCGGAGATTTCAAAGACCATTGGAGTGACCAAAATACCGCTCGAGTGAAGAAGAAGAAAACTAGACAACAACTTTTTTGAAAAACTGACTCCAAACTTTTTTCAAACACAACCAACAACCCAACTAAACTACCGACAATATGATAAAAGACATGAGCAACAATTAAAGGTACGGTATCTCGAATCTAAGAGTATGAAATATTTGGATTTAAACCGGAACCGTTATAATTATTCAAACATAATTTTCATATAAAATGATGTACCTATTTAGAGTCTTTTTATTTCAAATCAAAACAAGATATTATTGTGGTCCATAATTTAAAAAAAGGGAGAATTCCAATTTAGTGGAAAGTTAGAAAAAAAATTACACATGGATGGTAAATTTTATAAATATTAATAATTAAAATTATAAAATTTTTAATATGTTGATAAATATTTTTTCTAAAAACCACATAATTGTAATTACCCCTTTTAAAAAATCGTCGTAATACTATTTGTATAGGGAGTATGACTATATTTCCTCATCATATAATCTTTTGTATTATTATTATTTATTTCATAAATCATTTGACAATAAAACTTTTGTACAACAATTATTATTATTATTTATTATCGATGGTTGCCAATAACACTCATTTGCTTGAGAAGTTATTTGGTGGTTCTAAAGCATGATCACATTAGTTACTTCGCTCAACAAATATTTATAATGTAATTAGGTCATGTTTGTTTGGCTCTATAAGTGGGGGATTAGACTATCAATCTTATGAGTCATACATAACCCATATTTGATTGACAAAAATAGAAAGGGACTAGTTGTTCTGAGATTATGAATACCTTCACATAGGGGGGATTAGCTTAGCTGAATTTTAGATGAGATTAAGAAAATAGTTAGGGGATTGAGTATATTTTATATAAATTTTTTTTTTTTTTTACCAAGTGTATCTGTTTGTTTTAATATTTGTTCTAATTTTTTTTATATAGAAATAATTTATTTATTTATTTTATATAAAAATAATTTAACAATTCCATTACTAATCATCTCACATACTATCATCAAAACAAATACACTTTTATTTAATTCCCTCACTAACAATTTCTATATTAACAATCTCTTCATTAACAATCATTTCACTAATTATTTTATTAAACTTAATCCGCTAAACAAACGTGACCTTACCGTGCAATCAAGAATCTGAGTTAGTCCTGGAGTGTTGTGAGGAGAGAGTAAGATCCATAATTTTACATTAGGGTCATAGGCAGGGGCATGTAGTTTGGTGAGAGGCATTGCTAGAATAATTTTTCAATTTGCCTAACAACATTGTCAGCACAGTGAGAAATATCATGATCGGGTCGACCAGGCCAGATCATGAGTGAATAGAAAATATAAAATGTACATAGCTGTTCCAGCTGAAATACTTGGAATAATTCTACCACTTCTACTGGGAGTAGCCTTTTTAGTGCTAGCTGAACGTAAAGTAATGGCTTTTGTGCAACGTCGAAAGGGTCCTGATGTAGTGGGATCGTTTGGATTGTTACAACCTCTAGCAGATGGTTTGAAATTGATTCTAAAAGAACCTATTTCACCAAGTAGTGCTAATTTCTCCCTTTTTAGAATGGCTCCAGTGAGTACTATCTCTGGGAAGAAGAAAAAAAGGTGAACGTGGTGAGTGGGGCGGGTGGTCATCTATCTTGACATTGGGTTTCCAAATGGTGAATTCAAGAAGGACTGGAGTAGTCCAGAGGGTTTTGTCGACATTGCCATCATGCTGTTTGATGAAATGCATGTATGAGGTGTGAGTTCGTTCCCTACTCTCGCAATTTAGGTAGATCTGGGGCTCGGGAACTGGGGCAGTGGGGGTAATGATTAAGGGTGTTTTTGGTTTGTGTTTTGGAACATATTTTTAGAAAAAATTATTTAAAAATATGTTTGGTTATAAATTTTTTCAAAAAAAATCTAAAATTATTTTTCTCTATTATATATCAATCAATTATTTTTTTTCTCTCATTTTTCTTTCTCAATTACTTTTTTTCTCACACAAATTTACTCAATTATAATAAAATATTAAATTATTTCAAACTCCCAAATTTTAAAACTATTTTCAAAATATACAACTAAACAAACTAAAAAAATTTCTAAACTCTCTTTCAAATTTTTTTAAAAAAAAAATTTATCTCAAAACACAAATCAAACACACCATAAGGGCTCAGAAAGAACTTTCAAATGTGTACTTTTTTTAAAAATTTGTTTTTATACACATACATTTATTTTGCCACATTAATCAACATTTGTTCTTTACTTTTTTTAACCACTTTCTTTACTTTCTTACATATTTTTTTTATATAAAAAAATTAAAACATCCCAAATCACTCTTAAATTTGAATCCAACAATTATTTACCTAACTTGTTTTAATTGTCGTGCTTAAATGCAAGTACTAAAAAACCAAGCAGATTCATATATATATATATATATATGGATGAACCAATAAATAATATATAAATCAGTGATTAATCTTGTACAACATAAACATGTGTGTACAATAATCACTCTCATCTCATTTCCCTCTGTAACTTAACAAAAAAGAATAATTAAATACATAAAGTATCCATCACTCTCGAAGATCTAGTGCTTCATGAGAACGAGAAGAGAGAAAGCAATCGAAGAGCACACAACAGCTCCAGAGATCGGCAATGAGTACGCAGATCCGGCGTCCATTGACGGCGTAGGTGCCGGAGCCATCTCGAATTCTTGCGCTGATCCAATAGCTGAGAGGATTGCGACTACGACCACGAAGACTGTCAAAGCCTTGAAGGAGCTCAATTGCGCCATCTCAGATCGAAGAGATATATATTGAAAGAGATAGAGATGTCAATGGGAGAAACGAGGAGAGATTGAAACCAGTCGAGATGATGGTGATGCTTAATGGAAGAGGAAAGGCTTAGCAGGGAGATATATATAGGACGGAAAATTATTAGGCGCGTGGGACCCATAGAAAACGTGGACGGTAGAAAAAAGCAACGTTCACAAAACTTGTAACGGTCGAGTCCAAACTTGAAAGGTTGGCAGATATGAAAAGACAACCCGGATCCTGTGAGAAATTTAGTATATATGATATGTGTTACTTTTTATTATTTTTATTAGTGTGATTAGTTTTGAAAGTAAAATTTATTATATTTATGTTGAGTATTTAGAGAATAATGGTGGACATATGTATTTGAGATTAACATACAAAAATTTCTTCGATCTTGTCATTTTATGTGTCCAAAATTAGAAAAATAATATGGTGCACCAGGTCCCATATTCTGTACCCAAAAAATAAAAATAAAATAAAATAAAAAAATTCTCAATTGCTATGAAAAATGTTAGACCCTAAAATTTTTATTAAATTTTTTTATTAAATGTCTCATATGAGTGTGAGTAATGATGGAGCTAGGAAATTAGGGTAGAGGGGCAGTTATTAATTATAATTTTTTATTTAAAAAAAATTTATGAGCAACATTAAGATAATAATAATTTTATGAGATAAATTTAAACATAAAAATTACATATTCATTATTAATAGAACAAATCAAAATTCTATAATAGTGTGGAATAGCTCAGTGTAGAATGATAATGTAAGTTTTTAATTTTAGCATAAAAAATTATAGATCAAAATTTTTAATTTTAAAAAATAAAAACAAATCATTTATAGCACAAATTATTATAAAAATCTATTTAATTTTTATTTAACAGAAAAATATTAAAGAGATGACATTACTTATAAATGATGTATTTTGATGAAAATTATTAAACAGTCTTAGAGAATCATATGGCCTTACCTACGTGATACTCAAATCTTAGAAAATCACACTAAGTGGTATGTCAACTACTTGAAATAATGAATTTATTAAATCCAATCTATAATATTTTTCGCTACACTATTGATTTAAACTACTACATAAATAATAACACATAGTGTTTCCAAAGTATCGAATAACTACTTATTTTGAACAATATAATAAATTTTTAGCCAAATGTTAAGAAAAAAAAATACATTTTATAAATAACCAAAAATAAAAAATTTAAAACTGAGAGGGGGGTCACCCTGACCCTATGTTGCTTTGCCTCTAAGTGTGAGAGTTTCATACTAACGTAGATATTTCGTAAAAAAATTTAATAAAATTTTTAGAATCTCTAATATTACTCATTGCTATTATATCAACACAAAACTATGTTACTCACCTTCTTCATTAATTGCAACAGGTGCGGCACACAACTTGTCCATGCTGTTCGCGATGCTAATAAGCTCTCCCAAAATTGAATTGAGTTTTTTTTACTGAGCAAGAAATTTGATGGGTTGATAACATTTTTCATCCCTAAAGTATTAGTTTTTGTGTCATTTGGTTGTTAATTTTTAAATTATGTCAATTTACCTTTTTTTATTTATTTTTTATTTTTTATATTGGTGTTAAGTTTTTGTAATTGACAATTTCGTTTGACAAAAATTCTTTCAATTGTAATTTTATTTGCTCTTATGTTTTAATGAGAATGTGAGTGCATAAATGCGAATACAACTTGAATGCAGAGGAGTTTGTTATCAAAGTGGCTTGATCGCTTGAGCAGTCATTTATACGCTTGAGCGGTGAATGGCATCATTCAGTACTTTTGTAGAGTACCTGAACTTTTGGAAAGAAAGTTTTATCGCTTGAGCGGTGAAGTGTGCGCTCGAGCAATCTTCGCGATTCAGTTTAATATAACACTTTAAGAAATTAGTCTTTTAGAGACTAATATTTAGGGACTAGTAAGATTTGGTCCCTAAAAATAATCTTTTAGAGACAAATCTGAACTTATGGTAATTTACTTATAAAAATACAAAAATGACTTCCCTGTTATGCTGTGTAACTTTTTGAGACCAATAATTTTGGTTGTCAATACATATTATTGATATTTTAGGGACCAAATAATGAAAAATTACAAAATCTCACCTGATGCAAATACACGCTATTATGCTTTGCAAAACACGATGCGTAAAAACTTCTCTTTCTGTATTCCAGGCTCCATCGCAAGCTTCATTGTAGGTCTCTCTATATGTCAAGCTTCATTGTAGAGCTCCATTGCAGATCAGTTTGAGATCTACAAGCTTAATTCTTCATCTTCGCATTTTCTGAACCTCGATTATACGGCGATCAGTTTGAGATCTACCTTGTTCTTCGCATTTTCTGTAGATTTGGTGCGTCCCTCTCTCTATATATATATATTGTGTAGATCTATGAAGAACACAATAAGTAGTTCACATTTTTGTTGGATTGGCCTGCACATTGTCATAGATGCAGTTTTTCTATAGGTTGATTCTTCATCTTCTTCTTCAATTTTTGCAGATTTCTGCTACTTTGAAGACATCGATTGGTTAATTCACTCTCAATCAAGGTTTTTCTCGATCCTTTAAGTAGTATTGAGTTTTTAATACAGATTGTAGCCAAAAATTAGTTTTAATGTTCAATTAATAAAATTAATTTAACTCATTCTATTTGATTTTTGTTTACTTCATCCTTTTGATGTGAATTTTAATTATAGGTATTTCTCGATCCTTTTGATGTGAATTTTAATTTAACTCAGGTTTGTTAAGGGAACCAGACCATATATGTTCCTTGTTCTGTGTTGGCTGGAACATCTTTTGTGTGCAAAAAATGACTGTTCTGTGTTCCCTGTTTTGTGTTGGCTAGAACATTTTTTTCAACTCCTGCATGGTAAGATTGTTGTCAGAATTCTAGGGGGGGGGGGGAATGTGCTACTGGAACAAGTAGAGAACCCAATTGATAGACATAAGGCTAAAAAAATGTTTTAAGTCTCTTGATAGTAATAGTTAGTCTCTTTGGAGACCAATCAAATTGTGTTTTGTTCACAAACCAGTGAACAAATTTAAATTTGTAAAACTATTACATTAAGCCATACATATATAGGCATACGTACTATTTAATTAGGAAACTAAGAAATAGGAAACAACTAATATAGAAATAAAATTCCATTCAAACCTAATAAAATAAGAAAAAATATAGCCATTACACTTGGACTTAGCATTGCCAAACCTTAAAACATTTAAAAATTCTTGTCCTTTCCATCTGGGGAGGTGCTGAGGCAGGGTGAAATCAGATTTGAAGCAAGTACCAGTAGGTAAGAAGAATAAACCATCTTGTTTGAATAACATGAACTCCTGATCTCAACTATGCTTTTCTCAATAGACTACATACTTACATCTTTTGATTTATTCTCTACTTCTATTATCTACAATTGGCCTATGTGTGTGTTTGTTTTTGGCTGAAGGCTTGGATGATTTGGGTTTATGAGTTTCTGTTTTTGCAAACATAGCAATGTTGTTTCAAATTCTTTAAAATGAACTATGGAACCTTTGAGTCACATACCAATGTATTACATATACATGCACGGAATTTATGCACTTTGAGGTTTATTATTAGCAAGCTGTCTTTGATTTATGCACGAAATGTATTACATAACAGATAGAACAAGCCTGCAAATAAGGATTTATTATTAGCAAGCTGTCTTTGATTTATCAATCGCATTGCCTTAAATATACTCTTGTCTAATAAGTTACTCTTATTCCATCTATCGAATTTCAACATAGATTTATTTAGCTTTTCTCTGCAATTAATGGGATTTTATTTTTGAACGTTTTATTTACTTTATCTTCATGTCTTTCCGACCTTTCATTTTTCCTTGTGCAAATTTGTTCTCTTTTTCTCTCCGTGTGCATGTTTCTGGGTTCTGTTGGATCAAACCACTCACTGTTTAATAATATGATTTTCATCTATGGGGCGGTAGATTCCATTTTAGTTGAACCTTTTCTTTTCAATAAATCTTAGCCTTTCCTGTTCTGATTGTGTTGCAGGCATGTCACAGGAATGGAGTGATACATCGAGATCTGAAGCCAGAGAACTTTCTTTTTGGAAACAAGACGGAAACACCCCCCTTGAAGGTGACCAATTTTGGACACTCAAATTTTTTCAAACCTGGTATTGTGTTCTATTGACATTATTGCAATTGAGTGATGTGTTTGAAGCCCCTTTTGTTGCCAATTTGTTTTGCTGGTTCTTGTTGATCTACATATATGCTTGACGTATGGTTTGGATTTACTGAAATCAATCTGCTCAGTTTTTGGTGGTTATGGAGAAGATCCAGAGGTATTTTTAGAGTCTAGCATGGATCTTGAATGTTAATGTTTTAGAATCAATACTACAGTAGAAGCAGCAGGGCTCATAATGGCCCTACAAGATTTGGATCATTTGGATCCCCCTCCTTTGATAGGTTTCAAAGAATCACCCTCCACCCTCCAATATTTATTGTCTCTCCCCTTGTAAACGAGAGAGAGACACACAATTGATCCCATAAATTAGAGATAGCTTGTTCTGAGATAACGTGCTCTTCCATTATTTGTAACTTATTTGATTATGAATGACTATTGATTATTTAATGAGGTTATGTTGTGTTGATTCTTATTATTTGATTCTTCTTTTTGAATTTTGGGTTGCAGGGATGTCCAAAGGGTGTCACACCTAAGTACAGCTTGAAGCCTCTTGTGCCAAGGCTGTCTGATATAAAGCCTGATATTGATATTGAGAAAATGCTTTTTTAGATTTTTTTTTTTTTTTTGAAGAAACTGTTGCTATTCTTCATTTGAACGTTACTACTTTGAATTGAATTTGGAAACTTTCAGTTTTAATTTTTGTAAAATTTTACTTTCTATATATTCATTATGGTTTGGGAATAGAGTGCCTTTGATGTGTGAATGTCAATTTTTTTTAATATGATTGGATGACATTTAATTTTGTGTATTTTTAGCCATGAGATTAAATGATTACAAAATTCTCAACTTTGATTTTTAGCGACGAAAATGTGTTGTAGAGAAACTTATGTCTTTTAGCGACCACATATCATTGTTGTTAAAAATGTTATTATTTTGTTTTTCGCGACCAAATTGGGACATTTTGTAACGAAGTATTAGCGACCAAATTTTTAGTCTTGCAAAATTAAACATTTTGTGACAATATAAAATTTTGTGACAATGCAAAATTAAATATCTTGCCTGAACTCACTCCGCGCGCCCCTCTTTTCGGAGAGGGCGTGAATTGCTACAGTTCGGACTCTTGTCATGGTTCTGAATCTAATCTCACAAAGTGCAATGTAAGACTGATAAAACACCAAAGAGTCCAAATTCGGCAAATCGTTTTGGAAATAGATTTTAATCAAAAAGCACCAAATATGGACTACTTTGCCAGATTTCAGAGTCGCCATCTAAATATTTTGTTTTTGGGAAATTTAGGAAATCCTGACTCGTGCCAAAGGTCACGTGTCCGTCATCACCAAAGTTGCTTCGGCTCGGGAACTTAGGTACGAGAGAGGAATGTCCTGAAATGAGCACCCTTGCTCGCCCCGATCAAAGGATCAGCCTCTACTAAACATGATATGTTGTTTTAAAAAAACACGTGTTCTTGTTCCGGTTATTTAGCTAATTTACTACGTGATGCGCACAGCATACAAGTATAGACTAGATCGCCTAAATTGGAACAAAACAATTCAGTGCTTGTTTTCAAAAATGGTTTGAATTTGCCACTCTCAATTGGGCTTAGAAATGTGGATTTGTCACCAAACAAGGTGGGCTTAAAACATGATGATTTGCCACTCCAAGTGGGCTTAAAGCTCACATTTTGATGAATTGTTCCAATTCAAGTAATGAAGCCTTCATCCACAGGCATTCAAGCAGTTAATCAAATAAGCACATAGCCTCATGGCAAGTATGCTTTCATGGCAATCACTTACACACATGCAAGGATGCTAAAGCGTAAACACTTACACTGTACTCTGAGCCAAATCAGAAAACTAGTTAGAAATCAATGCATGATCTTAGCTATGTTAAGATGCCTAATGCAACACATGCAATAATGCAACTAAGTAGGCTCGGCTATCTACGATGGCATATGAATGCAACTTGATAATATGCATTCAATTAAGTATTGAAATATAATGCAGTTTGAATGATACGTCGCGCCCGGTGCATACAATACAAATGAATGAATGCACGCATGCAAGCATAAGGTATGCTAATTAAAATATGCCCTAAACTAACCATCGTAAGCGGTTAAATAAAAGGGAGAAAGACGTGGGGTTAGAAGACATTCACACACGCACGCGCACTTATTACAACAATATGCCCTCGCGAAGGAGGGTCCGAGTGAATAAGCTAAGCTAATCTAAGCTACTTATTACAAAACAACTAATTAGCTATTTATTCTAGCTAATTAATTATTACAAACCAAATTGAATTTAATAACTAGCTAATCTAAGCTAATCAAAATATTACAACACAGATTAAACTAATTAATTATAATACATGTAATTAACTACAACTAGCTAGATAAGCGGTAAAGATGGCCTCGCAGGCGAGGGAGGTATGCATGCTCGATTGCTTCCTCCCGAAAATCCACTGCCTTGCCTCAAGATGCCTCTGTTTGCACATCTTTGGACCTCTGAAAATTGTGCCAACCTCCAGATTGCTTCTGACCCATCTCAGGAACATGGTGAGGGATGATCGACCATGATTGGTGGTAATCGGCTAGTATCAATGGCCGGTCGGCTATTTTTGTGGCTGGTCTACTGATTCCCTGAATTTTTCTTTTTGATGCAACAGAGCACAAACAGAGGCATGGCAGTGAATTTGCAAGGAAATGTGTGTGCAACTACTGTCCTTATCATATCTCAAGCTCAAAGGAGCGTAGTACTTGGCTCTCAAGCCACCAACCACGCATCTCAATGCATGATGGCCAAAGAGTCAAGCTTGCACAATGTTAGTGAATACATAAACGAGACTCGAAGAGTCGTCACCCTATCATGCATGATCAAGGGTGACAACGACTAAGAAATACAACATGTTTCATCACTTTGAATATGAAACGTGCCACATTCCTTGTGTTTGAATTAACGTCCGATCCAAACACAATGCAATGCAAACAACATGTCTATCTTGCATGTTTTACTTGATTTGGTTCTTGTTTACACATTTTAAATTACCGATTAGCCCTTTAATCGATTAAGTCCATAGTGATGGTCCTCTAATTGGAAAGAAGACTTGAACCACAAGCGTTTTGAGCATGAAAGAGACTTCATGCCATTGGTAATGAACTCCTGAAGGAATTAAACCATTAGGCACAAATGCCTCAATTTCACTCTCAAACCAACAAAGGGTCCAAAGTCACTTTTAAAGCAAAGTAACAATTGAAGAATGGAGTGATATGGCATACATTTCAGCACTGAAATAGGATGCTAAATGACATCAAAGCATGAAACTGATGCATGCAAGACATGTTCGGAGTTGAAAGCATTGAAGCTAGCAAAGAACATAACACTAGAACCATGCAACACCATGCTCAAGAGACTAATCCAGCCCCAAACAGACCTCATGCATGCCAAAACAGTGGCTAAAATGGGCTGAAATGATAGCATGAAAAGTAAGAAAATTCATGCTCAAATGATGGCTTGCAAGCGAGGCACAAAGCTTAACTCTCCAGAGCACTCAAAGAGTGATTCAAGTGGAAGCATGGCAAAGATATAAGCTCTGAAATTACATGCCAAATGATTCCATATCAGACAAATATCACAAATAAGGCATGCTAGAGGTCTCAAAACACAAGACTAGTGAAGCCAACTAGGCCATAGCTATACAAAGCAAGCCCCAAGAGGCCAAGACCACTCAAAATAGTCCTAAAGCATGTCAAAACAATTCCTAAAACATGTTGGTGTGTAGCCAAAACAAGCTAGAATTATAGACTAAGACATGAAGCATGTTAGGCTAACAAGTAGGATTACACTACAAGTGTTTGATGCATGCAAGAGGTGACCAAACCAACCAAAAACAGAGTTATAACATGCTAAAATAAGACCAAAAACATGTTAAGATGGAGCCCCAAAAGGGTAGAAAAACATGCCAACGAGTGAGGCCATCAACACATGCAAACAAGGTACAAAGGAGCGGAAGGAACCACCCCCACCTATTTTGGGTCCCAAAACTGACTTTCTACCACTGAAATTCCTCTAGAATTCAGTGGTTAAAAGGCCAAGAAAAGGTGATCTCAAAGGCTTTAAAACATGGCTCAAAGCAAAGCAAAATAAGCCACAAAAGGGGGTAGACCACCCCTAACTCAAACAAGGCCTCAAACAACCATTTTTAACACTTAAAAACAAAGGTTTTTGTAATTGAAAGCTAGGCCTAAAACAGCATGCAAAGGTGGCCAAACACTTGATCAAAATAAAGCTTAAAGAGGGAAGACACCCACCCTTGAAGCACAACTTCAAAATCAGCAACTTCTGAGGCAAAACCAGTCTTCAACAGCCTAAATGAGACCCTCAAACACCTCAGCAACAAGGTAATGGTGTTTGGCTAAAAGGTTGTGTGCAAAGGTGCAAAGAACACTCACTTTCAAACAATATAGCACAAGAGAGAGAGAGAGAGAGAGAGAGAGAGAGAGAATTCTAGAGAGGGAAAATTTAGCTCCAAATTTTTTGAACCCTCAAATAGGGGGAGGGAGTTCCCCTTATATAGGAAATGCAAGAAAAAAGCTTGCTTCATCCCTCCATACACATGTATGGAGGATGAGCTCAGTGTTCAACAGCTGGAACAACTGGCACCAAAAATATCTGCAAAAGTAGAAAAAAGGGCCTCGGCCAAAGTTAGTGGCTGACCGGCCACCACTGATGGCCGAGGGCTGGCCGGCAGACCACCCTTTTCCTCCAGAAGTCCTTGGTGCACAACCAAGCAGAAAAAAAACAAGTCGAGAGGTCCGCAGGCTAGGCACTCTGCCAAGAACTTCGGGCGCTCTAAACGAACACAAGCATGGATGATCATCGAGTGTTCAAACAATGACGTCCAAGTCTTGAGGACGGTCAAAAATGGGGTGTCCACAGTTGCCCCTCTTTGACAAAACTCAGAAGTCATGAAATGATAGGAGTGAATGTCAGAACCCAGAGACGACCCATTTTTGACAAGGCCGAAGACTTAGACAAACATACAAGATAACAAAATAGATGTGCCCGCAGGTAGGGGCAAAATGCAAGTGACATGCACAATGCAAGAGCATGACTTATGATTATGCAAAGAAAGTTGTAAAGAAGCATCTAGATGCAAATGTTATGTAAAAAAATGCTACAGCAAATTCGCACACAAGAAAGTAAACACAAACCAAACCTCATCTCATGCAGAAAGGATGTAAAAAATTTTTGCAATCTTAACTACGACTCACGCAAGAAAGACTAAAAGCGACTATTGGGAACACCCAGAGCCTCAAATGAAACACCTCCTAGCATACCAAACGCGAAAGAAGAAAGGTAACCAAACGTGTGTCAAACACGAGAGGAGAAAAGGCATCCAAGCACGTGTCGAACACGAGAGGAGAAAAGGTATCCAAACACATGTCAAATGCGAGAAAAGAAAGGCATCCGAACACGTGTCAAATGCGAGCAGAGAAAAGGCATCCAAACGCGTGTCAATCGCGAGAGGAGAAAGGGCATCCAAACGCGTTAAATGCGTGTCAAACGCGAGAGGAGAAAGGCATCCAAACGCGTGTCAAACGCGAGAGGAGAAAGGGCACGGTTCGAACACCGGAGGATGGTACGAACATCGGGCACTCGTTCCAATGTTTCCTACTAAACCAAGAGAGTTCGAGGGGGCAGGAATGATCTTACCTAGAGTTCCTCTGACTGGAACACACAACATCGTCAGGTTGTGCCAGTTTCAAATGAATTGTACATACAATATCTTGCCTACACAAAAGAGAAACTTTGCCAAGTACAATATAGTAGAAACACATGTTTATCGTTACATCAAGATATAATTTCAATACCAGATAACTGCGTGCATATACAATGCGCAAATGAAAAGGTGCATAACAATGCATGGGACACATGCATAACAATGCAAGTGAAATGGTGCATAACAATGCAAGTAGAATGGTGCATATCAATGCAAGTGAAAAGGTGCATAATAATGCAAGTAGAACGTGCATAACAATGCAAGTGAAACGATGCATATTCTAGGCGACGATGTGAAACACATGTTCCATGCGACGGCATAGAGTTGCGCATGCTCAATGCAGGCAAGGTAAAGGCGTGTTCCCTACAATGTTGAGATACAATTTCAAAACAAAACGAGGCATGCTCAATGCAAAAAGGCATATAACAAATGCAAACCTTGCTAACATGGCGAAAACGTCATAATGCAACACATTCAAAAGCAATTTTCGAGCCTTGTAACGTACAAAAGGATATGAAAAGGATACATTTTGTGCATATTGAGCGCGACACATTGAGAACATAATTCGGGGCTATCATGGAGGTCGTCTAAACTCCGAAAAGTGTACTTTCTTGTGCTTTCTTAGCATGTAAGAACATAAACCACAACCAAGAAGAGTACTGGAGGTCTACCGGCCACTTTGGGAAACCATCAGCCTGCCATCGGCCTTGAGACCAGTCCATCAGACAACAAAGTGGTCGGTCGGCCAACAATGTGGCCGGTCGGCCAAAAGTAGCAGATTCGGGGCAGTTTGGTCTTTCCACAGGGATGGCTTTAAAAACACAACCCCAAATCACAAATCTTCACACCTTCAAGGCCGAAAAACATCCCCCTTCCTTCCTAGAACCTTTTTCCTCTTAGATCCAAGCTTTATATGCATTTTCCAACGCCTCCTATGAAGTTGATTCGCTAAGACTTTTTGATTTCCTCCACTTTGAACCGAACAAAAGTTGTTTTCGGAGCCTTTTCCTCCAGTTGCACCATTTGAGGTTTGTTCCCCTCAACTTTGCCTTGAGTTTGGCGCCCCTTTCCTGGGCTTTAACTTTCTTTGACTTTTTCCCTAATGAGGGTTGACTTTTGTTGACTTTTTGCATTTTTGCCCCATTTTGCTCACTTTTCACCTTCTTTTCAGATAGTAGACGACATTCCACCTGGTGGAGCTCCTCCGGGGATGGAGGTGGATCCTGAGTTCGAGTTGTTATCGCTAGACATTCGGCCTTTCGACCCGGAGACGTATGACCCTGAGGTACACGTGCTGCCTTCCGACAGCATCCGTCAATTTAGGAGGTTTGCGTGAGGTGCACCAGAGGACCTTCTACTACGCGAGCTGGAGTCACACTTATCCTACAACACCTCTGAGATACACACTTCCTCTTTACTTTTCACAATGTAGATCATATATCCTGGATAGCCCACACTGCTATTCCTTTAATTATCCCCAACACACTTGTACACAACATGCCTTGTTCATTCTGAGGACATTCCTACATGGTACTTTTGTCAATTTTGAACACATGAATACACTGCATTTCTATCAATTCTGAACACATGCATACACTGTACTTCTATCAGTTCTGAACACATGCACACACTACATTTCTATCAATTCTGAACACATGCATACACTGTACTTCTGACACTGCCTCGCATCTGTTTATCTTGGACATAGGGAGATTCTCATGCCTTCTGGGGCTATGGGAATATCATCGCACGAGACTGGTACATGGAGCTACCCGATGCTGTTCGTCACATCGTCGATGAAGCTGGTTTGGTGCATTCTGTATGGGACTTTCGTGCCTCACTGTGAGTCGGCCCCTTCTAGGCACTTTAGTGGAGAAGGGGTGGGACACCACCGATTCATTCCATCTCTCTACAGCAGGGGAGATGACAATAACTCCCTTCGACTTCTCCATGCTCACCGGCATAGGAGTAGGGGGTGATCCGATCCCTTACGACACTGATATGGGTGAGTGAGATACTGCTCAGATCTTTTTGCTAGGGACTCGCCCACCTCTCTCTTGACCAGGGATGGTGTGATATTCGTGGTTTTTCGATCACTTCAGCGAGGATACGCCGACGACCCACGAGGGGATCGAGCATTATGCCCGGGGGTTCCTTATGTTCTTGCTTGGCACCACTCTCTTCGCCAACTGGGTGTAGCTTAGCTTTTCGCGCTCTCTTTTGGAAGAATGAAATAGCTCTTACAGTTTGGACTCCACTTGTGCGTTGGTTCTGAGTCTAATTTCACAAGTGCAATGTGAAACAATGGAAACACAAAAAGAGTCCAAATCTGGCAATTTCTTTTGGAAAATCGATGTTTGAATCAAATGCCAAAAAAAATGGACTGCTTTGCCAGATATCAGAGTCGCCACCTAAATATTTATTTTGGAAAATTTAGGAAACCCATGACTCGTGCCAAAGGCCATTAGTCCGTCGTTACCAAGGTGTCTTGGTTCAGGAACTTAGATATGAGAGGAGAAGGTCAATAATTGAACACCCCACTCACCCAATCAAAGATTGGCCCCTACTAATCATGATGTGGCTTTTATATATCGTATATGTTCTTATTCTGATTATTTAATAAATCCTAAAATTTATTATGTGAAGCATACAAGGTATAGACTAGTTTGCTCAAATTGGAACAATTTAATTTTATGTTTGTTTCTCGAAAAAGGTTTGAATTGGCCACCTTAGGTGGGCTTAATTTGCCACTTAACAAAGTGGGCTTAAAACATATATTCGTTGAATCATTCCAATTTAAGCAACAAGCCTTCATCCACAGGCATTCAAACAATTTATCATTTAAGCAATTAGCCTCATGGTAGGATGCTAAACATAATAAGAAAATTATGTACAAGCGAGATGCTAAAACATAACAACTCACATATTTACCGACGTTCCGCGAACAAGCTACAAAACAAAGTTAGAAAATATGCATGATTCCTAACTATACAATGTGACAATGCAACACATGTGATATGCAATTACTAGGCTCGGCTACTAATATGTGAAATGATTTGCTCGCATGTGGTCTAAGCATGTATTCAGAGAAGTATTGAAACGACAATGTGAATTCGAATGATGAACCGAGCCTCAGTGCGAGCAATACGAGTGGATGCAAACATGAGTATGCTAAATTAAACATGATGTCCCTAATCTAACCATCATAAGCTGGTAAATAAAAGGGAGAAAGACGTGGAGTTGGAAGACATACACATTATTACAAATTTATCTGCCCTCGCGTAGGAGGGTTCGAATGAACTAATGCGCCCTCACGCAGGAGGGTCCGAATGTCCAAGTGTCCGAACAAATAATTATTACAAAGCCGAATGAATAATAAATGAAAGGGGGCTGTCTAATTTATTACAATAATTGATGTAAGGCAAGCCTTGACACAATAAATTCGGTATAACGTCCGACCGAATTCAATTAATCATATTGGTTCTTTATGTCGGTTGTAATCCAATTTTAACCAATTTTATTAGCCTTTTTTTATTACCTGTCCATTTCTTTATCTTTTCTTCTGTTTGTGCAAAAATGATATTTACGTCCACTATGTCCAAAATGAAATAAAGAGAAACAAGTATCAACTTAACCCGAGAAAATTTTCTTCGAGGGAAATTACAATGGAAGAGTCAAACTTATTTACGAGCGATAAGGGATTCCAAGTCAAACTCAAGATGTGCAACAAGGACTAGTCAAACTCAAAAGAGTGATAATGACTTAGAAAAACCCAAACTTGAGTGATAATGACTTGAAATCCAAACTTGATAATAAGTGATAATGACATTTTCCTTGGTGATTTCCAAGGGTCAATTAGTCTCTTAAAAGTAAACACACCGATAAATAAAGAGAAATGAAAAATAAAATATTGTGCTTTAGTATAAGAACATGTATACATTTTGGGTAGTGAACCTCCAAAGAATTTAAACCGTTAAGTATAGAACATTTTATGCTTTTGGTAGTAAATCCTCTAAGAGATTAAATCAGTAAGCATAGAACGTTGTATACTTTTGGTAATGAACCTCTTATGAACCTCTTAAGCATAAAATGTTTTATGCCGTTGGTAATGAATCTCCAAAGAGATTAAACTATTAAGTATAGAGCGTTTTATACCTTTGGTAATAAATCTCCTAAGTATAAAACGTTTTATGCCTTTGGTAGTGAATCTCCAAAGAGATTAAACTATTAAGCATAGAGCGTTTTATACTTTCGGTAATGAACCTCTGAAGAGATTAAGCCGTTAAGCATGGAAGAGTTCTTTTCTTATACTTGAATTACAATCTTAATTTTTCACAACTTTTTAATCGAAATAAGCAAAGAATTGAGGGAGGTTGCAGAGATGATTATGCGAAATTGATTAATTGGTTAGTACAAACAAACTTGATATTTACAACATAAATCATTGAAATAAATTAAACAGCCCCCCTAAGTAGCATATAATAGTGCTAGAATTAAGCTATAGAAAGCGAGCAAAATTAAATAGCCGAAGGTACTATTCATCTGGCGAGGTAGATTATTTAAAGTAATAAATTACAGTAGTTTATATACAATATTTAAATTACAGCAGATATGTGGGTGGTGCAGCCATCCCATTAAAGCGATAAAAAAAAAATAGTTATAAAAAGAAGTAAATAAAGTATTTAAACAAATTATATCACATTTTTAAATTAAATGAAAATTTACGAAAACTCACCTTTTGGAGAAATGATGAATTTTCTGAGTCACAAACTTTCTTTTGACTACTCTCAAGTCTGTGGAATGTGTTCTCAATTCTCAATCCAAAATTTAGAATTACAACTTTAGTGGTTGTTTTTTGAATGGTGTATTGATGAAATGGAAATAAAAATATCAAAAAAAATATTTTATTTTCCCTCCTCTCTTTTTTTTTTCTTCAGACTTTTTCTCTCCCCCTCTTTATTTTTTTCTCCCCTGCTAGCCTTTCTTTCCCCCAAAATTCCTTCTCCAGAATGCCTCATCCCCCCAGACTCCTCCAGAATATCATTGCCTTATATAGGCAAATGATATAATAATATATATATATATATGTATATACAATCAGGTGGATTTGAATGTCGACATGCCGACATCAAATTGTTTTTTTTATTATTTTTATTTTATAATATAATATAATTGTAATAATATAGAAAATATATAATTTATACCAAAATACTAAACATATAATATACTAATATAATTTTATATAAAATACTAAATATATAATATAATATTTTTAAACACATATATAACTTGTTTTTATTATTTTCTTTTATATAAAATACACTAAAAATATGAACAAACACATAAAATTTTAAAAAATTACAAAAATACTAAATTAATGAAATATTCAATATTTTAAAATAATTTGGCCATAATGGTGAAGGTTGGGATTAAAGTTCAAATTCCATCTTTTTTACTGAGAATTCTGTGAGAAACACATTCTAATTGTCATCATCGGGTAATCAAAAGAATGCACCCAAGTCTTAGGGCCAGTCAAAATGGGGTGTCTATACTTGGTGAACACGGTTGGCCTCTACCTCCTAAGTGCACTAGTGGACCTGTCTCGCGTCCAGCGCTATGACTGGGGCGGCACAGGCTTGGCCATATTATATGGATACATGAGTTTTTCATCTCGCCAGAGCGAGCACTTGCTAGGAGGCTACTGGAGAGCTTGGGAGGTACATCTTTCCCTTTTGCTTTATAGTCCTGCTTTACATTATCTGTACACCGCACACATTGCGCAACACAAAACCTGCTTTACATTACTTGTATACTGCACACACTGCACAAGACACCGCATCTGACTCTTTAATTTCTGCTTTATCCGCGTACTGCTTTACATCTAACAAACATACTCATTATTACCCTTTTACATTCCGTAGCTGTGGGTATATGCTTACTTCCCGAGGCTTGCCCTAGAGCTGGAGGTAGAGACGCCTCCCATGGTCTCGTATTCATACAGACACGATGTGAGGTGCGAGCGGAGGCCGCGAGAGTCTTTCTCATTCTTTCACCGATATTTTGACACTGTAGCCGTAGCGGAGGTATTTCAAACCTTACAGTTTATCTGCGCTTTGTTTTATATTGCAGTTTCAATAGCAAATAACAACCTGTATATCCGTCATTTACAGATCACCTGGCAGCCTTGGGCAGTGCTGCCTAGCGCAGTTAGAGATCAGTTTATGGGTGCTTGGGAGGCTTCCCAATTTCGGCTTTTGCTTGAGGGTCCGGTCTATCGGGCATGGTACTTAGGAGAGCGCTTCTTGCGACAGAGCCTCGATTTGCCTGAGCAAATAGTCCTGATGCCACCTCCTACCTACATGAGGATCATAGAGAGGTACACTAAGCAGGTTATGATTGACTTCACCAGAGGTTGGGATGCCAACTTCTTTAGGCTCAACGGCGACTATACCGTCTTTATCTAGACATATCTTATGCCGCCTCTGGCCAGTGTTCGCTGAGGTGTGAGAGACAGACCTATAGCCGCAGCAGGACGAGTGGGAGGATCCAGGATGACTCAAGCCCATGGTAAGAGAGGTTCCCTGAGGAGACAGAGGGCAGGGTGGCCAGACCTGCCCACTACTATGACTTGCCGAGGACGTGCTGGAGAGGCTTATCAGATTTCCATCGCTCCTCCCCCAGCTAATTACGAGCTCGTCGGAGTTCGAGGTCCGACCCCGGTATGTACCATATTTTGCATTCTGCACATTCATTTCATTTTAGTTTATGCTCCGCAGATTACTAATCACCTCAACACTTTTGCAGGCTTCCATAAAGTATACCGGGCAGGCTCTAGAGCTGTCGGCTTCTCTGATGGGAATGGTGCAGACGAGCATGGACTTGCTTAGAATTTACGGTATTCCGGTAAGTTCTTTCAACCTACACCCCAAAACTCTCTGCAATCTGCTCCACACTGATCTGATGCATTACATTATCAATATTGCATTTGATACACCGCACTCATATACCGCTCACGGCACCGATACACTGTATCCCATATACTGGCCACGACCTTCATATACTACAATCATTCACCACTCACGGCGTTCATATACTGATCACAGCATTCATACACTGTAATCATGTACTGTTCATGGCATTCATATACTGTATTTGATACCATACTTAGCTTCGCATATCATAACTGATGCGTTTGCCAAATTGTTCTCTTCAGGTCCCATTCCAGATGCTGATCGCGGCGCCCAATGACCTTTTCGCCTCCCCGGCAAAGCAGGGAGAGAGAGAGGAGGGACGTCGGCACACAGCTGAAACAGAGCTAGGTGTACTCACACTGGGAGTAGTTCACGAGAGCCTGCCCCAGATGATGATGAATCTGACGAGGAGGCGGCGAGCCCACAGTCAGCGTCGTCTCAGGGCGGAGATGAGGCTGGAGATGGATCCGCAGAGGGGAGCAGAGATGGTTCTGGTGCCAACTCAAGCTCAGATGCAGACGGCGGCATTGATGGTGATAGCTTTGAGGACATGCCCAGGAAGAGGGCGAGGACGACCTCTCGATCTTAAGATGGCTGGGGATGATTTAGATGCTTTTGCTTTTTTTTTTTGCTTTATTTCACTTTTTTTGCTAGTAGTTTTTACACATTGTACACCCTCAGGCAGTTTTGTTTTCCTTAAAACTTGTACTCTTTTGCAAAAGAAACCATGATGGAATGAAAATAACTTTTGTTTAAAAAAGTGTTACATTTTGCATTCAAAGCATCGCATAACATCGCACAGCATGACAATGAGATTGAACTTTGTATGAAAGTTGCATATTCAAATTGTATTGTCTTAATCAGGTGGTGAACCGACCGACAACTGAAAGAACAAAACAACTTGATAATCAAAACTAGAACTTGGCATGCTACTCCAATGCGAATCCAACTCGATAAGCAAGGCAAGAACTTAATAATCAACGCAAATACAACACAATAAAAAAAATTGCAACAACTCGATAAACAAATTGAAACAACACAGGTACGACTTTGCAAAATCATCACGAAAACGCATCCAAAGTGGAACAAGACACAAGTTCTCAGCACTTCCAACACATAGACAACTCAGAGAATAAAAGGAGAGGCCATCGGCTAGAGTAGGAGACTACCGGCCACCATAGAGGGCCATCGGCCACCATTACTAGCCGATCGGCTATAAAAATGGTCGGTCGGCCATCAAACTTGGCCGGTCGGCTACCTATGCAGAAAGTCTCTAGATTGTTGCCACCTATCTTCCACTCAACACCTTATCTTCTATAAAGGTTCTAACTTCATGGTTTCTCCATTTCAACACTGTTTTTACCTCAAATGGAAGCATTTCTTGCCCAAAAACTCTCCGATTGGCTTGCAAACTTGGATGGCTCAGAAAAGTTGAATTTCTGGGGTTTCGGAATAAATGCACTATTCATGCTGAGCAGCACCCTGCTGTGTTTTCTGTTCCTCTAGGCCGCGGATAGGTGTTGGAACCCGGTAATTCATGTTTTTAGCTTTGGCGGTCAAGAGATGTGCCCCACTTTCGAAGATTTCCAAGCTTTAATGGAATCTCAGTGCGATGAAGAGATCTTGCCCCAACTCCGTTTTGGCCACATCCAAGCCTTAGGACGAATGTGTGGGCTTACTTCGCATGATGCTCAGTCTTTGATTCACAATGGAGAACTGGACATTCCGAGCTTGATTCATCAATTTTCTGACACCGGTGACCGCGGTAACCATCTTTGGCAGAGTTTTCAGCGACGTGCCCTTTGCTTATACATGTTGTCTCATTTCTTACTTGCCCCAAGCTTTGGGGGGTCTAGCGTCCGTTTGATTGAAGTTGCCCAAGGCTTAAAGGAGGGCAAGAGCTGCATTGCCATGACACTAGCTGAGACACTGATGGGTTTGGATGCCTTCCATCGCCGGGAGACAACTATATTTGTGGGAAGTCCACTACTACTGCATGTAATAATTCCCACCCTTCTCATATGTGTATCTCACAGGAGTCCCCGATGACGTCCAACCTTTTTGGCCCTAGTTCCAAGGCGGCTTCTAGTCCAGCAATACGTGCCTCGTATTCTGCTTCATTATTCAATACTTTGAACTAGAGCTTGAAGGCTAAAGGTATCCGGGAATTGTCGGGTGCTATCAGTAACACTCCTATCCCATAACCGTACTGGTTTGACGCTCCGCCAAAGTACATAGTCCAAGTTTCTTCTTCAACATGCAGAATGGCCTTATCTGGGAACAGATACTCAACTGTTTCATCTCCCTCCATTGGGTGATCGACTAGGAACTCCGCTACCGCTCTCCCTTTCACTGACTTGCGCGTCATGTACTTCAGATCAAATTCGGAAAGAAGAAGCAACCAACGGGCTAGCCTACCCATAAGTGCTGGTTTCTCGAAGAGATATTTGATGAGATCTAATCTCGAAACCAGCATTACAGAGTGAGCTAACAGGTAGTGCCTCAACTTCCTAGTAGCCCATACCAAGGCCAGACAAGCCTTCTCCAGCGGAGTGTAATGGGTCTCGTATTCTAGCATCTTCTTACTCAGGTAGTAGATAGCCTTCTCCACTTTGTCTTCAGACTCCTGTGCAAGCATACAGCCCATTGTCATTTCGGTTACTGACAGGTACAATATCAACGGTTTCTCCGGCTCTGGCGGCGATAACACAGGTGGGTTCTGTAGATATTGCTTGATCTGCTCGAAAGCAACTTGGCATCGGTCATCCCATTGGAACTTCTTTCCTTTCATTAGGAGACCAAACAGTGGTTCGCAAGTCAAGGCTAATTTTGCAATAAACCGTCTTATGAATTGCACTTTACCTAGAAAGCATCGTACCTTATTTTCCGTCTTTGGTGGTGGCATTTCTAAGATGGCATTGATTTTGGAAGGATCGACCTCAATAACCCTTTGTGTGATCAAGAACCCCAGTATTTTACCTACTGTAACATCGAAAGTATATTTCTAAGGATTCAGCCGCAACCGATACTCTCTGATTCGTTGGAAAATTTTCTACAAGGCGGTGTAGTAGCCCTTCCTTTCTTTGGACTTGACAATCATGTCATCCACGTAAACCTCCACCTCTTTATGGATCATATCGTGCAAGATCGTGGTCGCAGCCCGTTGATACGTAGCCCCAGCATTCTTCAAAGCGAACGACATCACCCTATAACAGCAGGTTCCCCACGGGGTGGTGAAAATAGTTTTCTCCCTATCTTTGGGTGCCATCAAAATTTGATTGTAGCCCGAAAACCTATCCATGAACGAGAGCAGCGCATGCCTAGCAATGAAATCCACTAATTCGTTAATATGCGGCAGAGGAAAGTCGTCCTTCAGACTAGCTTTGTTCAGATTTTTGAAGTCCACACATACCTGAATTCAGCCATCTTTCTTTGGCACTGGAACTATATTGGCCAACCAAGTTGGATACTCAGACACTAATAGGAACCCTACATCAATCTGCTTGGTGAACTCTTCTTTGATCTTCAGGGCCCAATTCGGGCGGATCCTTCGGAGCTTCTGCTTAACGGGTCGGGCCTCTGGGTTAAGAGGGATCTGGTGCTGTACAATCTTAGGATTGATTCCAGGCATGTCCTCATAGGACCATGCAAAAACATCTTTGAAATCTTTTAATAAAGCAACTAAGCGCTCGTGTTCCTCAGAAGACAACGTGGACCCGATCTGGACCAGCCGCGGATCCTTCTCAGTACCAACATTAATTGAGGTGATTTCATCAACCAAAGGTTTTACAAACCTCTCCTGCTCTTGATCAATCAAATGTTTTAAAACCGGAGGAATTTCTTCCTCGTCGTTTTCATCAAAATTTTGAAAGTCCTGATTAACACAATAAACTAAAGGCACAGAAAAGTACTCAAAAGTCACGGCAGCACCATTCTCATTAGCAACTTCTAGATCATCTGATTCTTCAGTTACAACAGACTCAAAGGAAAATGAAAATGACGACCTGGACAGGACAGTGGCATCCGGGTTATCACCCCCAAGAATACCGGACTCCGACTCAGATGAACTTGAATTTGATTCCGACTCCACAGACTTTGTGGAATCATATTTCAGTTCACTACCTGATCCAGAACTGCTCGACAAAAGCCTTCCTCGTATTGCCAGATGAGGGAAGGTGCGATTGATGCATTCAGAATGCTAGAAAATGGGCCCACAGCCGCTTCATCCCCGATCATGGAAACTAAGAAGTTACCCCCCAAGCACTCCGGTACAATCTGAGGATCTTAGAGGAGACAAGCCAGCGTTACCCCTATCTCAATTTTTGTGCTCTCGGAATCCTCCTCCTTGCACTACTCAGCCTCAGCTAGTGGGTCTGTCTGCTCTTCGACAACTTCATCCCCTGACAACTGAAGGTCAAAAAAGATTTCAAAACCGGGCAAATGCCACTTCTCTGAAATCAACCATGGCTCCGGAAAGCCGCAAAACGGGAATTCTTCCCCCTCCCGAACAAAGCGTTCGTTCAAGGTTCCTTGGATAGGTCTGTGAACTAACTCATAGTGCTTCCCGGCTTGTTTAGCTTTGGCTCTTCTAGCCATTTCTCTTCCTTTCCTTGCCCAATCCTCCTTGGTAGGTGAGTAACCTAAGCCAAAGGTATATGGGTTACGTGGTACTTCGGTCGATGCCGCGATGCCCTTCTGGCCACTTCGCCCCAATCCCATTCCAGGCATGTGTTGAAGCTTGTTCATGAGGTAGACAGATTGTGCACTGACGTATAGCCCCTCATCAACGGCCAGCATATCCTGTACAACCCGAGCCTCAGCCAAGGTGAATCCCGACAAAAATACGTCCTCCGCACCGTGCTCAATCTCTAGAGCTGGTGTAGAAACCTCTGGCGGTAGATGTATTAAAGAGTTCCCAAAAACAATTGCCACCCCCTTCCCATGAGAGTACTTCAACATCTGGTGTAAGGTGGAAGAGACGGCTTTCACCTGGTGCAGCCACGGTAGCCCAAGGAGTAGATTGAAGGTTGCTGGTACATCTAAGACATGAAACTCAATATCTTGCTGTCCCGAGCCAACCTGAGTCTTAATCTGTATCGTCCTCATCACCTCCCGACTGGCGTTATCATAGGCCCATATTATCTGGGCTGTAGGCACGAAATCCGCGAGCTTCAACCCGATAGCATACGTTGTTCTCGACGGACACACATTTATTACAGATCTCGTGTCGACCAGGACTACTGGCATCCATTTCTCTCTACACTCCACAGAGATATAGAGCGGCTTGTTTTGATCAGAGCCCTCAGGTGGTAGTTCTTTGTCTGTGAAGGTTAGGATCGGTGAAGCTCCGCCCGGGAAAACCAACCCTACTGACTGCTCGGGTGTGCTATTAATTGAAAGTTTGGCCTTATCCATGGTAGTAAGGACGGCCTGTCTGTGAACCGTCAAGGATATAAGTAGTCCCCAGATGGAGATATTTGCCTGAATTTTCTTTAGCTGCTTCAGTACAGCTTCCTCCTCTAGCAGTTTCTCTTTCTGCCTTTTTACTTCCTTGTCTTTCTCGGACACCTCCGACTGGTCCAAATGTGGGGGCTTGAAATACCTCCCACTTCGGGTCATATGGTCCACCTTAGTGTACCAGGTATCGTTGGGTTAATTCTGTCCCCAGCCTTCATCTGTATAGGCCAGACGTAAATTGTCGTCTTCCCACCACATGCCTTCAGCAACCGATAGACAACTACCCGGCTCTGCTGTAGCTGTTTCCATGCTTACAGCACATTATGTCCCCGCAGGGGCCTTGGCTTTTCTAGCCCTCTCAAGATTCTCGATCTTTTTCTGCTCAAACCGCTTTAGTGTGGTTTCCTGTTCCGTGTCCGCTGTACATAAATTGCCTAAGTCTCGAGCAAAATTCTTCGCACCGGTGCTCTCTGGCAGTGCTTCTTTATTTATGGCCATTCCAGCCACTGTAGATGTTCCAGTTTCTGACTGCCCCTGCCTCGGCTGAGACTCCTCAACAACATCCGGCTCGTCACTGAGCCACACTGTAGCATCTGTTGCTCTATTTAGGTTAAACCAGTTGACGATTACTTCCCCTGGATCCTGCTCGTCAAAGAACTATAGGTTGGCAACGTCCTCCTCCAGCTCCGCTAGGTCGTCTAGCCCGTGACTGGGTCCATCCTCCCGGACCACATCGATCTTTGCCCCAGTTGGCAATTCTACCATTGGCTTGGCCTGATCTGTTAACACAACATAACCGCATGGGTTGTATTCTTCCTCAGTAAAGCTCCCAGAACTGTTAGACTCTGAATCAACATTTCCATTCTACTCCAAGATAACCCCAGCTTTGTCTTCGACAGTCACCACCACTGGCTTGGATAGGGTTAATGACGTGCTCATCATGCACAAGTCTGTGCATTCCGGGATGAACACCGTCGGCTTAGGTAGGTAGGAGGGAGTGATATATATACTAGGGTCGTACTGAACGGCCATGGTTTGGATCAGGTTTATCTGCCTGGGTGGAGGGGGGTTGTTGTTATGTGGTGGGAGTGGGTTGGTGGTGACATTTGGCTTGTTGGGAGGTGTAATCACCTTGTTGTCAATAAGATCTTGGATCTCATGACGTAGCCTGTAGCAGAAGTCGGTGTCATGAAAGGCGCAATATCTAGTCGGGTCATGTTTTGGAGGGAGATGATCGGGTAGAGGCCGTTGTTCTAACTGTTTGAGATGTCCTTTCCTGAGTAGGACCCCTAGAGCTTAGACAAAGGCATATAAAGTGGGGTAAAAACCCTCTTGCCTCAGGGTGGATAGTTTGCTAGTTGAGAGGTGGTTCCGGACATGCCGTTGAAAGGCATGGCTTTTTTTAGGGTGGTGGTGGTGACCATGCCCACATCAGAAGTTCTTGCGGCTACACTACTACTGGTAGTTGCATTCAAACCGCAGGTAAACGCCCTCTTGGGCTGCTCTCTCTCGCAGTCAATCAGATATTGCTTCATAGCATCCTCAATCTGTACCTCAATCTCATGCAAGTCAACAAAGATGGGGAGGGGTAAGACGATCATTTTCTGCATCAGCTTGGGTTGTAGGTTGTGCACAACCATCCTTATCTGATCCTTTTCGAGTGGCCGAGTTGTCATCATGGAGGCCTTGGCCCTCCATCGGGTGACAAAATCATAAAAGCCTTCCTTCAACTCTTGTCTGGTTGCTTCGAGATCACAAGTCGTGACCTCAATCTGGGTATTATATGAGTATTGAGCAACGAAGGCCTCGGCCATCTCCTCCGAACTCATTTTCACTAAGTCCTCCAGCTTGGCGTACCAAATGGCTGCAATACCCGACAGGGTTTGACCGAAGAGTGAAAGTTTCTGGAGTCTTGTTAAGCCCATTGGGTGCAGAATATCAGAAAAACAGCCTCAAATGAACCATAGGATCGCTTGAGCCATCAAAACGATCTATGTGGGGCATCTTGAACCTATCCGGCAATGTAACCACCGAATCGGTGTATCCATCCTCTATGTTCGGGATCGAGTTGACTCCCTGGGCCCGCTTGAATAGCTTTTCAAGCTTACTCACTTTCAGTGCTATTGGATCCACCTCAAATTCAAACGGTGTGTCCACTGGATTAGCCGGTGCTTTAAACAGCTGAGGTAGGATTGGGGGTGGGACTGGCCCCGTTGGCACGTCTGTATTCTCCTGGACGTTTGCAGTTTCCCCAAGTGTTGGAACTCTAGGTGGGGGTGGGGGTGGATGGGATGCAGATGCTCCAGCTTGTTGTGGTTGTTGCTGTTGCTAAAGCCTGGCAATCAGTTCCGCCTGTTGAGCCACAACCTCTGCCTGACGCGCGGTAACCTCTGCCTGGCGGGCAGCATCCCGCTTCATGGCTTGCATGGTCTCTTGGAGCTGACACATCATGTCCTCCATACCAGCCATAAGGTGATAATCTGACTGAACATGTGTATCTCTCTCAGTCGTAGAAACGAAAACCTCAGCCCGACTACACACTGGTGGGGTGGACAATGACTGTTGAACCAACAATTGCTATACTGATACTCCCTGCCTAACTGCCCTCCGTCTTGTAACTGGGGGTAATGAAAAGAACACTGCTTGTCCGTCAACTAGATCCTCAGATCAGTGATGCCTTCTACCTCTAACCCAGAGTGCTTTGGGGGAAACTGCCTCCTCGGAAACAATGATGCAATACTACCTTGCAAAAAGATAAATCAAGCAAAAATAAGAAAACAACAATCAGAAAAACGGACAGCATTTTGGCTTAAATAAAGACAACACACAGTTGACATTGTAAGCTGAACAAACTGTTCTCAAACACTGATCGCTGTCCCCAAATCACTGCCTCAAATTTAATACCCCCAAATATTGATGTCCTTAGAATGATACCCAGGCTTGCAACTAATACATACAACCTGTAGAGACACACTCTAACAGCACATATCAAGCAAGTAAGAGCCAAAACACCCCTATGGTGGGGTAGGGTTTCCCTGTCTTATTTTGTTAGTAGTTAGGGTTTCACTACGCACGCTTCCAATTTCAAACAACCTATATTCAGTTAAACAGCCTGTCCTAGTTTGGAACAGTCTCTATGGCTTCCGATATGCATCTAGGTCGAATGGTCAAAAAGGGTGCCTCGATAAAAACCAAGGTTTGTGTTTCCATCGTGGCAGAACCCGTAACCATGGCACGCTTTTCCAAGCAAGCCTCCGGCAAACCGTTTAGGAATAGCAGATAGCAAACACTGTGACTTAAGGGCACCAATGCAAATGCAATGCAAAGAGACACATAAGTATAAAGAAAACAACATATCGTGATGTTTGAGTCACGTTCTCTAAATCCCCAGCAGAGTCGCCAGAAACTGTAGACCACCCGGACTCGCTCTGCGCGCCCCCCTTTTCGGAGAGGGTGCGAATTGGTTCATACTACTACAGTTCGGACTCTTGTCACGATTCTGAATCTAATCTCACAAAGTGCAATGTAAGACTGATAAATCACCAAAGAGTCCAAATTCGACAAATCGGTTTGGAAAATCGATTTTAATCAAAAAGCGCCAAACATGGATTGCTTTGCCAGATTTCAGAGTCGCCACCTAAATATTTTGTTTATGGGAAATTTAGGAAACCCTGACTCGTGCCAAAGACCACATGTCCGTCATCACCAAAGTTGTCTCGGCTCGGGAACATAGGTACGAGAGGGGAATGTCCGGAAATGAGCACCCCCGCTCACCCGATCAAAGGATCGGCCTCTACTAAACATGATATGTTGTTTTAAAAAAACACATGTGTTCTTGTTCCGGTTATTTAGCTAATTTACTATGTGATGTGCACAACATACAAGTATAGACTAGATCGCCTAAATTGGAACAAAACAATTCAATGCTTATTTTCGAAAATGGTTTGAATTTGCCACCCTCAAGTGGGTTTAGAAATGCGGATTTGCCACCAAACAACGTGGGCTTAAAACATGATGATTTGCTACTCCAAGCGGGCTTAAAACTCACATTTTGATGAATTGTTCCAATTTAAGTAATGAAACCTTCATTCACAAGCATTCAAGCAGTTAATCAAATAAGCACATAGCCTCATGGCAAGCATGCTATCATGGCAATCACTTACATAAATGCAAGGATGCTAAAGCGTAAACACTTACAGTGTACTCCGAGCCAAAACAGAAAACTAGTTAGAAATCAATGCATGATCCTAGTTATGTTAAGATGTCGAATGCAACACATGCAATAATGCAACTAAGTAGGCTCAGCCATCTATGATGGCATATGAATGCAACTTGATAACATGTATTCAACTAAGTATTGAAATACAATATAGTTTGAATGATGCACCGAGCCCGGTGCATGTAATACAAATGAATGAATGCACGCATGCAAGCATAAGGTTTGCTAATTGAAATATGCCCTAAACTAACCATCGTAAGCGGTTAAATAAAAGGGATAAAGACGTGGGGTTGGAAGACATTCACACACGCACATGCACTTATTACAACAATATGCCCTCGCGAAGGAGGGTCCGAGTAAATAAGCTAAGCTAATCTAAGCTACTTATTACAAAACAATTGATTAATTATCTATTCTAGCTAATTAATTATTACAAACCAAATTGAATTGAATAACTAGCTAATTTAAGCTAATCAAAATATTACAACACAGATTAAACTAATTAATTACAACACATGTAATTAACTACAACTAGCTAGATAAGCGGTAAAGATGGCCTCACGAGCGAGGGCAGTATGCATGCTCGATTGCTTCCTCTTGAAAATCCACTACCTTGCCTCAAGATGCCTCTGCTTGCACATCTTTGGGCCTCTGAAAATTGTGCCAACCTCCAGATTGCTTTAGATCCATCTCAGGAACATGCTGAGGGATGATCGGCCATGATTGGTGGTAATCGACTAGTACCAATGGCCGGTTGGCTACTTTTGTGGCCAGTCGGCTGCTTTTATGGCCAATCGGCTACTTTTGTGACTGGTCGGCTACTGATTCCCTGAATTTTTCTTTTTGCTGCAATAGAGCACAAACAGAGGCATGATAGTTTATTTGCAATGAAATGTGTGTGCAACTACTCTCCTTATCATATCTTAAGCTGAAAGGAGCGTAGTACTCACCTCTCAAGCCACCAACCACGCATCTCAATGCATGATGGCCAAAGAGTCAAGCTTGCACAATGTTAGTGAATGAACAAACGAGACTTGAAGAGTCGTCACCCTATCATGCATGATCAAGGGTGACAACGGCTAAGAAACACAACACGTTTCATCACTTTGAGTATGAAACGTGCCACATTTCTTGTGTTTGAATTAACGTCTGATGCAAACACAATGCAATGCAAACAACATGCCTATCTTGCATGTTTTACTTGATTTGGTTCTTGTTTACACATTTTAAATTACCGATTAGCCCTTTAATCGATTAAGTCCAAAGTGATGGTCCTCTAATTGGAAAGAAGACTTGAACCACAAGTGTTTTGAGCCTGAAAAAGATTTCATGCCATTGGTAATGAGCTCCCGAAGGAATTAAACCATTAGGCACAAATGCCTCAATTTCACTCTCAAACCAACAAAGGGTCCAAAGTCACTTTCAAAGCAAAGTAACAATTAAAGAATGGAGTGATATGGCATACATTTCAGCACTGAAATAGGATGCTAAATGACATCAAAGCATGAAAATGATGCATGCAAGACATGCTCGGAGTCGAAAGCGTTGAAGCTAGCAAAGAACATAACACTAGAACCATGCAACACCATGCTCAAGGGACTAATCCAGCCCCAAACAGACCTCATGCATGCCAAAACAGTGGCCAAAATGGGCTAAAATGATAGCATGAAAAGCAAGAAAATGCATGCTCAAATGATGGCTCGCAAGCGAGGCACAAAGCTTAACTCCCAAGAGCACTCAAAGAGTGATTCAAGTGGAAGCATGGCAAAGATATAAGCTCTAAAATTACGTACCAAATGATGCCATATCACACAAATATCACAAATAGGCATGCTAGTGGTCTCAAAACACAAGACTAGTGAAGCCAACTATGCCATAGCTATCCAAAGCAAGCCCCAAGCGGCCAAGACCACTCAAAACAGTCCTAAATCATGACAAAAAAATGCCTAAAACATGTTGGAGTGTAGCCAAAACAAGCTAGAATTATAGACTAAGACATGAAGCATGTTAGGCTAGCAAGTAGGATTACACTACAAGTGTATGAAGCATGCAAGAGGTGACCAAACCAACCAAAAATAGAGTTATAAATGCTAAAATAAGACCAAAAACATGTTAAGATGGAGCCCCAAAAGGGTAGAAAAACATGCCAACGAGTGAGGCCATCAACACATGCAAACAAGGTACAAAGGGGGGGGAACCACCCCCACCTATTTTGGCTCCCAAAACCCACTTTCTACCATTGAAATTCCTCTAGAATTCAGTGGTTAAAAGGCCAAGAAAAGGTGATCTCAAAGGCTTTAAAACATGGCTCAAAGCAAAGCAAAATAAGCCACAAAAGGGGGTAGACCACCCCTAACTCAAACAAGGCCTCAAACAACCATTTTTAATACTTAAAAGCAAAGGTTTTTGTAGTTGAAAGCTAGGCCTAAAATAGCATGCAAAGGTGGCCAAGCACTTGATCAAAATAAAGCTTAAAGAGGGAAAACACTCACCATTGAAGCACAACTTCAAAATCAGCAACTTTTGAGGAAAAACCAATCTTCAACAGCCCAAATGAGACCCTCAAACACCTCAGCAACAAGGTAATGGTGTTTGGCTAAGAGGTTGTGTGCAAAGGTGCAAAGAACACTCACTTTCAAGTAATATAGCACAATATATATATATATAGAGAGAGAATTCTAGAGAGAGAGGGAAAATTTAGCTCCAAATTTTTTGAACCCTCAAATAAGGGGAGGGAGTCCCCTTTATATAGGAAATGGAAGCAAAAAGCTTGCTTCATCCCTCCATACGTGTATGGAGGATGAGTTCAGTGTTCAACAGCTGGAACAGCTGGCACCAAAAATATCTGCGAAAGCAAAAAAAAGAGGCCTCGGCCAAAGTTAGTGGCCGACCGGCCATTAGTGTAGCCGATCGGCCACCACTGATGGCTGATGGACACAAGCCCTGGCCGATAGATTGTAGGGCTGGCCGGCAGACCAGCTTTTTCCTCCAGAAACAAAGATGCAAGTCCTTGGTGCACAACCAAGTAGAAAACAGACAAGTCGAGAGGTCCGCAAACAAGACACTTCGCCAAGAACTTCGGGCGCTCTAAATGAACACGAGCATGCATGATCATCGAGTGTTCAAACAATGACGTCCAAGTCTTGAGGACAGTCAAAAATGGGGTGTCTACACCTGTATAGAAAAATGTGGCCGGCCAGCCTTGGGAAGTGGTTGGCCAAACAGAAAGGTGGCCAGTCGGCCACTATTTTTGGGGATTACCTTGCTGCAACAGATCTGAAACAGAGTAAAAGCAGAGTGTTTCTAGGAGATGTTTATCATTTTTGCCCTTCCTTATCATGAAGATGATCATGGGAGGAGTAGATTCGGTTCACAAATCATCAATTGTTGAAAGTTTGTTGAGTGATGATCTTAGAACTGATAGGATAAAGGCTTAATAAAAGAAATGAAAGACCAATAATACCTCATCCCTATCATGGAGTTATCTCAAGGGAAGCGATGAACATTGATTCTTGAATCCCTAAACATCACTACAAAGTATGTAGTGATTCAAGACACAATAGGTTCAATATAACGTCCGATTGAACCCAACTCAATTTTATTACCTTTTTTTTTAAACCACTTTTACCCCAATTTTATTAGCCTCTTTTACATTATCTTGCCATTTTCTTATATTTTCTTCATTTTTGTCTAAAAGTGATAATTACATCCAGTAAATGCAAAAAGCGATAAAGAGTAGTGTTAAACAAGAGGTTGTGCTTAGCATGAGAGAGATGTAATGCCTTGGTAATGAACCTTGAAGACATTAAACCATTAAGCATGAAAAAGTCTTTTTCTTATGCTTTGAGTAACAAACTAGTGTTGAATACAACTCCTAATCAAAGAAAGCAAAGAAATGAGAGAGAGTGCAGAGGTGATTATGCAAAGGTGATCACGACAAGTATGAATATTTACATGAAAACTATGTAAAGAAAGTTATCAACTCAAATAGATTGGTGTCTATGGCCTAAACAACCGAATCTACGAGGGCTTACAACAATACAAACATAATATTCAAAGCATAAACTAGATAAACACACTACATATTCCCTGAATAGCATAAAACATTGCTGAAATCAGTTTGAAAAGAGTGAAAAATATAGACCGAAATGGTGGAGAACAAAGCTAGGAAGCAAGCCTAAGGAAGGGTGGCTAATCTCTCTAGTTTTTGGACCTTTAAATCACATATTTTAGCCTCTGAAATATTTGAAAAAAAAAGTAGCTAAAAGCAAAGAAACAAGTAGAAAAATAAGCATATAAGCTATGGGATAAGGCTCAAGAAAGGGTGGTTAACCCCTCCACCTTTGGTAGCTTTTAAATCACAAGTTTCAGCACTTAAAACCAGTCCAAATCAATTTATAAACAACAAGAAAAAGAGAAGGAAAGAGTAGTGTAAACAAAGCTAAAGATAGCAAAGGTTATACCTCTTGAAGAGAGGATGCCCTTGAATTCACAAACCATAAATTGAATCCTCTCAAAGGCTGAAATTTGGGTTCGATAATCTCAGCAAAAAGCCTCAAATTTTTGGTTTTGGAAGTGTATGTATAGTGTATGTATATTGCAAGACAGAGAGGAAGAGTGTTTGGCAAAGTCTTTGGCTCTTGGCAAAATTTTCTAGCTTAAAACCATGAAGGGTGGTCATCTATTTTTAGAAAAACAGGTTCCCCTGTCGGAAATATCTATATTGAACCAGCTAGTGTAAGGCATGCACATGGAGGGACAACTAGCTGCAAAATATTTGCCTGGCGCTAAACATTGCTAGACAGCCATGGAGAGGGATGGTCGGCCAATAAAAATTGGCCTGTTGGCCACTTGTTGGCCAGCAGGCGTCTGAGTGGTCAGGCTAGAAAAAATTAGGTTTTGGTCCAAAGGAGGTGCAAGGTTTTTGGTTTTGAAGCTTGAAATCCGAAGCCTTTTGTTGAAGAATTTGAATGATTGTACAACGTAATAATTCATCATCGAGTGTTCAACATGAGGTGCCCAAGTCTTAAGGGCGGTCTAAAATGGGATGTCTACACCGGCCTAACTCTGATAAACACAATGATGATTTCCTCCAAGTCGGTGGAAATTCGGAATTCCCTACCGGAACTAAGATCTTGACCGAAAGGATGCCCCAGAAAGATGGATATCCAGGTGTTGACCTCTTATCATGGTATTTGAGTCTTTTTTGATTGTTTCCATTATCTGCTCTGCTTGATTGGCATACTAACTGTGTTTCTTGTTTTGTAGAGCCTTCTTGTTACTAGAGGAGGCAAAATCGAGATAATACTGAAATGATTAGGGCCACCCTAAGATACAAGAAGAGATCTGCTCTCGAACTATTGTCTTACCAAGCCACATATCGAACTACGATCCCGAAGAAGGCCAGGCTTGCCGCTGCCTTGTTAGACTTTGATACTAAAACGGAGACCCCTCATGTCCATCTGGTTACTAATCGTCACTACACTAGAAGTCAATCCACTGAGAGAACCCTTTCCCTTACCCATAGTTTCATAAGAGGCATGTCAATGACGAAAAGCAGAGTGCTTGTTAATCTGGAGGCTGAGGCTTTCAGTTTTTACTCTGCCCAAGAGACCACCGAAGTGAAGGCCGAATAGAAGAGCCTGATGGAGTTGAAGCTTGAAAGAGGAACTGCTAGCCATTTTAGTGTTGTTCTTGAGGATGAGGCTCTGGCTACTGAACGGGCCAAGAAGAAGAGAAAAGAAACTAGGGAAGAGAAAGTTGTGGAGGCTTCTGAGGAGCCTATTGTTGATGAATCTTTTGAGTAATGGGAACCACCAATGTTGGACCAAGGTAGACCCATTTGTACTTCTGATTTTGTTGGTTCTTTCGGCAAACTCGCATTCAACCATACCAAGACCCTGTTTCTTCATGTGGACATGGCAAGCTGTAGTGGCTCGGATTGTAATACGTATCAGATTGGTGTAAAGTGGTGCTCGTCACCTTAAAACTTGTGTGGTTGTCGGACTCTTGGTATTGATGGGTTGGCAAAAGAACCTTAAATATTATAATTGAGGACCCTTAGGTGATGTTTGGAACCTTGATTGAAGCCTTAACAAGGTGTATAGGCAAGATTAGATCAAAAGCCCCAAATTTGAGTTTTTATTTTTGACCAGCCTTCACTCTTTTGCCCTTTTCTTTTTCCATACTTTGAATTTGGATGTAAGGCTAGAACCATTGGAAAGCTTGTTTTCGGGGCTTCGATTGGGACACAAGAACGACCTAAAATGAAGTCGGAACGAGAGCGTTATACCTGTTTGAATTCTTAGTGCCTCTGCTAGTTTTCTATAGGGTCGACACCAGTTTGGAAAGTGTCGACCCTCTTATGTTGCAGAATGTGTTGTTGGAAAATAAGGTCGACACCAGTCTGAAAAGGGTCGACTCTCTTATGTTGCAGAGTTTGTTGTTGGAAAATAAGGTCAACCCCCTTGCCGAAAGGATCGACCCCTGCGTGTTTTTTTTTTGGTTTTATTTATTTATTTATTTATTTATTTTTCAGATTTTGGGGTACAAATGGGCCCTACCTTTGGGGGGTTTTGGGCCTATTATTTTGTTGACCTTAGGTCTACTTCTCTACTACTATAAATAGGCTCTAGGAATGGTTTCATTTCACTTTTCTCCTCCTTCCTCTCTCTCAAACCATGAGCCTCTCTCATCTCACTCTAAACCCAACTTTTTCCCACTTAGATTGCTAGATCTACTCATCCAGAAGCATCTTCTCACCTAGGCCCCTTGAGGAAGGTTGTAGAGCGTGACAAGGGCTTTCTATCCATCCAAGCGGTCGTGTTTTCGTTGAAGTCAAAACTTCAGGTTTCTCTCTCTCCTTGCTTAAGGTAGGGATTTTCCTTACTTCTCTTCAATATTGTCTTGTGGATAGATGGGTGATACTTTTTATTGCATAAAACCCTCATTTTGAGGAGATTTTTAGAAATGGCATGTGAAGGGAGCTAGGGTTTTTGATTTATGGAATTTGAATTGATGATTTAAGTGGAATATATGATGTTTGGGTCATGAGAATGTAGTTTTGAGTTAAATAGCAAAAAGCCCTAATTTATGTTTAACCCTATGTAGACGTCCCCGAACGCCCCGGGAGGGTTAAGTCCCGTTCCGTTCATATTGGGGTCACTACAGTTCGGACTCGATTTGTGTCGGTTCTAAATCTGAACCAAAGAGTCCAAATTCGGCAAATCGTTTTGAAGAAAAACAGATTTTGAAAAGTAGTGCCAAACATGGACTGCTTTGCCAGATTACAGAGTCGCCACCTAAATATTTAAAATGGGAAATTTAGGAAACCCTGACTCGGTGCTGAAGGCCACGTGTCCGTCATCACCAAAGTGGTCTTGGCTCGGAGCTTGGGTACGATCGGGGAAGGTCAGCTATGAGCACCCCCTTTCGCCCGGTCCGAAGACCGGCCTCTACTAACCGTGATATCCGTTTTTGAAAACATTACATGCTCTTATTCCAATTATTAGCCTAGAATTACTATGTTATGCGAGCAGCAAACAAGTATAGACCAGATTGCCTACTTTGGAAATAAACATTGCATATCCGTTTGTTTGGAAAACAATTTGAAATTGCTACTCGCAAGTAGGCTAAAATACGGATTTCAATGAGTTGTTCCAACTCAAGCAATCCAACCTCCACCCACAGGCATTCAAACAGTTTATCTCACATAAGCACTTAGCCGCATGGTAAGCATGCTGTCATGTTAACATTCACACGCATGCGATATGCTAAAGCATAAATACTTACATTGTACTCCATGCCAAAACAATAAACTAGTTAGCAAACATGCATGTCCTAGTTCATGTTAAAAAAAATGGCTAATGCAACACATGCAAGATGCAATCTTAGAGTAGGCTCGGCTAACCCTAAAGATGGCATGTGAAATGCACTTTATTCGATGCACGTATTCAATTTGGAATTGAAAATACAATGCGGTTTGTATGATGTGCCGAGCCCGGCGCATGTAAACAAATGCATGGATGCACGCATGTATTGCATAAGGTATGCTAAAATAGACGTGCCCTAATCTACCATCATAAGCAGGTAAATAAAAGGGAGAAAGAAATGGGGGTTGGAAGACATACACACCACTCACCCACACTTATTACAATTACGCCCTCGCTCGGAGGGACCAAAAGAATAATACAGATTAATTAACTACGCAAGCTAATTAAATATTACAAATTAATTAAATTAACAAAATAATTAATCTAAGAAAAACAGTAAACCACCTCGGGGCGAGGGCCAAATGCAGCACGTGTTCGGGTTCAGCTCGGAATTGCACTGCCATGCTTAGACTGCCTCTGTTTTCCCTGCTTTGCTCCTCTGAAAACTGCAAAAGTCTCAGAACCACTTCTCAAGTCACTGGGGGATATCACCGGCTGAATTATGTGGTCACCGGCACAAAATTCATCCGTCGACCATTAATATACTGCTGGCCGGCACTGAGTGTCTGCAGAACCTGCAACTCACAGCAGCAGAGGGCAAAAACTTGCATGGCAATGTAATTCCAACAATGTGTGCACCAATCATGCTCCTTATCATATTTGTGACTCAAAGGGGCATGTGCCTCGATTCTCGGGCCACCAATCACGCATTCCCATGCATGATGGCCCAAGGAACCAAATGTGCACTTTCAATTTCAAATGCATGCAAGCCATATAAACAAACAAGGGTGCCAAACCTCTATCATGTTTATCTCAAGAGGCCTAGCATGCATGTGAATGCAATGAGATCCTAAGCATGTTGGCTAGCATGCAAAATGGACAATGTAATGTAAGGATGTTAATATGCAAACACACCTACAAGACAAACATGTAAACCAAACAATGGGGTGGACTTAAACATGATCTAGGCAACTCTAACTAGGCCTAAAATCAGTAGCCAAAATGCTAAGTATGAGAGCTAAACACACATGCACATGTACACATGTTAAGGCACACAACTTAGGCATTAAACAAACCACTCTCAAGCACACTTGAAAGGAGATAACGTGGATGATTAGCATGCAACATGAGCTCTAAAATCATGTCAAAGTGTGGTGCTAAACCAACTCAAGATAGGCCAAACAAAGCATGCAAATGGTTCAAGACTTAAAGCAAGTCAATGAGGCATTGAACTATACTTATGCAAGACAATTATGGCATGCATTAAACAACTAAAAACAGGTTTTTAGCATGTTAAAACAAAGCCAAAAGGCTACTTAGATGACATCTAAGAGGCTCGAAACCAAAGGCATACACAATGACCCAAACATGGAGCATTCAATACATGCTTTTAAAGCATTAAAGAGGCAACTAAGGCAAGCATACAAGCACACCAAAGGGACTGAAATGACATGCCAAATGGTTCCAAACCATCAAAATGAGGTAAGCAACACATGCTACATATGCATGCTCAAAGGCTAACAAGCCTAAAATGCAAAGGGGCTATATAATGCATGCCAAGGTCAACCCAAATGACTATGGACAGAGCTAAAACATGTCAAAATAAGCACAAAACATTCACAAATCTAAGCCTAAAGCATGCTCAAATTAGGGCTAACAACCTAAGGTATGTTAAGGCAATACAAGGCATTACATGGCAACTATGCTAAGCATGCATAAAGGACCAAAACCAACACATAGCAATGTTAAATCATGATATCCTAAGCATGAATGACAGTCCATACATGCTCAACACACACTCAAGCACAATGCTCCCTCAAGAGGCAAAACTTGCCCTTTTCAAGGACATCAAGGAGAGGGGGTGACCCTCTCCTTCTTAGGACTTTAAGGCATCATCTTCACCACTGAAATCCCTCAAAATTTCAGTGGTGAAGAGACCCCACCACCAAAATTCCGGAGCTCTCACAAAATAGCACAAAATGAGGCCTTTTCAAGGCCTAAGAGGGGTCAAACCTCCCCAAAGCACAAAACACTCTTAATAAACTATCAAGAGGGCCTAAAAATAGAACTTTTTTGTATTAAACACTAAGCTTAAAAACAGCTTTAAGATAGGTAAAAATAAGATGCAAAAATGGAGAATAAAAGGCTAGTTTTGTTACCCTTGTAGACCTCTTCACAAATGTTGATGTTGTTGCTTCCTTGAGCTCAAATCCAGCCAAAAACCTCCAAGACAACCTCTTGGAACCTCAGTTGCCAAGGAAGGTGAAACACTAGGTGTTGATGAGCAATAGTAAGTCACAAACACCTAGTGTACAAGTAAGAGGGAAGAAGAGAGATAGGATAGATACAAAACTTCTAACCTAGAACCAGAGCTTCTTCTCTGTCTTTTCTCTCTAAAAATGTCTAAGTTTGCTAACCCTAAGCCAAGAGAAGAGAGTCTTCTCTTATAGGCAACCAAGCTTACAAGCTAAGCAAAACCAAGGCTCATCCCTCCATACACGTGTATGGAGGGGAAACAAATGCTATACAACTGCTTAAAAAATATCTCAAAAAGCAACTGCACAGTAGTTGGCAGGGCAAAATTGTCATTTTGACAAAATTGACTGCCGACCGGCACAAAAGAGTGCCGACCGGCACAATATAGTGCCGATGGAAACACCAACCAGCCGGTGGCCTCTAGCCACTGCCGGTGGTGTGTGGGGATGCCTCACAAAGCATTCTCTGCCCCTCCAAGGCAAAGCACAAGTGTTTGGTGCAAAACCAGACACAAAACAGTCAAGTTAGGAGGTCCTGAGGCAAGGCGCGTAGCTGAGAACTCCGGGAACTCCAAACGAACACAAACATGGATAATCACCGGGTGTTCAAGCGGTGACGTCCAGGTCTTGAGGACGGTCAAAAATGGGGTGTCTACACCCTGGTTATGGAATCTATGTTGGGAATAAAGAAAGCTTCAATTGACATTTGATTTATGGAATTGATTTCATGTTTTGTAGAAGATGAGAATAAATAATGATGAATAATGGTTAGAAAATAACTATTGTATAGAAAGGTTATTTTGAAGAAATTAAGATGAGTAATTAAATTAATTAATTGGGGATAATTTATGATGATTATTGTGTTATGACATTGAGTATGAAGATTTGATAATTTTATAGAAAGTCAAAAAACATTGAAATATAAGAATTGAGAATGCTTCTAAAAATGTGCCAAATGTTCTTAGTGGAGGTGTTATTGGATGAATTTTGTGATAAAAATAATGAATGTTATTATTGGTTTTATTGGGATTGTAACAACGAACAACTTGATGAATACTAGAAAATGGTGGAAAATAATGAGTACGTGTTCTTGAGCTAATAAGTAATGGAAATGATGAATGAATGTGTTGGCTTTGCCCACAATTTGTAAAGAGCAATGACTTAAGAAATTAATGGATTGTAATGTTGCCTTGGGGTCCGTTTCCCGCCATATTTGAGCCGGCAAAGCGTGGCGCTTAATAAAGGTTCCGCCTTTCTTCTGGAGTAGCACCCGGTAGAGCGTGTGGGTTGATGAAATGTGTAAAGGTTCCACGTTCCTTCCGGCTTGTGACCTTTAAAGCGTGAGGTTCCACGTTCCTTTCGGCTTGTGACCGGTAAAGTGTGAGGTTCCGCATTCCTTCCAGCTTGTGACCGGTAAAGCGTGTGGCATGATGTTAAGGCTTGGTAATGGAACCAGTGTCCAATTTGGATTGTGTGGAATGACTATAATAAGATTTGTACATGGGCTTAAGAATAATGGAAAATGAAAAATCTCGATTGGACAAAATCGAATATATAGAATTATATGGGTTCTTTTATGTGGATTATAATGGGTTATAATGTGTTGTGACATGTAGGAGTATGACTCGTTGCAATGTTTATAATTCTAGATAAGGTTAGCAAGGAAGTTCTTGAAAAGACTTTTTTTAAACATATATTTGACTGATATAGAAACAAATGAAAGGGTTTATTTTTCTTTGAAAGGTTTTCACGAATTTCCTTTATGAGAATGGTGTTACCTATGTGTATTGTAATTTGAGTATAAAAAGAGCACAAAGAATTTATGGTTATATCATTCTTTAGCACTTCATGATCTCATGTATTTAAGGACTATATTGTTTAGAATCAGGAAAGATTCCTACTGGACTTCGTGTTCATCCCAATTATTTTAACCATTTTTCAGGAACAAAGTTTGGAACGCCGGATTGAGGATTCAAGAGTTTATTTTCTATTATTTGGTCATAGTGTAAATGAGAGATGCTTGTTGTAAATGAGAGATTCATGCGTATTTCAATGTGAATTTTGTGCATGTATTATTGTTGTATTATTCGAGAGAGAACAATGTTGTTGTTGTTACCCATATAATGGGTGTTTGTAATAATAATTGTAGTTAATTAAATGGACTTGTATTAAAGGTTTTGGTTATAATTTCAAGTAATAAAAATTGGGGCGTGACACAAGCCATAATGGATCTCATGACATTCCGATCATGAAGGACGCTCTGCCGATGATGACTACTGTAAGTGTTCTGGTACTCCCATTTTGTTATTTTCTGTTTAAGCTTTACTATTTCCTTTTCTTATTGCCTTTTGTTATTGTAGTGTATTCAGAGGATGCATCTTTCTATAGCCTGTATTAAGGCTCTGGAGAAGGTCGTATTGGAGGTAGCAATGGGTAATGACAGCCTGACTATGGACCTGGAGAATGAGAAAGAGGGCTGAAGAGCCGCAAAACACGAACCTTTTTGGCTAAATAAGGTTGTTGTTACTGCTGTAGAGAAGTCCAGAGATGTTGCTGTAGAGACGCAGATGAAGCTTGAAGAGAAGATTGCCCAACTAGAGACCATTATTGTTGTTATGGCGGTTGAGGAAACCACTTTGGAGGCTAAACACTAGTAACAGGGCTGTGATGAGGCTAGCGTGGCCTATAAGGAGGATGCACTTGTCTTTTGCGATAAGCTTTTCCTAAAAGGATAGATGAGTGCCATGGCTTCTATTGAGGTCTCCAAAATTGATGAACAAACTAGGGTAAAATCTCTAATGAATTTGGAGGGATCAAGAATTTGAGAGGATTGGTGGGTGTATTATAGAGAGTGATGAGAGAAAAGAGAGTAAAGTGAAGTGTAGAGAGAGTGAAATGAAAAAAGAAGAAAAAGTTATTTGCCTTATATTATAAGTGATTAGACACACTTTACGAATCTAACTCCAAATAGACCGCTCGACCAATAGATTCTACACTTGAGCAATGAATTCAAACTCCCAGAATCTCTCTCTTATGTAGACATACCACTCAAGTAGTAAAACCTTCGCTCAAGCAGTGAAATTATACTCCCAATATTTCAAATTTCAGAACAAAGAACTAGATGGACGGGTTTACCGCTCGAGCGACAAAAAGGCCACTTGAGCAGACTGAACTTTAAAGTGAGGCTAAAATCAATGTTAGAGCATTTCCATCATTCCCAGACTCGATCCAACACCTAAAGACCCAAGTCGACATCTTGGAATACACTCTTGGACAAGAATGAATAATCATAAGAGAAGAGTAAATGAAAACACGTGATTCATGAGGTTCAAAAGCAGTAAGGACTCCAAAAAGAAATAGAAATTTTGAATTAACGTACTCAAGTTGTTTTAAAAAGGCCCGGGACATCACAACAAAGCGAAATATAAATTAAAGAATTAAAGAGCTTCAAATCAAAAACAAATAAATGCATGCACATAACATAGCTTTCACAATAAAAAAGAATTTCTTCTACAAAGAATTAAAGGCCTTCAAATTGAAACAAATAAATACATATAGATTACAGATCTTCAACAATTAAAGAGATTTTCTTTTGCAAAATCTAATTTTAACAAATATATATACACACAAAATATATGTATACATATGCATACGGTTGCAACCTCATTGACTACTGTAAACCCAAATTCAATCCCCTCATGCACCACTGTATCTCATTCCCTACATATACAACCAATTGTTGGAAAATGTATGAAAACTTTGCCTAATAAACAAATTGAAACAGATACGAGAAAATAAAAATAGAATAAAAACAGAGAAAGAATGGAACCGAGGTGTGGAAGTCAATCCGTTGTCCTTAAGAAACAATTTCGCCCCACTTAGTGCAAATGGCTATCGGCGGTCATTGTCCAGGATACAATAGCGAGTCATGATGGCGTGCACTCACCAAACAAGACTTGAACTCATCTACTAAATATCCCAAAGAAAACAAGAAATCATATGGAGAAACAGAGATCACTAAACTACTAGGAATATTTATGTATATAGATATAATTCAATGCTTGAGAATAAGGTAAGAATAAATCAAGGATTTGATCAATCAAATCTATTAAATTATGAAAATGGCTAGTTAATTCCTTAATCATAGCTAATTACAAAAGGAAAGGAATATTACAGAAAATCAATGAGGCAATATATATATTCTGTATTATCTCACACGCACGCCTAGCCCAGCCAAGTTCAAGTCCAACGTGCTAGTGTGTATATATATATATATATGGGTATCACACATAAGGCCCAAAGCTTGCATAGTCTCCCCCACATCCTTAGCCCTTACCCAATAATGAGAAGGTCTATATATAAAAGGTCTAACAATAACTGATAAGAAATCAATGTGAGACAAGGAACAAGGGAAATTTTGAAACACTTCCCACACCAATCGCAAATCCAAACCCTATACCTCCAAACCCAAAATCAATAAACCATTTCTTAAAAAAAGAAAAAAAAAAGAATAAAGAATTAGGGCGAGAGAGAACAAAGAGAGATCAAATGAGAGAGAAGAAAGAAGCTCTCTAAAATTAGGTATTGGATTGGGATTTAGGCTTCATCAAGCTCTGCGATAGATTGCTTGTTGCCCAGTTACAGAGGTTCTTCTTATTGGATTTGCCTCATGAGTATCATCATGTCTGCTACAGTTATCACCACTGCACTATCTCCCACCACCAATGCAGCCTAACCCAAACCCAACAGTGATGAATGGTTGTTGCAAGGGTGGATTGATAGACAAAAGTAGCGGTAGTGAACAAAGGCTGTGGAGCGAGTGGTCATTGACGGTGGCGGTGATCTTTGACGGCAATTGATGGTGGTGTAATCTCCTTTTCTATCTCTTCTTTCTCATCTATTCTCTTTCATCTCATCTATTTTATTTAAAATGTAAAATCAAATTAAATAAATAAAGTGAGGGTATTATAGTAATTTTATCATTGCAATTAACGGTGTTAACTGATAAGAGGTGGCAGTGTGATTTTACATAATAAAAAAGGTGTCAGTGTCATTTTAAAGAAATTGAGGGGGTATAAGTGTAATGGGACCGATAAGTTTATTTATTTATTTTTGATGTTATGGGACCAATAAGTTGTATATATATAATGAACGAGAAATAGAGGAATAAAGTACACTGAAATCACTCCCATTTTCCTCTGTAACTTACTAAACTACAAATATTAAAAAAAAAAAATAAAATTTCTGACACTCTGTTTTCTTTTTTTCTTTGAACAAATTTCTCACACTCGATCCATAACAAAAACTCGTATATATATTAGTTAACACAGACCCGTGTAAGACACAAATTATTGTTACAGTATATTTAAATTTTATATTTTGATAATTTCTTTTTTAAAAATTAAAATATTGTTCTATGAATTGAATAGAATAAAATAAATCATTAGATATATGATAGAATTATGTGGTATAATATTTTTTGATTTGTGGTACACCCAATGATGTTGACTCTAATTCTATTACCATATCATTTTGGGTGAATTTATGAGTCTTAATATTTTTTTCAAATTTATAAAAAAAAAAAACAAAATTATGGTGTGTAGCTTTTCTCAACAAATAAACATAAAACAAATACTAAGATAATTCTTCTGTAAAAAATAAAAAAAAAACTACTAACATAAGTCACTGAATTAATAAAGAAGCAGAAGAAAATACATATTGAGAGGGGCATTTATGACCCAGCAAACGATCGAGCTATTTTGGGCTGGAATCGGTGCCCTTGCTCGGTCAGACAGTGGGCGTATATTCAATTGAGGACCTATTTCAGTCAAGTTGGGACAAACTTGGGCCATTAGCTCGGTACTTTTTAATGGAATTTGTCTTCTGAGACTAGATTCGACCAAGCAGTTGCTCGGTCATGACCGTGGAGCTCAGTTGAGTCCGCATTCGGGTCTGACCAATGGTACCAGCGCTAAAACGACAAGTCAAAGGGAAGGGTGTTACTGGAGTGGGAAACCACAGTAAGCATACCCAACCCCGTTGTTCCGACAGCCAGAGCGAGCAAAGGACGCTTTCCCTTTCCATCACCAGGAGCTACGGGGCTGGTGACTCTGACCCACCGGTGGAGAAGTTGTGCACACGAGATAGCAGCTACTGTCCCTCATATCCGTCAACGACGTCGAGATACTCTTACTCCGCCTATTCGGAGGACTTAAGGGACGTCTTGAAAGAACGAGTGCGCCGACGGGAGATGCAAAGGGTGCCGGTACTGTAGCTGCTGTCCCGCGGAGGTCACGCTAGTGAAGAAGTCGTAATGTCGCCACCATGCCCAGTTGTACATGTCCCTTTGGACAGAGACTTGGCGAGGCTGAGCACCACCCCTTTCTCTCTTGAGATAGAAACCATGCCGCTCCCTGTGGGCTTTCAACAGCCCAAGTTTACACTCTATGATGAAAAATCGATCCATACATGCATATGAGCCACTTCCGGCAGGTCATGGCTGGCTACAGGTGGAAAGACGCCCTTATGTGCCTTATTTTCCCATCAAGTTTGGGTGAGTTGAGCCTGAAATGGTTCAAGAGGTTGCCGAAAGAAAGTATCGAAAGGTGGCAGCAACTGGCGAAGGCGTTCGTGACCCGATTCAAAACAAACACTAAAACGCCCAAAGAAGTTGACCATCTTCTGAGCGTCAAGATGGAACTGGGCAACTCACTCAAGGCGTACAATGCCAAGTATTGAGAAACTTTCAACGAAATCCTTGATTGCCCGACCAACTTGGCGATCGCCCAATTCTAGCGCGGTCTCCCAATCAGACATAGACTTTGAGACTCACTCATCAATGAACACATCCGAGTTGAGGATGATGCTGCTGCGGCTACCACGAAGGTGAATCCAGTGGTAGCGAACAAATGAGTGGCTGAAAAAGTCCACGCGGCCGAACAGGAGGCAAGCCGTCCGAGCAACTGCGATAGAGATTCAGATTGCGGTGCAAACCACAACAACCGGGGTAAGGATTATCGCAACGACTGAGCTGACTACCCCCGTGATGCCACAGAAGATACATGGAGAAAGTTGAACGCTCGAAGAGGTATCACCACGATTTTCAAGATCACAATTTACCGCATCCTTAGCGAAATCCGCGACGAGGCATATGTCAGGTTTCCAGCTAAGTTAGGTGATACGTAGAGAGGCTTCAATCTGGGATACCGCTGAACTTACCATGTTGAGCGCGGCCACCGTACAAAAGATTCCATCCCTCTGAAGCAATATCTAGAGGAGTTAGTGGCTATTGGCTACCTAGATCGCTACATTTATGACAGCACCAAGGCCGTGCCTCATGCTTAAGTCGAGCCAAACTGTTTGGCTGCCCTAGAAGTGCCTTCCAAAGGTGTAGTCAATGTGAACCATGGCATCATCAAGCTAGTGCAAGTCTGTGAGCTCCAGGGAATGATAAAGAAGGCGGAACACATGCGAGAAATTTTGTTAGTCCAACCAACGATCAAAAAGAGTAGAACCGAGATAAAGGATGTTCTCAGCTTTTCAAGCCGGGATCTTGAACATATTCAAACGCCATACAATGACATGCTAGTGGTCATGCTTCGCGTCAGGGACTTTGACGTTAGGCTCATTCTCATCGACTAGGGTAGCTCGGTTGAAATAATGTATTACGACGCCTTCAAGCAACACAAACTTGAAGAGAAGGATTTAGTCCTAGAAACATCACTGTTGGCTGGCTTCAACTTGCAACCCGAATAGCCGGTCAGGAAGATAATCCTACTGGTCAAGGTAGTGTCCATTGTAAAGGAAGTCGAGTTTTGGGTATTGAAAGTGCCCTCCACCTACAACCTCATCTTGGGTAAGGGATGGCTTTATGTCATGCAAGCAGTGGTGTCAACTTACCACCAAGTCATGAAGTTCCTATCTGCTACCGGGCTGATAGAAGAAGTTTGGGGTGATCAAGTAATGGCCAAGCAGTGTTTCGTGGCCGTGAACGGGAGTCGAGCTGCTAAAGGCTTTGCACAAATGATTGAAGAACTAAAAAATCTCAATGTTCTGGAAGACGTAGGCACCAAAGCCGAGGAAAAAGTTGTCGAAGACTTGGTGCAAGTAAGGATCAACGAGAATGACCTTGAGAAGTTTTTTCTGTTGGAATCCACCCTCACCGCTCAAAAATGATTAGAGATGGTGAATTTCTTGGTGGCAAACATCGAAGTTTTTGCCTGGACGCCTTATGACATGCTTGGCGTCGATCCAACCTTCATTTGCCAACGACTCAATGTTTTCCCTGATGCTCGCCCGATCATTCAAAGAACACGATGGTCAGTTGTCATGACCCCAAACCCGCCCCTATGGGTTAAGGACATAACCGGCCAGTAATCCTGTGACTACCTACGGCCTCAGACCAAAACAGACATAATTCATCAGAGTAAAGGGGCCAAACAGAAGTAAAAATTTAAAACTTTGTCCACAGAGCTGTGCTTATATGCACATCAAACAAACCATACTCAGATACATTAATAACCCACATCAAAGTACTGTATCACAAAATTCGTTACAACCAGGCTCGTCCAAAACGAGTCAACCTATGACAGACTATGTACAGACATACACAAAGCCCTCGCCAACAAAACAAAACATAAGTACATAATAAAAGGGCAAGGATGGTCTCATGCGTGAGACACGAGGCTGACTCTCCAAAACTCATGTTATTCCTTGCAAACTTCACTGGGGCTGGGTTTGTTCTTCTCTCGGCTCACCTACAAACACACGAATGAGCGTGAGCGATAGCCTAGTGAATAATATCAAATAGAGAACATACATAACAATGTAGAACAACATGTTCCAAACGGCCTTGGGCCCAATTCATAATTCTATTTAACAAATATATATAATTGTACGAAGTTCCAAATCAAGTGACTGTAGTTCCTAACATTATGGCCTTTGGCCCATCTAGATTTCCGTTCATGTCAAAACGGCCTTCGGCCTGTTCATTTATGTCGAAACGACCTTCGGCCCATTCATCCTTATCAAAACGGCCTTGGCCCATTCATTCATGTCAAAACGGCCTTTGGCCCACTTATTCAAATCAAAACAGCCTTTGGCACACGCATTCATGTCAAAACGGCCTTTGGCCCACTCATTCATGTCAAAACGGCCTTTGGCCCACTCATTTCCATCAAAACGACCTTTGGTCCATTTATGTTTATTCATATCAAACTTTCGTCCACAATCCCAAATAGCAACTCATAAAGCGTATAAGGGAATAAACAATTGGACATTCACAAACATTCGAATATCGATATCACTCACAGTGATCGGCTTGTGGATTTGCCCTGGAGCTTGACCCTACACATTTCATGAACACAAAAGGGTCACTAACAGTTCAATCCGTTCTTTAATTCACATATCCCTCTTTAGGCTTTATTCACATGTCATGAACTCATTTACAATGCTTAACATATGCCTATGAATGCTTACAAGTGAAAGAGAACGGAAAACAGAACACAGAATAAAATTTGAAATTTGAGCAGGGTCCCCGGCGTAAGATTCCCTCGGCGGACCCTTAAAACCTAAAAGAAATCTTGGATAGGTGAAATTTACGCTCGATCGTCCAAACTGGCACTCGAGCAGAAGGCCTCTTAATTTAGCTCCCCGCTCGAGCGTGCACTTACCCGCTCGAGTAGACTCTATGTCTGCAAAAAGTACTGGATGCATCATTTTTACGCTCGAGCGCAAGATAGAATGCTCGAGCGGAAATTCATCCTCCATGATCCTTTCGGCGTGAGTTTACCGCCGGCGGACCTCTACTGCAAGAACAAAATACTGGGAGTTCGAAATCCCCACTCGAGCGTGAACTTCCCCGCTCGAGCGGACATAAAAATTCTGGGTTTCCCAGATTGTGTTCTTGAGCTCCAATTCAATTTTCCAGCTACACTTCTTGCATGCAATGGCTCAAATCTCATGTACAATCATGCTAACATGGTATAGACCCCAAATTACAACTCAAGGAGGCTCAATTTCATAAATAAGTCACATGCATGCCCCAATCCCCCATCAAACTCATTAACAATGTACAAGTTCATGCATTCAAGCTCATATCTTCTCAAATTGTACATGCATGTGATGATTTAGCCACATTCCCAACTTAGATGACACAAATGGTGATCAACACATGAGTTTCAACTAAAACTCTACATGAATAATGTATTTCAAGCTTACACATGCTATTTCAACACAATTTCATACATGCATGCTTATATCAAACTTTAATTCCAACAAAACCAACTTAACTCATGTTCTTGAGTACAAACAACCCTTGAACACATAAAATCACACATTACTTCCATGAATTCAAGAGTCAATGGCTTACCTAGAAGCTCAATTCCGTCAATCTATGGTCCAATTTAGAGATGGACTTCAAATTCTTCAAGCTTGAGTCAAAATAGCACAATTCTCTCTCTCTCTCTCTCTCTCTCTCTCTAACAGCCGGCCCTCACTCTCTCACAATTGTATCCTCAGATTTTTGAGCTGAAAATGAGTTAAGGAGAGAGTAGAGCCTCCATACATCATGCCCTACTAACACATTATCCTAACATAAAATAATAGGGCACCTAATTTATCAATTTAATCAGTTTAAGTTGACCAGAATAAATTTCCAATTAGATTTCACCATAGGCTCTAAAAATTATGCCAATCACAATGGCGTAATCAATTTCAGGTTCCGTGGCCAATAAGGCCCTCAGTTTAATTTCTGAAGCGGATTATTCAAACAGACATTCCTACGGTGAACAGATAGAATTTTAAAAATCACATGTATACACATAATGACACATAATCATACTTATATTAAGGACCAATTTGCATATTACGGAACAGGGGTGTCATAGTCTTCCCCCCTTTAGGAAATTTGGTCCTCCAAACTTAATTTACCTTTGTCAGGAAACAACTATGGGTAGCGTAGCCGCATTTCTTCCTCTTTTTCCCACGTAGCATTTGTCCCATAGTGTTCTTTCCATTCCACTTTCACCATTGGAATGGATTTGCTTCTCAATTATTTCACTTGCCGATCAATAATCCGTTCTGGCCATTCAGCATATTCCATATTTTCATCAATAGCAACCCGATGATAATCAATCACATGAAACGGGTCTCGGAGGTAACTCCTCAGCATCGACATGTGAAACACGTTATGGATTTGCTCGAATCCTGGTGGCAAAGCTACTCTGTAGGCAACTATAGACCAAGCCTCTCCAAAATCTGAAATGGCCCAATGTAACGGGGCGACAACTTGCCCTTCTTCCCAAATCTAACTTGGCCTTTCATCGGAGAAACACGGATGAACACATGGTCACCAACCTCATACTCAAGAGGTCTTCTCCGAACGTCTGCATAATTCTTTTGTCGATCTGAAATGTTTTTGAGCCTTTGACGAATGGTCTTGATTTTCTCAGAAGGGTCTTGCACAATTTCTGGCCCAAGCAGAGCTCTATCCCTGACCTCTGTCCAACAAATAGGTGATCTACACCTCCTACCATACAAAGCCTCGTATGGTGCCATACCGATGCTGGAGTGGAAGCTGTTATTATAAGCAAACTCTGCTAGTGGCAAATAGTCTTCCCAACTCCCCTGAAAATCCAAAGCACACATGCGAAGCATATCTTCCAAAGTTTGTATCATTCGTTTTGACTGTCCATCTGTCTGTGGGTGAAATGCAGTACTGAACCTTAGTTCTGTTCCCATGGCTTCCTGTAACCTCTTCCACAATCTAGAGACAAATTTCGGATCTCTATCCGATACAATAGACATTGGAACTCCGTGTAAACGGACAATCTCATCAACGTAAATGGTAGCCAATCTATAAGCAGTAAATGTAGTTTTGACAGGCAGAAAATGTGCGAATTTAGTTAGTCTATCAACTACAACCCAAACAGAATCCATACCTCGTGAAGTCCGTGGTAGGCCAACAACGAAATCCATAGTCACATGTTCCCACTTCCATTCAGGAATAAGGAGAGATTGAAGTAGACCGCCTGGTTTCTGGTGTTCAGCCTTAACTTGATGACACTGAAGGCACTTTGATACATATTCTGCAATCTTTTTCTTCATTTTAGGCCACCAATAGGTTTGTTTTAAGTCCCGATACATTTTATTGTTACCCGGATGCATAGCAAATACGGACCTGTGGGCCTCATCTAAAACCCTCTTCTTCAGTTCCGAGATATCAGGAACTCATATTCGGTTCCGGAATTTTAACATTTCATTCTCAGTACTAAATTCTGCTTTCGGGCTTGCCTCAAAGTCGTCAATCACTTTCTTGAGGAATTCGTCATCTTTCTATTTCTGCTTAATTTCATCAATAATTCCCGGCTCGGCTGTAATAGCGGCTATCAGTCCGCCTTGTTCACATACCACCACTTCAATTTCAGACTTCTCAAAGTCTTGCAAAATCTCCTTCTGTTCTGTAAGCAAACAAGCCATACTCCCTGTTGATTTTCTGCTCAAAGCATCAGCCGCTGTATTAGCTTTCCCAGGGTGATACTGAATTTCTAGGTCGTAATCTTTTATCAATTCCAGCCATCTCCTCTGACGCATATTCAACTCTTTCTTTGTAAAGAAGTATTTTAGGCTCTTATGATCTGTGTAGACTTCACACTTGGCTCCATACAAATAATGCCGCCAGATTTTCAAAGCAAAAACAACCACAGCTAGTTCTAGGTCATGTGTTGGATAATTCTTCTCGTGTGGCCTCAATTGCCGAGAGGCGTAGGCAATTACCCTTTCCGTTCTGCATTAACACACAACCCAAACCTTTATAAGATGCATCGCTGAAAATCACAAAATTTTCCGTACCTGAAGGTAGTGTCAAAATTGGTGCCATGGTCAATTTTGTCTTCAATTCATGGAAGGCTGATTCTCTTTCTTCGTTCCACTCAAATGGTTGCCCCTTGCGTGTCAGTTGGGTAAGAAGCACAGCTATTTTCGAAAAATCCTTCACAAACCTCCTGTAGTACCCAGCTAAACCCATGAAGCTACGGACTTCCGTCACATTAGTTGGTGTAGGCCAGTTCACAATTGCCTCTATTTTCTGCGAGTTCACTGAAACTCCTTCATTGTTGATCACGTGCCCTAAGAAAACAATCTCATCCAACCAAAACTCACACTTCTTTAGTTTAGCAAAAAGTTTTCTTTCCCGAAGTATTTGTAAAACAGTCCTCAAGTGGTGTTCATGTTCAAGTCTATCTTTTGAGTATATCAAAATATCATCGATGAAGACTACAACAAACTCGTCAAGGTAGGTTTTAAAAATTCTATTCATTAGGTCCATAAATGCTGCCGGAGCATTAGTCACTCCAAATGGCACAACAAGAAACTCAAAATGACCATACCTCATTCTGAATGTTGTTTTCTCAACATCCTCTGCCTTAACTTTCAGCTGATGATATCCGGATCTCAAATCAATCTTAGAAAACACCTGTGATCCTTGCAACTGGTCAAATAAATCATCAATATGGGGTACGGGGTATTTCTTTTTTACTGTTACCTTATTCAATTCCCGATAGTCGATGCACAGACGCAAGGTACCATCCTTCTTTTTCACAAACAGTACTGGTGCACCCCAAGGCGAAGTGCTAGGTCGGATAAACCCCTTATTGAGCAGGTCTTGCAACTGTTCTTTCAATTCCTTCATTTCAACAGTAGCCATTCTGTAGGGAGCTTTAGAAATAGGCTGGGTGCTTGGCACAGTCTCAATAGTAAACTCTATCTCCCTGTCCACTAATTCCCCTGGTAATTCATTCGGAAACACATCCGGAAATTCTCTAACAACAAGAATATTGTTGAATTCAACATTCTCAGACTGTTCAGACAGTACATAACACAAATAACCCTGGCACCCTTTCCTGATTAGTTTACATGCTTTCATTGCAGATATCAGATATGGTGGAGGCACTACCCCATTATCCACAAACACAATTTCTTTCTATTCTGGTGGTTTAAATACTACCCTTTTTGTCACACAATCTATGGTGGCACAATATTTGGTCAACCAATCCATGCCCAAAATTACATCGAAATGTCTAAAGTTCAAGGGTAACAAGTCTACATATAGGGTAGCATCCTCAATACACATGTCACAAAACCGATATATATAATCACATAGCACAGATTCCCCCGATGGAGCAGACACACATAACAAAAATGGTAATAACTCTAGGGGTCTATTTAGTCTAGATGCAAATGTATATGTCACAAATGAGTGTGTTGATCCAGAATCAATTAATACAAAGGCATCCTGCTTACATATTGAAATAGTACCTGAGACAACAGCATTGGCATTCCGTGTATCGCCCGGGACCAGCGCAAAAACTCTTCCCTGTCTCATTGTATCCCCAGTAGTAATAGATTTCAAAGTGTTTCCCGGCTTTGGAACTGATGCAGTCGAACTAGCTGCAAGTTTCCCATTATTCTAATTACATTCTCGGGCTATGTGCCCTTGCTTTCCACATTTAAAACAGGCCCCTGATGCACGGTAACAGACTCCACGGTGCCTTTTGCTACAAATGTTGCACATGGGAGCTGTGTCTCGGGAAGAACTTGAAGTAGTTGAAGAGCCCGTGTTTTGCTTTTTTAGGAATTTCTTCTTCAAAAGGAAGCCTTGCCTTTTATTACCCTTCCATTCTGTTACTAGCTCAGCTTGTCTAACTATATTAGCCTCTGATATGATGGCCCTGTCAAGCACCCCAATGTAAGTTTCCAACTTTAGAACATTCACCCTCTCTAGGATGTCACTGCGGAGTCCACCTTCAAAGTGTCTTGCCTTCTTATAATCGGTGTCAATCACATGTGGTGCAAACCTGGCCAACTCAGTGAACTTGGCCTCATACTCAGCCACTGTCATGCTATTTTGCTTGAGCTCCATGAACTCGGCTACCTTCCTATCCCGAACGCATTGCGGGAAGTACTTGTCATAAAAGATCTCCAAAAATTTTGCCCAATCCATATCCTTATGATTTTCTCGCATCAACATCCACCATCTTCTCGCTTCGTCTTCTAGCATAAAAGTGGCTAGAAGCACTTTCTGAGTCTCTGAACAGGGGAACACTTCGAACAATTTCTCAATGTCGAGGACCCACGCTTCGACCTTCAACAGATCTAATCCCCTGTGGAACTGCGGTGGTTTCATTTTCTTGAATTCCTTGGTGAGAGCTATAATCCGGTCATCATTCTAATTATTTGGCATAGGTGGTGCCTGAGGTAGAGGTGGTGGGTGTGGTTGCTACCACTGTTGTTGCCACTCCTGTTGTTGTCTCAAAGCTGCTGTCATTTCTTGGATTAATCTTTCCATTCTGTCTAGGTAGAGGACTCCTCTATCTTATCACCTCTGGTTCTCACCATCTGTTTAAACTTGCATTATATTTTATACAAAAGGTACAAAAGTATGCATATACTACGAAATACATGCTTTCAATTAATTTGTAATGCAAGTAGTTCACAACTCATAGCACACAATTACTCAAATGAAAACACTTAAGCATATTCTTGATGCTTCCAAAGTTCATATCAAAAGAGTTAAGCACATTATCAATGCCTCCAAATCCATACTTTATACAAAGGATACACAAGTGTGCATATAATCAACACTTCCAAATTCACATTTAACACATGAATGCATCCTAGATCTCGTCTAGACGCTTATTGCTCTTTTTGGACAAGTGTGTGAGTCATTAACTCGTGCTCTGATACCACTCTGTCATGATCCCAAACCCGCCCCTATGGGTTAAGGACATAACCGGCCAGTAATCCTGTGACTACCTACAGCCTCAGACCAAAACAGACATAATTCATCAGTGTAAAGGGGCCAAACGAAAGTAAAAACTTAAAACTTTGTCCACAGAGCTGTGCTTATATGCACATCAAACAACCCATACTCAGATACGTTAATAACCCACATCAAAGTACTGTACCACAAAATTCATTACAACCAGGCTCGTCCAAAACGAGTCAACCTATGACAAACTATGTACAAACATACACAAAGCCCTCGCCAACAAAACAAAACATAAGTACATAATAAAAGGGCAAGGATGGTCTCATGCGTGAGACACGAGGCTGACTCTCCAAAACTCATGTTGTTCCTGGCAGACTTCATTGGGGCTGGGTTTGTGCTGCTCTCGGCTCACCTACAAACACACGAATGAGCGTGAGCGATAGCCCAGTGAATAATATCAAATACAGAACATACATAACAATGTAGAACAACATGTTCCAAATGGCCTTGGGCCCAATTCATAATTCTATTTAACAAATATATATAATTGTACGAAGTTCCAAATCAAGTGACTGTAGTTCCCAACATTCTGGCCTTTGGCCCATCTAGATTTCCGTTCATGTCAAAACGGCCTTCGGCCCGTTCATTTATGTCGAACCGACCTTCGGCCCATTCATCCTTATCAAAACGGCCTTGGCCCATTTATTCATGTCAAAACGGCCTTGGCCCACTCATTCAAATCAAAACAGCCTTTGGCCCATGCATTCATCTCAAAACGGCCTTTAGCCCACTCATTCATGCCAAAACGGCCTTTGGCCCACTCATTCTTGTCAAAATGGCCTTTGGCCCACTCATTCATGTCAAAACGGCCTTTGGCCCACTCATTTCCATCAAAACGACCTTTGGTCCATTTATGTTTATTCATATCAAACTTTCGTCCACAATCCCAAATAGCAACTCATAAAGCGTATAAGGGAATAAACAATTGGACATTCACAAACATTCGAATATCGATATTACTCACAGTGATCGGCTTGTGAATTTGCCCTGGAGCTTGACCCTACACATTTCATGAACACAAAAGGGTCACTAACAGTTCAATCCATTCCTTAATTCACATATCCCTCTTTAGGCTTTATTCACATTTCATTAACTCATTTACAATGCTTAACATATGCCTAAGAGTGCTTACAAGTGAAAGAGAACGGAAAACAGAACACATAATGAAATTTCAGAATTTTAGAAAACAGGGTCCCCGCTCGAGCATAAGATTCCCCGCTCGAGCGGACCCTTAAGGCCTGCAAAAGTACTGGATAGGTGAAATTTACGCTCGATCGTCCAAACTGGCGCTCGAGCGGAAGGCCTCTTAATTTAGCTCCCTGCTCAAGCGTGCACTTACCCGCTCGAGCGGACTCTATATCTGCAAAAAGTACTGGATGCATCATTTTTATGCTCGAGCGCAAGATAGAATGCTCGAGCGGAAATTCATCCTCCATGATCCCCGCTCGAGCGTGAGTTTACCCACTCGAGCGGACACCATGCCTGCAAGAACAAAATACTGGGAGCTCGAAATCCCCGCTCGAGCGTGAACTTCCCCGCTCGAGCGGACATCAAAATTCTGGGTTTCCTAGATTGTGTTCTTAAGCTCCAATTCAATTTTCCAGCTACACTTCTTGCATGCAATGGCTCAAATCTCATGTACAATCACGCTAACATGGTATAGACCCCAAATTACAACTCAAGGAGGATCAATTTCACAAATAAGTCACATGCATGCCCCAATCCCCCATCAAACTCAGTAACAATGTACAAGTTCATGCATTCAAGCTCATATCTTCTCAAATTGTACATGCATGTGATGATTTAGCCACATTCCCAACTTAGATGACACAAATGGTGATCAACACATGAGTTTCAGCTAAAACTCTACATGAATAATGTATTTCAATCTTACACATGCTATTTCAACACAATTTCATACATGCATGCTTATATCAAGCTTTAATTCCAACAAAACCAACTTAACTCATGCTCTTGAGTACAAACAACCCTTGAACAAATAAAATCACACATTACTTCCATGAATTCAAGAGTCAATGGCTTACCTAGAAGCTCAATTCCGTCAATCTATGGTCCAATTTCAAGATGGACTTCAAATTCTTCAAGCTTGAGTCAAAATAGCACAATTCTCTCCCTCTCTCTCTCTCTCTAACAGCCGGCCCTCACTCTCTCACAATTGTATCCTCAGATTTTTGAGCTGAAAATGAGTTAAGGAGAGAGTAGAGCCTCCATACATCATGCCCCACTAACACATTATCCTAACATAAAATAATAGGGCACCTAATTTAACAATTGAATCAGTTTAAGTTGACCAGAATAAATTTCCAATTAGATTTCACCATGGGCTGTAAAAATTATACCAATCACAATGGCGTAATCAATTTCGGGTTCTGTGGCCGATAAGGCCCTCAATTTAATTTCTGAAGCAGATTATTCAAACAGACATTCCTACGGTGAACCGATAGAATTTTCAAAATCACATGTATACACATAATGACACATAAAATCATGCTAAACACATAATCATACTTAAATTAAGGACTAATTTGCATATTACGGAACAAGCGTGTCACATCAGCACTCCATCACACCGAGGTGGTGGCGGAAGAGGTGAAGAACTTGCTTGAGGCAAGGGCTATCCGGGAAGTACATTATCCATGGTGGGTTTCTAACACGGTCATAGTGTTGAAAAAGAATGAGAAATGGTGAGTTTGTGTCGACTACAAGACGGCCAACCGTGCTTGCCCTAAAGACAGTTTCCCTCTGCCTAGAATCGACCAACTGGTGGACCTAACAGCCGGTCACAACTGACTCAGTTTTCTGGACGCCAATCGAGGCTACCACCAAATTGTCATACATGTGCCCGACCAAGAGATCATTTCTTTCATAACCCCGAGAGGATTGTTTTTTACAGAGTCATGCCCTTCGGATTAAAGAATGCCGGAGCAACCTTTCAAAGGATGGTTACGAAGATGTTCGCCTGACTGCTTGGCTAAACGATGGAAACCTACATCGATGACATGGTTGTGAAGAGTAAATGTGAGACCGACCACTTAGCCGACTTGGCCGAGATGTTTGCTATTCTTAAATAACAGAAGTTGCTTCTGAATGTATCAAAGTGTGCCTTCGGCTTGGGGTCAGGGAAGTTTTTGGGCTTTCTGGTCACTAACCGCGGGATTGAAGCGGATCCCTCTCAAATCAAAGCCATCCAGGAATTGGAGCAGCCTAACTCGGCAAAGGACGTGCAACATCTTGCTAGAATAACAGCCACGTATAATCGATTCATAAGCCGGTCATCAGATCGTTGCCGTCCTTTCTTCTAAGCCTTGAAATTGAAGTTTTCATGGGATGTAGAATGTGACAAGGCATTAGCCGAATTGAAGAGATACCATCTAGAGGACTTAAACAGCAAAGCTATACCCTGGCCATGGAACGCAGCCAATCTGAAGTTGTATTATTTTTAGTTTCAATCGTTGATGTAATTTTTTTCAAGGGATAAGCATTTCCCTCTATTTGCCAATGTAATTCTTTCAGTCACCATGTGAATTTATGAAATGTAATAGAAATGAATTACTGTACATAGAAAATTTGTCGTGGTTAATGGATTGCAATGAACAAGGGGTAACTGTCACCCAGCCGAGGTGATTTTACCCGATCAAAAGAGTTGATGAATTTTTCAACTCAAAACTTTCACCGAAGTGATTTTACCCAGTCCAACGAGTTGATGAAGTGTTCAATTTAAAGCTTTTAACTGAGATGATTTTACCCGATCAAAAGAGTTGATGAATTTTCAACTCAAAACTTTCACCAACGTGATTTTACCTGGTCCAACGAGTTGATGAACTGTTCAATTCAAAGCTTTTAATCGAGGTGATTTTACTTAGTCAAAAGAGTTGATTTTTCATCGAGATGATTTTTCCCGGTTGAACGAGTTGATGAATTATTCAACTCAAAGCTTTTAACCGAGGTGATATTACCCGGTTAAAAGAGTTGATAAATTGTTCAACCCAAAGCATTTAACTGAGGTAATTTCGCACGGCCAAAAGAGTTGATCAATTCCAACTCAAAGCTTTTAATGAAGGTGATCTTACCCCGTCAAAAGATTTGATGAATTGTTCAACTCAAGACTTTTAACCGTGATAATCTCGCTCGGTCAAAAAAGTTGATGAGTTGTTCAACTTTAAGCTTCTGGCTTGGATGTTTTGTGCCCGGCTACTAGACTTGATGATTCGTTCAACCCCAAGAACTTAGCCAAGGTGTTTTGCCCGACTACAGGAGTTGATGGCTTGTTCAACTCCAAGTTTTTAACTGAGATGCTTTGTTCGGCTATGAAAGTTAATGACTTGTTCAACTCCAAGTTTAGAAGAGGAGTTTTGCCTAGCTATAAGAGTTGATGTTTTGTTCAATTCCAAATTTTTAGCCGAGATGTTTCACTTGGCTACAAGAATTGATGTTTTAGCCGAGATGTTTTGCTCGATTACAGGAACGAATGCCTTGTTTGAGCATATAGCACGGTTGTAATGAAGAAACAAAATGCAAGTGCAAGTAACAACGATTGTAAAATTTCCATTGATTATAAGCGTAAGTACAAAAGTTGGGGGCTCGTAGCCTGGTTACAAAAGACTTCCAAAAGAAAACAAGAAAGAGCATAAATCTAAACTAGGGGAGAAAGAAAAGATCACCACGTTGGTTGCATCGCCACGCTCCACTTGGCTGGTTTGGTTCTAGTTGCCTTCTTCTACGACCTCTTCCTCAGCCTCCTCTTGAAGCGAGATGGAGACATCATTGGCATAAGGCACCATGTAGCCCGGTAGGAAGGCGGGGGGTAGAGAGGTGAACACCTTGGTCTCGGGTCCTTGACCGAGTTTCTCGCAAGCTACCTTCCAATCGGATTTAAAGAAAATGTCCTTGGTGGCTTCGACTTGTTTCGTTTAGCTCTCCTCGGCCTCTTTGAAACCAAGATTGTTGGCCTCGTCAACCGCCTTATCCTTCACCTTTTTCACTTCCTCGAGCTAGGCTTTCAAAGCTTCTCTCTCTTGCTCGGCCCTACCAAGTTGGCCAAGAAGCCCAGCATTGGTGATTTCGAGAGACGCCTTAGCCGAGATGTTCTTGCCAGCATTATTTAGCTCGGTCACTTTATGACACAAGTTAACAATGCAATCCATGACGAGATGCTGTTTTTGGATAGCCTGCAAGAAATAAGAGGAAAGTTAGCCCAAGCAAATAAGTAAACCAAGCAGAGACTTGATGAAATTCTAAATCATACCCTAGTCATAGACTTGACTACAGATTTTACGAGCCAGGTGTTAGGAACATGATCACTCCTAGTCACATCACTCGGCAGTAGCAACGCTTTTGAAAAGGCAAAAGGCAAAAGATGCTTCTTATCTCCCTGGACTGAAGCGTTAGCCGGGATCTCTTTACCCCGGTGCTTGAACTTCAACTTCTCCAGAGGTGTCGGCTCAACACCCTACACTGGCTGTTCGGTGCTTAGCTCGACAACGAGCTTGATAGAGGGATAGGTCGATCGGGCCCGTTTAGTTGCACAACATTGTTCAGCTTGCGGAGCAGCTATAGCAGCAAAGGCAATCATGATCCTCAAACTCTGACCGGCAATAAGTGTAGGTAGAGGGTTGCTCAATAGCTTAGTGGAAGTGGCGGTGATGAGATTCTTAATCCATATTTTTTTTTGTCATTTCTTGCTCCTTGGTCAACCAGATTAGGGGCACATCGAGCAAAGTTAGATCAAGTGGAGGTGAAGGCGCCCGAAGGAAGTCTGTGACCTTGCTCTTCTGGGGTGCTGAATAGCTATAGGTCGGTACGTACTGAAGAAGCTTGTGGCAATCTCGCTGTTGAAATCTTAGCGTGGTTCTAATTGCCTCTTCGTTTGGATAGAGATAGTTGGCTTGTAACACTTCAATAGCTGCAAAAAGAAAGTAATTAGATCGGTATAAAGAACATTGGCAAAGCTAACAATTCAGAGAGCTCAGCTTACAAAAAGAACTGAAATCCTTGCTGATGTACCAACTGGGCACATCGGCGGTTTCATAATTGCTAGACACCCAGAAGAAGTTGTCATCATGCATATCTTTGTCCGGTGTGCCGGTCACTAAATGTTCTCGGCCTGACCTTATTTTCAAGTAATAATTGTATCCGTTCGCCGTGCGACTGAGCATGTATTGGTGTAAGATCTTGGCTAGGCCCAGAATCAAACCAAGCCGGTGGTTAAACTCGGCCACACCATTTATAATCTAGTAAGTGTTGGTAGATACTTGGATTAGAGCTAGCCCGGTGTGTCTCAGGAATTCGCAGATCAAAGGCTGCACCGGGAAGCGCAGTCCCTCCTCTACAATGCTTAGCACGGTAAAAGGGCAGGACTCCAACCTACCCCATGGGTTTATGTCCTCCTCGCCGAGTTCCAAATGCAGATCCGTCGGAACGCCGTACTCTTCTCGGAATGTGGCCAACGCCCTCGGTGTGTTAACAAGGAAGTAGTAGCGCCCCATGGGAGGCCGGTTTGTTCAGCACGGTAGTGTTAAGTTGGCAAAGTTTTGCATGGTGGCTGTTTCGTCTTTGAGAGCCCTTGTGTTGGTATGCCTGGTCCCGTAGGACTCTGTAGTTAAAAACCAATTGTAAGTGATAGCACATGCGCACAAACGAGCTCAACTTTAGCTCGGTCACTTTGGGTGCAATAGTGCCTCAGTCTTGATGGGTAAGCTTGACAACTCGATCACTCAAGCGAACTAGATATTAGCCCGGTCAAGCGGCTCAGCGCGTTTATTAGCTCGATTGTTCACCTAAGTCTTACAAACAGGGAACTTGCTCGGTTAACTTATGATTTTGGATCAAACAAAGGTTTGTAGCCCGGTCGATCCCAAATTATCACATGTTCATCATAAAAGATAATGAACAGTGTCAAGGACGAGGGGCAAAGACATTTTATGTCAACAAAATAGGGCAAAAATCCTAGCCTAACCTCAATTTTAGCACTGTGTGGCTACTATCGTCATGTCCTAGACTCATCTATGGGAGTTAGAGTTGAAGAACACGATAAAAGCATGAGGAACAGATGAGGAACAGACGAGGCGTTGAAGACTTACAGGTTGGAGCGTGACTCGTAGCTCCAATCGAAAAACTGGAGCCTCAACGACGGCGACGAAACTGAATCCACTCGAGACAATGCTCTGATTTGGGTACAATGAATGAAAATCGAAGGTTGGATGCTTTGGGTTGCTGGGTCGCTTGAGGAGAAGACAAATAGTGGAGGACGAAGCATGAAGAGGCGTGTCAATATGTATGAGAGAGGAAGGAGCGCCAAAATTTGAATCACAAGAGACAGCTGGGTTGGCTGTATGAGACTAATAGACGACTGACACATGTGTGATGGGACTGGAATCAGCATTGAAAAGACGGATTGAAAAAACCAATTGCCAGCCGGGCAAGTTGCGAAGGCAAGCGCGACAATTAGCATGGTTGATTTAGGTGATCGATTTTGGAACCTTGATTACCGAGCCTTGAATGGATTAGCTCGTGACCGAAAAAGAAAGCGAGCTCAGCTTATGAATATAATCCCAGTCACGCTAGTGCAAATGGAATTAAAGGGCAATTGAGAGGGGTATTTATGACCCAGCAAACGGCCGAGCTAGTTTGTGCTGGAATTGGGGCCCTTGCTCGGTCAGATGGTGGGCGTATATTCAACCGAGGACCTATTCTGGTGAAGTTGGGACAACCTTGGGCCATTAGCTCGGTGTTGTTTAATGGAATTTGTCTTCTGAGACCAGATTCGACCGAGCAGTAGAGCTCAGTTGAGTCCGCACTCAGGTTTGACCAACGGTACCAGGCTAATAGCGGGGCCCCAATAGAAAGGGAAAGCCATGGTAGCGAGTATAGCTCGATTGGAAGGTCGATGAGGTGAGGCGGAACCGCGAGAAGAAGATTCCTCTATCCGTGCGTGTTGGTACTATTTGGCGGTTTGTAGACGTCCCCGAACGCATCCCGGGGAGAGGAGTGTGAGTCCTCCCCGTTCTGGTTCGATATTGGGTCTCCTACAGTTCGAAGGACTCAAATGTCACGGTTCTCAATCTTGAACCGAAGAGTCCAAATCCGGCAAATCGTTTTGAAAACAGATTTTTTTGAAAGAAGTGCCAAACATGGACTGCTTCACCAGATACAGAGTCGCCACCTAAATATTTTAAAATGGGAAATTTAGGAAACCCTGACTCGGTGCCAAAGGCCACGTGTCCGTCATCACCAAAGTTGCCTCGGCTCGGGAACTTGGGTACGATTGGGGAAGGTCACGTGAGCACTTCGCCTTGGTCAAAGACCGGCCTCTACTAACCATGATATCTGTTTTTGAAAACATTGTGCGTTCTTATTCCGATTATTAGCCTAGGTTACTATGTGATGCGCACAGCATACAAGTATAGACTGAATCGCCTGAATTGGAACAAGACACTTCGTGTTTGTTTGAAAATGGTTTGATGGTGCTACCCGCAGGTAGGCTAAGACGTGGATTTGCCACCCTCAGGTGGGCTTAGAAAAAATAGGATTTTGCCACTATCTAGTGGGCTTAAAACAAATATTTGATGAATTGTCCCAATTCAAGTAACTCAACCTCCACCCACAAGCATTCAAGGCAGTTATATCACATAAGCATTTAGCCTCATGGTAAGCATGCTATTCATGGAAGCACTCACACGCATGCAAGGATGCTAAAGCATAAAACTCACCGAGTACTCCAAGCCAAAATAGAAAACTGATTAGGAATCATGCATGATCCTACATATACAGAATTGCCTAATGCAACACATGCAAGGATGCAACTATAGCAGGCTCGGCTATTCTAAACATGGTATATGGAATGCTACAACTATCAAGTATTCAATTTGGAATTGAAATACAAATGCAGTTTGTATGATGCGCCGAGCCCGGTGCATGCAAAACAGATGAATGAATGCAAACATGCTATCATACTGTATGCTAATTGAAATATGCCCTATATCTAACCATCGCAAGCGGGTAAATAAAAGGGAAAGAAAGACGTGGGGTTGGAAGACATACATCACACTCACCCACACTTATTACAATTATGCCCTCGCACAGAGGGCCCGAATAAAATAATAATACAGTCCGAAATAAAAGAATAATACAGTTCGAAATATACAGTCCGAATAACAAATATACAAATTCTTAATTAATCATCAAATTAAATAAGAAAGTTGTAAAATTGGCGTGCAAGCCAGGGGGCGGCCTTGACTCTGCTTCGGATAATGAAATGATGCATGTTGGGCTGCCTTGCGCGGAAATCCACTGGGATGCCCCAATTAGCCTCTGTTTGCGATGTTTCTTGAAATGCGTGCCAGACTCCGGAAAGTTGCTGATTCTTCATTTTGCTGCAACAGAGAGAGCAGGAAAGGGGCATAGCAATGTATTTCACAAATATATGCATGCCTCGATCCTCGCGCCACCAATCACGCATATCGATCCATGATGGCCGAGGAACCGAATTGCACAACTCAATATAGGGTGAATGCAGATGAATGCTACAACAAAACCTAACTCCATCATGGATAATCCGGAGTGTCGGTGACTTGGGAATTGAGACCCGTTCACTTTCGCTGTAAGGCGTGCCTCGTTCCGTGCGGGACTAACTCCTATCCCGAACACGATGCAATATTCATGATATGCATGAAATGCAACTAAGATACGATCCTAACATACACAATGCAATGAAAATGAGATGTCTCGATATGCGTGCACGCAGGCACGCAAACCGAGGTGATGATCCTAAGGCATGAAATGGCACACGCAATGCAATTGGACTTACACTAACATGAGGGGGCCTCAGCCACACTCACATAAGAGGCCGTCGGATAAAAGTCAAGTGCCTCGAAATGCATGCACACGGGCACGCAAACCGAGGCAATGGCATACGGAATGCAATGATGCTAAAATGACATACAGAATGCAAAATGGGCTTATACTAACATGAGTGATCCTCAGCCACACTCACATAAGAGGCCGATGGATGAAAACGAGATGCCTCGAAATGCGTGCACGCGGGCACGCAAACCGAGGCAATGGCATACACAATGCAATGAGACTAAAATGACATACAGAATGCAAAATGGGCTTATACTAACATGAGTGAGCCTCGGCCACACTCACATAAGAAGCCGGGAGATGAAAATGAAGTGCCTCGAAATGCGTGCGCACGGGCACGCAAACCGAGGCAATGGCCCTAAGGCACAATATGACATGGAAAATGATATGCAAACATACAAATGGAATTTCAGCACTCACAAATGATGCAAAAAAGTCCCGAAAGGTGGGGAAATGACACCGAATGCACGGAACGGTCCCGAAATGTGATATTAAGCACCCGAAATGGCCTACAGCCATACTAAATATGCATAATTGGCACATGACATGAAAAAAAGTAGCAAGGCAGCCCCAAAATAGCATTTTTTACAATACAAAACATGGCAAAATAGTGAGCATAGATAGGACAACAATGGCATGCAAAAATGGGGGCCAAGAGAGGGGTATTGAAGCAAGTGATGTATGCGATGCTCAAACTGAAAAATTTCCTTCTACAACACTGATGAGGGACCACAAATATACACATTTACAGTTTATGACAACCCTCAAATCAGTATGAAAACTTGCTAAAAATGTCATGCAAGAATGAAGCCAACAAAGGCTAGAACATGAAGTATGCCTTACATTCATCAAACAGCCTTGGACCCTTAACAAAACATGACAAGAAGGCCAAAATATGACTCTTTCCAGCTCTGATAATGGCCTAAAACAGAGGCTAGATAAGCCTAAAAGAGCATGCAAAAATGGGGGTCAAAGAGGGGTATAATGACAAGTATAACATGGAGACCCCCAACAAGGTTGATCCCTTCTACAATGTTGTAGAGGGACACAAAATAATCTTACTCACAGTTCACGACATGCTCCGAAATAGACTACATGTAGGCCAAACAAATCATTCAAATTTACGGTAAATTGGAGGAATTGTGAAGTAAGTGCAAGATAGAGGACCCAAACAGGATTTATCCCTTCTTCAATGTTGAAGAGGGACTCAAAATAGGCCCACTTACAGTTTACATTACGCTCTAAAATAGATCACACATAGGCCAAATATTCTATTCAAAATAATGGCATATAAGAGGATATTGAAACAAGTGCAAGATGGAGGGCTGAAACAGGGTTGAGCCCTTGAACAAACATGAAGAATAGCTCAAAATAGGCCTAGTTTTAGTTAAGGTCGGAGCCCAAAACAGTAAGAAAGTAGGCTTAAGAAATGAGGCAAGAAAGTGCTACAAAAGAGGGAATTTGAGACTTACCCTTGAAGACCTCTTTTTTTTCTACTTCTTGGCTTGAGGAAAGTTGCTTCTAAGCCTCTGAGAAAGCTCTCCTTGCTGCTGGAAATGGAGTGGTGATAGTGGTGCTTGAAGATGATGAAGAAATGGCACCAAACTTAGGGAAAATGAGAGAGATAGAGATGGAGATGTGTATGTATGCTTGAGGAAAATTTTCTAACCCTAGGGACAGAGTGGAGGCCCTTATATGGACAAAAAGAGGGGTGTAAAGGTGGAGGGAAATGCACCTAAGTGTTTCCCTCCAAAATATCCCCCGGATACAGATCTTTTCTAGGAAATAAATTTATACAAATTGCGGCAAAGACAGGTCCCAAGGAGCATGGCCGGCCAGGTATTTTTACTGCAGGTGGCCGGCCGGCCACCCCCCATGGCCGGCCGGCCAGGGGAAAAAATGAAAGTTTGGAATTGCTGGCCGAGCTCTACATATTGGTGTCCTCCCATGTCTCCTCTTCATGGCCCTGTGGTTGAAAATTGGCAACTGTAAAACAAGAGAAACAACAAGCCAAGTTTAGGAGGGGTTCAAAAATGAAAGAAACAATTACTGGCCGAGCTCCATTTTTTAGGGTCCTCCCATGTGTGTACAACACAAATATGTGGTTTTGGCTCGAAGAAAATGGCCCTAGCGTGTTCAACATTAGCCCGGAAGTGAGAAAAACGGGCCCCGGGGGGCGCCGGAGGAGCATAACTAGTTGCTGGGACAATTGCTGGCCTCCCACCCTCCAGTGACCTTCCTTATGATAAAACAGAGGTACCTGCCAAAAATGAACAAAAACCGATGCAAAACGAATACTCGGGGGCCAAAACACGCAGTCGGTCCCGAAACCGCCGTTACAATCGAAAGTGGTGTTTGGCTGCGAAGTGGGTATCTAAGACCCCAGTGTCCCTCAAAAGGGAGTAAATGAGATGCATGCTAGAAACCGGAGGAATCGGAGATGGTTGGGTGGTCCCGAACCGAGGCACACGGCCTGACGGCTCCGAAAACCGGGAACCGGGCTCCGAAATGGGCAAAATGGCCTATGGCCACGAAATGTAGCCCACGGCCACTAAGAGATGGTCTACGGGACCTCTCCCTCCCCACAGGAAAAGAAACAGAGAAAACTGAGTCTGGTTCGCAAACCGAGACAAGGCACAGAAGAGAGTTCGGGAGTCCGGAGGCAGGGCGCACGGCCGCGATTCTGAGACTTCTGAACGAGCACGATATGTAACATCACCAAGCGCTCAATCGGTGACGTCTGAGTCTTAAGGTCGGTCAAAAATGGGGTGTCTACAGCTTGCCCTCTTGATGTAACTCGAAGTCAAGAAGTGACGGAGTGAATGTCAAAGCCTAGAGACGACCCATTTTTGACAAGGTCAAGACTTAGACAATCATACAAGATGAACAGAGATATGTGCTCGCAGCGCGTCTGAAAGGGGGGGGCAAATGCAAAATGACATGCACAGAGTCAATGATCATGCAAATGCAAAGAAGTAATGAGGCAAGTATTCGCAAATAGATGCAACAGTTTAAGCAAGAATGTAAAGCAACAACTACATTTCATGTAGTTAGGAATGCGGAGAATCATTCAATTCTCGCCGCGTCACACGGAGAAGATACGATACTGCGATTCGATGCAGTCGCACCAAATTTCAAATGAACCGTACATACAATATCGCGGCTCGCAAAAGAGAGAAATTCAACAAGAACAATATGCTAACAACATATATTCAATGTGATTCTGTGGTTTCGAAGTTTGACACACGCAAAGGTCGGTAGTGAATGCATCGCAATGCGAGAAAGAAACACGCGTGACAACGCATGCTCGAGCACAGAGGTATGGTACAACAAGAAATCATGCATGACAATGCAAAATGCTCATGAGAATACAAATTATATGCACGACAATGCAAAACGAGCATAAATCAGGGCGCCCGTTTGTTGCGAAACAACGAGCTGGGAAACGCGCATTTCGACGAAGGCAACTTGATCGCGGCCTCTGATTCACCTCCCGGAGAGGTTACAACATGTTTGAAAAGGATACACCTTGATTTTGATGAGTGATGATGAGACACATGTCAGAAATTGCAGCTGAAGTTTCGGCGGAGCAATTTCGCGCCAGAAAGTGTACTCTTCTTGAACTTTTTCAGATCCCGGGAACTCCGATCTTCCTCAAAATTTGCAGAGAGCTAGAGGGGGGGTGTGGGGAACACCACCGGCCAGGTGGTTGCCCTAGGGGAGGCCACCGGCTAGGGAAGAAAAAGCAAATGGTCAGGCCAGAAAAAGGTGGCCACCTGCCCAAAAGTAGCGGCATTTTTGTCATTTTCCTCATTTCTATATATATTCTCATCCAATGCCTCCGAAATCACTTCCACAGCTGCAAAAACTCCTTCCCTTGCTCCCCAAACCATTTTTTCCTTCAGATCTGCACTTTATACGCGCTTTTCGGCCTTCCAAGCAAGTTGTTTTCGCGAAATCTTTCAGTTTTAAGCACTTTGGACCGATTAAATTTCGATTTCGGGGCTTCTTTTCTCATTTTCACCACTTAAGGTAAGTTTTTCTCAATATTTGGAAGATTTTCTCGGGAGTTGACTTTTGTTGACTTTTTCATTTCCCGGGAGTTGACTTTTGTTGACTTTTTCCAATTTTTGCTCATTTTGCTCATTTTTGCTCCTTTTTGCAGATTTTCTGAAATGGCGGGTGATTACCCTCATGGTGGAGGTCCTCCAGGTACCGGGGATGATTTTGATGTCATGACATTGCCCCCGAGAGTCCGCCCTTTTATTCCGGGGAGATACGCCTCACGCACATATATGCTTCCACAGCCGTTTTTCGCCGTTTCACCGGGTTCAATGATCGGCACCGGGATTTATCATGAGAGTCGAGCAAGACTCTCTCACGATGAACGAGAGGTATTTTACTTTATTTTCTGCATTTTCGTGCATTTTGTAGCTTTGCCATGCTTGAACCCACAGTTTTAGCTTATGACATAGTACTTTGTTTGCATTCTGAACATGTTAGTTAAACGCTTGAATTGCTGAACACACGGCCCATTGACTGATTGATTGTGAACGCATGGTACACATTAGTTACGAATTGAACACACGGCTCAAACACTGATTTGTCGAACACACAGCCCGAACTTGAAGGTGAGCACACCGCGCACACTGATTAAGAGTAGAACACACAGTCCCCCCCCAAAACTCTGATTTTCTGAACACGCAGTCCAAGTCGATGAACACACAGCCCACACTAATTGAGAGTAGAACACACAGTCCCAAACTCCGATTTTCTGAACACACAGTCCAAGTTGATGGTGAACGCACAGCCCACACTACTTAAGAGTAGAACACACAGTTCTGAACTCCGATTTTCTGAACACGCAGCCCAGGTTTTGAAGTGAACACGCTTTAATCGATTAGGATTGAACACACAATTCAAAACACGATTCATCAACACGCAGCCCAGATTTGAAGTGAACACACAAATTTAATCGATTTTTCGAAATTTGAACACGCATTTCAAATACCAAATTCTTGAACACGCACCCAGATTTGAAGTGAACACGCATTAATCGATTTTTCAAATTTGAACACGCAGTTTCAAATACCAAATTTATCGAACACGCATTAATCGATTAAGAATTTGAACACGCAATTTCAAAACACAAATTCTTCAACACGAGCCAGATTTGAAGTGAACACACAGCCCACTGATTGAGAATTTGAACACGCAGCCCAAAACACAGATTTACTGAACACGCAGCCCAGATTTGAAGTGAACACGCAGCCCACAGATTCATTTCATTTGCACACAGCTATTTCACTTCATTTGCACACAGCTATTTCACTTCATTTGCACACAGCTCGCATTTTATTGTGTACTGAACACATGTATTCATTCTGAGTGCAGGGTGGCTCTCGCACCGTGCGAGGATACGGCTCTACCGCCGCGAGGGACTGGTACGCTGAGCTTCCAGAGGCTGTCCCGATCCGTCGATCTAGCAGGTTCGAGCATTCATGGGATTATCACGTTGTTCTCGCCAGCAGACTTTGTTAGTCGCTTTAGGAGAGATGGTGGGACACCACCAATTCCTTTCACTTTTCTGCCACCGGGGATATGACCATGACTCCGCTGGACTTTGCCGTACTCACCGGCCTAGACATAGGCGGTTGGCCGATACCTTATGACAAGGATATGGGAGAGTGGGAAGCCGCTTGGACATATCTATTGGGGGCTCGCCCACCTGTAGACAGAGCTTCCGGGAGTCCCAGACACCCGTTCTCTTCCTGCTGGAGGATGGAGCCTGAGTCTCCTGAGGAGGTTGAGCAGTATGCCCGTGGCTTCCTTATGTTCCTCTTTGGCACCACTCTGCTTGCCGATAGGGGGAACACTGTCGGGTTGTACCTTTTGAGTGCCCTAGTGGACCTATCACAGGTCAGTCGATATGACTGGGGTGGCGCTGGCCTGGCTACCCTCTATTGTTACATTAGTGCAGCCTCTCGCGGGCGGGGAGACTTACTTGGCGGCTATTGGAGAGCCTGGGAGGTACGTTCTGTCCTCTTGATTTACATTTCTACTCCTTATTACTTGTTCATTGCACACACATGGCGCACTTTGCACTCTGTATTCTGCCTTTAGCACTTTGTATTCACATCCCACACTGCTCTTCTCAGCTGTGGGTGTACGTATACTTTCCCACATTGGCCCCGGAGATGGAGGTGCCCGGACTCGTTATGACTCCATTTTCATTAGTGTTCGAGGGCGAGCACCGAGCGAGACCTCGAGAGACTCTCTTCTACCTGCGATAGTATTTTGATACTGTGCGGACGACAGAGGTATTTCAGAACTCTCAGTTCCTTGCATTTTCATCTTTGATCTGCCCTGTATATTCCTGATTTCTGATTGATTTATGCATTGGTTATCCGCAGATTACTTGGCAGCCTTGGGCGGTCTTTGGTGACGATCTCCGACATCAGTATCCCGGAGGATCGGGCACTTCCCAATATAGGTTCCTGGTCGAAGGACCTGCAGGTAGGGCATGGTTCCCGGGGGAACGCTTCCTGCATCAGGTGTAGGGGTACGATTCTCAGGACCCTCCTGCTGTGCCTCCAGCCACTATGCGGACTGCCGATAGACTATCTTCCCAGGAGGTCACTAGTGCTATGCAGGGCACCGATGCTTTGTTACATCTCATGGAGGGGGACTACGCCACCTATCGTCGTATATATCTAATGCCCCCTTTGACGGGAGTGCGTGCTCCGTCACGGAGGTCTACTGATGTACCATCCTCGAGTCGTGCCGGTGCTACAGATATCCCCTCCTCTAGCAGGGGTGGTGCATCTAGGGGTAGAGGTAGTTCGATTCCTCCGATCCCTCCGTCTCTTCATCATCATCCTGGGTGGCCAGACATGCCGACCGAGTTGACGAGTTGGCGGTTCGGGACTCCTTACCAGGTCCCGCTAGAGCCTCCTCTTCCTGACCACAGATATGTCTGGGATCCTGATTCACCCCCGGTATGTTTTACAGCTTTGATTTATCAATCAGATTACTTGGACATTCATTCCCTCACTAATAGTTTTGCATTTGTATTTGCGTTTCAGCTTGAGTACACGTAAGAGCCGCCGATGTCGCCACATTCGAGGGCATGATCCTACGGAGGGAGGCACAGATGGCCATCATGGGTGTGCAGGTATTATCCATCTTCCTTGTATTTAGCGTATTTCTGATGACACGCTAGTTTTGAACATCTTGCTGTATTGATAGGCTGTGTAGAGCACATCTGGCACACACCCCACTCGCATATTGTACTTGCATCTGCTTTTCATACTTGAACTGATGTATTGAACTCTTCATTTTCAGATGCCTCCCGTGTATGCTCCGCCGCGGGCCGGGCCACCTGGGCCTTCTCAGGGAGATCGAGGTACTGGACCTGTTCGAGGTACTAGGCCATCCGGGCCTTTTCGAGGAGCTGTGCCATCCAGGCCTTCTCAGGGAGCTGGGCCATCTAGGCCTTCTCGAGGAGCTCGAGGAGCAGGGTCGTCTCGCAGACGCAAGGCACCCATTATTGAGGAGGAGGAGGAGGAGGAGGAGGTCGCAGACCGTGAGTCAGAGACATCCGCTGGGAAGGGAGGCTCTGGTCTTGGTTCCGGGAGTGGAGACGAGGCTGAGGGGGATCCGGAGGATGATAGCTCTGACCCGGATGGTGATGATGGTGCAGAGGTCATCCCGCAGAAGAGGATGAGAGGGCCTCCTCATTCCCGTTCCAGAGGATATTGATGCTATTTCCTGCTTTATTTTACTTTTTGCTAGTAGTTTGTAGCACCTTGCATAGTGTTAGGCAGTTTTATTTTTTTGTAAAACTTGTACCTTTATTTTGCTGTAAAACATGATGGAATGAAACAGCTTTTGAAAGATGTTGTATTTGAAAATTTTGGCATCGCAACGCATCATTTCGCATAAAAATGGAATTGAATGGGAATATGCCTTGTGTATTTACCGAGTCAGGTAATGAACCGACGCAACAAATCAAACAATTCGACTCACTAAGAAATAACAGAATCTTAGCAAGTTTACAACTCGATAAGCAAAGTACAACAATGTTAACGACTCGATAAACAAGACTTAACAAAATTGTGTAAACAAAAAAAGTAACAACTCAAAACACAAAATGCGCCAGCTCGACAAAACTTACAACTCGATAAACAAAACAACAACTCGATAAGCAAAAATACAACAAAGCGTACTTCGAACAGACGATCTGGATGATGGAACGTATCCGAAACTGAGATAAATGGAGGCCTTCGACGTTCCCGATGCCTAGAAATGCTTCAAACTTCCTTTCCGGAGGGCAAAACAGGACCATTATGTGGCCGAACACATTTTGCATCTGGAGACTAGAGGGTGGCCGGCCTACTAGAATAGATGGCCGGCCGGCCACTTCTCCTGCAACCCCCAGAATTTTGACACGTGTCCTTTGAATAGTGTTTTACCCCCCTATAAAGCTCCAACTTTGGAACTCATTCATTTCATCACCGTTTTGCACAAAAATGGAGGCATTTCTCGCAGAAAATCTCACATCTTGGATCTCTTCTCTGGACGGCTCGGAAAAGTTGAACTTCCGGGGTTTCTGCTTGAATGCACTATTCACGCTGGGCCGGACTTCACTGCATCTTCCTTTCCTCCATGCGGCGATGAGATTTTGGAACCCCGTGACGCACGTCTTCAGCTTCGGAGGGCAAGAGGTATGTCCTACTTTCGAAGATTTTCAAGCTTTGATGGAGTTTGAACGCTCAGAAGAGATCTTGCCTCAGTCTCGTTTTGGCCATGCCCAAGCTTTGGGGCGGATGTGCGGTCTCAACGCGCATGATGCTCGATCTCTGATTGGTAATGGCATGTTGGATATTCCTAGCCTAATTTACCAATTTTCTGATGCCGGTGACCGCAGCAACCATCATTGGCAAGGTTTCCGACAACATGCCCTCTGCTTGTGCATGCTATCTCATTTTCTGTTTGTCTCGGGCTCCGGAGGAGCTAGCATCCGTTTGATTGAAGTCGCTCAAGGCTTGAGGGAAGGACAGAGCTGTGTCGCCATGACATTGGCCGAGACACTGCTAGGTTTGGATGCCTTTTATGGCCAAGAGACAACCAGGTTTGCGGGGAGTCCACTACTGCTGCAGGTAATGTTTCCCACCCAAGCTCACATATGTATTTGCTCACATCACTCGGCCCTTAGGCTCGGTTTTTCTCACAAAACCCTTATCTTACTTTTCTCTCATCGCACATCTCTCTATTCTTTATTCTCTCATTTTTCATCCCTCCCCAGATATGGTTGATGGATAAATTGCAAGTTATGGATTCTTGCCCTGCTTACTCAGCCCGCGGCTACTTCTTTCGACAACGCCTGGTTGACGCCCTTGATGAGGGATGGTGGTTTGAATGGATGTGCAACTTGTCAGCTGAACGTATTGCTTGGCGTTGTCCTTGGCTTAACCTTCCGACGATGAGCTATAGCATGTTCCAGGATACTGGGATCCGGTTGATTGGCCTAACCCATTGTGTATTCTATTTCCCATTCCGTATCCTGCGCCAATTTGGTCATGATCAGACTTGCCCTCCGGAGGGGATTGAATACCCGGTCACTTTCCTGGTTCGAGGTGCACACCTTGCTCGACATACTACGGCCTGGAGGACTAGAGAGCTCCTATCCCCCGCCGCTGTTTTCAGTTGCACTTTATCTGACGAGTGCTGGGATTGGCTCAACGAAGAAGCACAAGTTGGGCCTAGGTTGGCATCGGAGGCTTCAACTAGCTCTGGCAGGGGGCGCAGGGACATCTGACTTGACTATGCCCCAGATTTATTGCTTTATTAGTACTTTCAAGTTTTCGTTATGAGTGTAATAAAAAGCAACTTCAATTGTATGCAAGAGCGAGGGAACTCTGTTTTGAAATCAATGAAATTGAAGATTGTGGTACTGAAGATTCCTCGCTTTGGTCCAAAAATGGTCTTAGTTGTGAAAAGATTAGTTTGAACAAAGTCAACTTTTATTAAAACTTTTCAAAAACTATTTTCGACATGGATCAGAACTGGACACGCTTGAGATCTGTCACTGAGATGCACAACCCCAGATTCTAGCAACTGGAAAGTTGCCCCTAGTCTAAATGGTGCCGCAACACTTCATTGCAACGGAAAGTTGCCCCTAGTCTGAATAACACTGTACCGGAGATCACGATAAATGCTGATGAATAGAGATGACTGAGATGATCAAATGAACAAAGTTGATCGGGGAAAAGATTAGGGCTGAACTTCAGGATGAAGCTACCTACGTATCCCATAGATGGGAATCAAGCCTTACGTAGTTCAGGCTTAGGTTCACTCGGGTATTTTTACTCTCCTTTTGCGCTCTAAATTTTGCCAAGGCCGCCCTTTGCGGGTTTTCAACCTTGCGAGCTCAGTTTTTATAATTTCAAATTTTCTATGCTCTGAATTTTGCCTAGGTCGCCCTTTCTGGGTTTTGGCCTTGCGAGCCTCTCGAGTAATATTTCTTCAACTTGTCCATGTTGATCGGTTGAGAAAACTCCAAGCCATCTAGATCCATCGTAACCACGGCTCCACGATTGACAGTTGACTTGATAATATAGGGACCACCAATTGGGTCCGAACTTGCCCTTGGGTCGTGGATGGGAGCTCGGTTGTCTTTGAGTACCAACTCTCCTTCTTTCAAATTCTCGACTTAACCTTCTTGTTAAAAGCCGGGCGATCTGCGTTGATAACCTTGGATGTGGCAGTGCTTTTCACCTTCTTTCATCGAAAAGCATGAGTTCCTCAAATGCTTTTGTCCAATCCGTTTTCTTATCCGCACTCGCCAATACTTCGTAATGATGGGACCTCAATCTCAATAGGCAGAACGGCTTCCATCCCATAAACTAATGAGTACGGAGTCGCCCCGGTAGAAGTTCTGATTGAAGTCCTCAGAGTCTCACGAGCAACGACTTATCTGGCCAGTCCCGATAGGTTTCCACCATCTTCTGTAGTATGCGCTTGATGTTCTTGTTGGCGGCCTCAACTGCTCCGTTGGTTTGCGGCCGGTAAGTAGACGACTTATGAAAAGCCACATTGTATTTCTCCAACAAATTGATCACCTCCTTCTTGAAGTGGGAACCATTATCTGAAACGATTTCATTTGGGACTCCGTAGCGACAGATAATGTTGTTTCTGATAAATTTTGCTACATGCGAAGCCTTCAACACTGCATAAGATTGGGCCTCAACCCACTTTGTGAAATAATCTATCGCTACCAAGATGAACTCATGCCCATTCGACCCCTTTGGCGTAACAGCTCCGATTACATCAATTCCCCAGATAGAAAACGGCCATGGCGAAGTCATGTTGTATAGCTTTGACAGCGGGATGTTCATGCGATTTGCATGAATTTGACACTTGTGGCATCGCCGGACGAAGCCAATACAATCCTCCTCCATGGTGGACCAGTAATAACCTTGTCTAAGGATCTTCCGTGCCAACATTACCCCATTCATGTATGCACCACATTCACCCCCGTGGATAGCTTCCATCAGACGCTTTGACTCTTCGGCATCAACGCACAGTTTATGCATTCCTAGATGACCCCGTTTATACAGTTTACCTCCGCAGATGATGAACTGAACTGCCATTCTTCTGATTGCCCTCTTGTCTTTGGCATTTACCCCTGGCGGGTATGCTTCTTTCTCCAAGAAGTTCCAGATGTCATAATACCAGGGGTGTTCGTCCTGAACTTCATCTATGGCTGCAACCGACTCATAGGCAGGTGCAAATTTCTGGTCGATGATAACTGGACACATTCGGACTCCACACGGGATGTCTATCATAGATGATAGAGTTGCTAAAGAATCTGCGAACCTGTTGTTCTCCCTTAGTAGATGAGTAAAACTTAGCTTCTCAAACCGAGGAATCAGCAAATCCAAGGTTTGGTGATACATCATCATCTTTTCCTCTTTCACTTTCCAGTCTCCTTTAGCTTGAGACACAACAAGGTTCGAATCCCCAATAACGTCCAATCGTCTTGCCCCTAGTTCCAGGGCTGCTTCTAGACCAGCGATACACGCCTCATATTCTGCTTCATTGTTTGAGACTTTGAACTGGAGCTTGAAGGCTAGAGGGATACGGGAATTGTCGGGTGCTATCATCAACACTCCTATCCCATACCCATGTTGATTTGACGCTCCGTCAAAGTACATCGTCCAAGTTTCTTCGTCGATATGCAAAATTGATTCATCCGGGAACAAATATTCAACTGCTTCATCCCCCTCAACCGGGTGGTCGGCAAGGAACTCTGCCATTGCTCTTCCTTTCACTGACTTGCGTGTCACGTACGTGAGATCAAATTCGGAGAGCAAAAGCAACCAACGAGCTAGCCTACCCGTAAGCGCTGGTTTCTCGAAGAGATATTTGATGGGATCAAGTCGCGAAACCAACATTACATAGTGAGCTAACAGGTAGTGCCACAGCTTCCTGGTAGCCCATACCAAAGCTAAGCAAGCCTTTTCCAGCGGTGTATACCGGGTCTCATACTCCAGCATCTTTTTGCTTAAATAATAGATGGCTTTTTCCACCTTATCTTCTGATTCTTGTGCAAGCATGCAGCCCATTGTAGTTTCAGTTACTGACAGATACAAAATCAACGGTTTCCCCAGTTCTGGTGGCGATAAAACGGGTGGGTTCTGTAGATATTCTTTGATCTGTTCAAATGCAGCTTGACATCGGCCGTCCCATTGGAACTTCTTTCCTTTCTTGAGGAGGCCAAAAAGTGGTTCACAAGTCAAGGTTAGTTTTGAAATAAACCGTCTTATGAATTGCACTTTACCCAGAAAGCCTCGCACTTCCTTTTCAGTCCTTGGTGGTGGCATTTCTAGGATGGCCTTGATCTTGGAAGGGTCGACCTCGATGCCTCTTTGTGTAATCAGAAACCCTAGCATTTTCCCCGCTGTAACACCAAACGTACATTTCTGAGGGTTTAGCTACAACCGGAATTCCCTGATCCTTTGAAAAAACGTGTGCAAGGCGGTGTAGTGGCCCTCTCTTTCCTTGGACTTGACAATCATGTCGTCCACATACACCTCAACCTCTTTATGGATCATATCATGTAGTATTGTGGTCGCGGCCCGTTGATAAGTAGCTCCAGTGTTCTTCAACCCAAACGGCATTACCCGGTAGCAGTATGTCCTCCACGGGGTGGTGAATGCAGTCTTTTCCCTGTCTTCGGGTGCCATCACTATCTAGTTGTATCCTGAGAAGCCATCCATGAATGAGAGCAATGCATGCCCTGCTGTGAAATCTACCAACTCATCGATGTGCAGTAAGGGAAAGTCGTCCTTCGGACTAGCTCTGTTCAAATCCCTAAAGTCTACACACACCCGGATTCTGCCATCTTTCTTCTAAGATCGAACAATGTTGGCCACCAAGTCGGATATTCAGATACCGAAGAAGCTGCGTCGATTTGCTTGGTGACCTCTTCCTTAATCTTAAGAGCCCAATCCGGCGAATCCTTCGAAGTTTCGCTAATGTGTCGGGCCTCGGTCAAGGGGATCCGATGCTATACAATCTCAGATCGATTCGGGCATGTCTTCGAGGACCACGCGAAAACATCTTTGAAATCTTTTAATAAAGCGACTAAGCGCGTTCCTCCGAAGACAACGTGGACCCGATCTGGACCAGCGGGTCCTCCTCAAGACTAATGTTCACGATAATGATTTCATCCATTAATGGTTTAACAAATCTCTTGCTCTTGCTCAATTAAACGCTAAAACCGAGGGACTTCGCCCTCGCTGCTTTTGATCAAAATTTTGAAAGTCTCAATTAATGCAATAAATTAGGGGCATGTAAAAGTACTCAAAACCACAGATAGTTCATTCTCATTAGGCACATCCAAATCGTCCGATTCATTGGTTACAACAGACTCAAATGAAAAGGAAAAAGACGACCGGACAGATGTGGCATCCGTTAGCATCCTCAGAGTACCAGACTCGGTCCGAGCTGAACCCGATTCGACTCACAGACTTGGTGGAATCAGATTCGCTCACTACCCTGACCGGTGTTCGGACAAAAATCCTCCTCATCGCCAAGTGAGAGAGGGTGCGATTGATGCATCCAAGATAGTCGCTAGTTAGCTCACAAACGCTTTCATCCCCAATCATGGAAACCGCGGTTATCCCCAAGCACTCTTGGTCGATCGGAGGATCGAAGGAGACATGCCGATTACCCCATTTCTAACTCAGGCCCTCGTGATCCACCGCTTTATTCTCGCTCAACCTCACTGTTGGGTCTATTCGCCTGCGGGCAACGCTATCCCCGGATAGTTGCGTGTCGAAGAAGATTTCAAACTGCACGCTTCCTCTCCGCGTTTAACCATGGCTCGAAGCCGCAAAATGGAAAGTCCTCTCTTCCGAAAGCGTCCGCTCAAGGTACCGATGGGCCTGCATTAAGTCAAAAGGCTTCCCAGCCTGCTTCGCTCTGGCTCTGCCGGCCATTTCTTTTCCTTTCCTCACCCAGTCTTCTTTGGTGGGCAGATAACCCAGCCCAAAGGTATGCGGGTTGTGTGGCACTTCGGCCAATGCTGCGACTCCTTTCCTGCTGCTTCTTCCTAATCCCATCCCGGGGATGTATTGTAGCTTGTTCATGAGGTAGACGGATTGAGCACTGACGTACACACCTTCATTCACAGCCATAATATTCTGCACTACCCGGGCTTCCGCCAAAGTGAACCCTGATAAGAACACATCCTCCGTGCCGTGCTCGATCTCCAAAACTGGCGTAGACACTTTTGGCGGCGGATGGATGGATGAATTCCCGAAAACAATTGCAACCCCCTTCCCGTGAGGGTATTTCAACATCTGGTGCAGAATGGAAGAGACTGCTTTCACTTGATGCAACCACGGCCGCCCCAAGAGTAGGTTGAAGGTTGCGGGAACGTCCAAGACATGGAATTCAATGTTGTGTTGTCCTGGACCAACCTGGGTCTGAACCTTAAGAGTCCCCATCACTTCCATACTGGTATTATCATAAGCTCTGATCACCTGAGTGGTTAGTATGAAGTCTACAGGTTTTAACCCGATTGCATATGCCGCTCGATCAAGACATTGATAGCGTAACCAGATCGACAAGTACCACCAGATTCCACTTATCTCTACACTCCACGAGATGTAGAGGGTTTGTTATGATTCACGCCTCAGCGACAATTCCTTGTCCGAAAAGGTTAATACCGGGAACCTCCTCCTGAAAAACTAGCCCAACCAAATGCTCCGCGTAGTTTCGATGGAGAGTTTGGCCTTGTCCATAGCAGAGATAGGACACTGTCTATGCACCCTTGAAGCCATAAGGTCCCAGATGGAGATATCGGCAGATTTTTTAACTGTTCAAGATGCCTTCTTCTTCAATTTGCTTCTCTCTGCTTTCTCACTCTTTATCTTTCCCAGATGCTTCGGGTTGGTCGAGGTGCGGGGGCTTGAAGTACCGCCCGCTCCTGGTCATGTGGTCCACCTCATTGAGGTACCAAGTATCATCTGGTTGAGCACCTGCCCAATCTTCGTCTGTGCGGGCAAGACATAAGTCATCGTCTTCCCACCACATCCCACTGACATTCAACAAACACCTATCCGGTTCCGACAAGTTCGTACTCTTGGTACTTTCATCCCACATGCTCACAGCATGTCCTGCTCTTGTGCTCGCAGCACTTTCAACCTCTTCATGGTTCTTGGCTTTCCGGATTCTCTCAAAATCCCACCTCTTCTCTTGCTCCTCATGTGTTAGTAGGGTTTGTTGTTCGGTTTTCACAATATCTTGATCCCGAGCGAAATTCTTTGTACCGGTGCTCTCCGGCAATTCATTCTGACTCTCGGCCCTTCCGGCCATAATTGATACCCCTGCCCCTGCCGGGCCTTGCTCTAGCTGAATTTCCACAACATTTGGCTGATCATCTAACCATCCGGCGATCTCTGCCGACTCCCCATATTCAAACCAATTGATTGTTGCATCCCCTGCTTCTTGGTCGTTGAAGAACTGGAGATTGGCAAAATCTTCTTCCACCGTTGTTAGATCATCTGCCTCTTGTTCAAGTCCGTCCCCCCGAATCATGCACAGTTCAACCTTTTTCGGCAGTCCCACACTCGGCTCAGACCGGCCCACTGGTACGATGTATCTGCTCGGATCATAGGCTCTCCCAGCTAGATTCCTGACCGTCTCCCATCTCGACTCACCACCTCGCTCTCCTCTGAAGCCCGCCTGCTGCCTTTCTGGAGGTCACCACCTCTGGCTCAGATTGGGTTGTGAAGGTGTCCAACATGCACAAGTCAAGTAATCAGAAGGATCACCTCCGGCTTGGGTAGGTGAGAGGGAGTAATATAGATACTAGGATCGTAGGAAACGACCCCAGTTTGGATGAGGTTGAGTCTTTTGGGTGGTGGATCTTGGTTATGTGCGGGGAGTGGGTTAGTTGTGACGTTGGGTCTTTCGGGAGGTAGAATGATATTCTTGTCAACGAGGTCTTGAATCTCGTGACGAAATTTAAACATTGGTCTCAGATCATGGCCATGTCAGCTGTGGTACGACAAGACTTGGCTGGGTTGTGGGAAGGGGGGAGTGGATTTGGTAGTGGCCTCGGCTCTAGGGGTTTCAGATGCCCCTTTTTGAGTAGAACGCCGAGAGCCTTGGACAAAGGCATGTATAGTGGGGTGAAGGTTCTTTGGCCTCTGGATTGGTATCTCGGCTTGTTATCGCCTCCTGAGGTAATCGAAAGGGTGTGGCCGCTGGGGGCCTTGGTTGGGAACGGGAAGTGGTAGTGACCATGCCGACCTCCGAAGTCCTTGTGTTGGCAAATACCGCCTGCAGTGTTATTACGGTTGAAGGTCCTTTGGGGCTGCTCTCGGTCCTGGTCGATCAGACCTTGCTTCATCGCATCCTCGATTTGTACTCCCATATCATGTAGATCTGCGAAGGTAGGGAAGGGAACTACAATCATCTTCTGCATAAGTCTCGGTTGGAGATTGCGTACAATCATCCGAATTTGATCTTTATCTGTTGGCCTTAAGGTCATCATTGATGCCTTTGCTCTCCACCGAGTTACAAAATCAGAGAAAGACTCCTTGGGTTCTTGCCTCGTTGTTTCGAGATCACGTGTTGTAATCTCGATCTGTGTATTATATGAGTACTGTGCAACGAAGGCCTCAGCCAGCTCATCCCAGTTCCTCTTGACATCATTGTCCAACTTTGCATACCAGTTGGCGGCCACTCTGACGTGGTTCGCCAAACAATGAGAGTTTTCAGAGTCGTTAGGCCCATTGGCCTCAGGATATCTAAAAATAACCGAAGATGGACCATGGGGTCCCCAGACCCATCAAAACGGTCAATCTGTGGCATCTTAAATCTGTCTGGCAGTGTCACGGCTACGTCAGTGTAGCCGTCTTCGATGTCTGGGATGGCCTTCACCCCCTACGATTTCTTGAAAAGCTTTTCCAGCTTACTCAGTTTCATAGCTGTATGATCTACCTCGAACTCAAATGGAGAGTCCGGGTGGTTGGATGTAAGATTCTTGGACAGTTGTGGCAGAAGTGGGGGCGGAGCCAGCCCCATTGGAAGACCTGTGTCCTCTTGAGTGTTCTGGACATTGGGTAAGGTATTCTGGGTGTTAGGGAGGATATTCTGAGGATTTGGCAGGGTATTCTGACCGGTAGATGCCTGCTCAGGTAGTGGAGCCGCTGGTGGAGGAGGAATCTGATGTGAAGCGGAATCTTTGCATTCTTTATTGCGACCTAATGTCGGCTTCGGCTTTGGGCCATGATCAGCTTGTTGTTTAGAAAATTCTGTTTGGCGGGTGGCATCATCTTGCATCTGTTTCATGCTCTCATGCATCTGGCGCATCATCGCCTCCATCCCTGATGTATTTTGCTGCTCCATCTAAATGACTGGTAAATGTACCTCTACAGCAGACACAGAAATTTCAACCTGATTGTTTGCTGTCAAAGCAGCCCTCTGTCCCGGTAATCCCTGTTCTGACACACTGCGCCTCCTCGGCCTTCTTCTGATAATTGGGGGTAGAGAGTGGAACACTGGATGTCCGTCAACGAGATCCTCGGATCGGTTGAGTCGGCAACCTCGTGTCCAAAGTGCTTGGGGAGTATCTACTGGTTCGGAAGCAATCGTGCTAAAAACTGTCCTAGCAAAAGATAAATAAAGCAAAAAGGAAATAAATGACCAGAAAAATGGGCAGCATAACAGCTTAATTTAAATACACACAACACACAGTCGGGCATACAACACGCAGTTTGATAAGCTGAAAATACACTGTCCTCAATAACTGATCACTGTTCCTGTATCACTGTTCCCCAAAACTGAATCGGATATCCGCAGACAACTGATTCTCAAATAACTGGCTGATGCCCGCAGGCGTGATGCCCTATCTCAAAAAACTGATGCCCGCAGGCCTGATACCTGAACTCATAAACTGATACATGCATTCCCTGTAGAGACGCACTCTAACAAACACATAACAGATAAGTGAGAGCCAAAACACCCCTATGTTGGGATAGGGTTTCCCTGTCCTATTTTGTCAGGAGCTAGGGTTTCACTACGCACGCAACGGTTTCAAACAACCTATAAACGGGTAAGCAACCTGTCCTAGTTTGGAATGGTCACTATGGATCCGAATATGCACTAGGTCGAATGGTCAAAAAGGGTGCCCCGGTAAAACCGGGGTTTGTGTTCCCATACTGGCAGAGCCCGTAACCGGTCAGCCTTACGGACATGCCTTGACAAGACAAGCCTCCGGCAAACCGCTCAGGAATAGCATATGGCAAACACGGTGTCCTAGGCGCACCAATGCAAATGCAATTGAAAGAAACACACAAGTGTAGTCAAAACCAGATATCACGAGTTCGAGTCAAGTTCACTAAATCCCCAGCAGAGTCGCCAGAAACTGTAGACGTCCCCGAATGCATCCCGGGGAGAGGAGTGCGAGTCCCCCCCGTTCTGGTTCGATATTGGGTCTACTACAGTTCGAAGGACTCAAATGTCACGGTTCTCAATCTTGAACCGAAGAGTCCAAATCCGGAAAATCGTTTTGAAAACAGATTATTTTGAAAGAAGTGCCAAACATGGACTGCTTCGTCAGATACAGAGTTGCCACCTAAATATTTTAAAATGGGAAATTTAGGAAACCCTGACTCGGTGCCAAAGGCCACGTGTCCGTCATCACCAAAGTTGCCTCGGCTCGGGAACTTGGGTACGATTGGGGAAGGTCACTTCGTGAGCACCCCTTCGCCCGTCAAAGACCGCCTCTACTAACCATGATATCTGCTTTTGAAAACATTGTGCGTTCTTATTCGATTATTAGCCTAGGTTACTATGTGATGCGACAAGATACAAGTATAGACCTAATCGCTTTGAATTGGAACAAGACACTTCGTGTTTGTTTGAAAATGGTTTGATGGTGCTACCCGCAGGTAGGCTAAGACGTGGATTTGCCACCCTCAGGTGGGCTTAGAAAAAATAGGATTTTGCCACTATCTAGTGGGCTTAAAACAAATATTTGATGAATTGTCCCAATTCAAGTAACTCAACCTCCACCCACAGGCATTCAAGGTAGTTATATCACATAAGTATTTAGCCTCATGGTAAGCATGCTATTCATGGCAGCACTCACACGCATGCAAGGATGCTAAAGCATAAAACTCACCGAGTACTCCAAGCCAAAACAGAAAACTGATTAGGAATCATGCATGATCCTACATATACAGAATTGCCTAATGCAACACATGCAAGGATGCAACTATAGCAGGCTCGGCTATTCTAAACATGGTATATGGAATGCTACAACTATCAAGTATTCAATTTGGAATTGAAATACAAATGCAGTTTGTATGATGCGCCGAGCCCGGTGCATGCAAAACAGATGAATGAATACAAACATGCTATCATACTGTATGCTAATTGAAATATGCCCTATATCTAACCATCGTAAGCGGGTAAATAAAAGGGAAAGAAAGACGTGGGGTTGGAAGACATACATCACACTCACCCACACTTATTACAATTATGCCCTCGCACAGAGGGTCCGAATAAAATAATAATACAGTCCGAAATAAAAGAATAATACAGTCCGAATAACAAATATACAAATTCCTAATTAATCATCAAATTAAATAAGAAAGCTGTAAAATTGGCGTGCAAGCCAGGGGGTGGCCTTGACTCTGCTTCGGATAATGAAATGATGCATGTTGGGCTGCCTTGCGCGGAAATCCACTGGGATGTCCCAATTAGCCTCTGTTTGCGATGTTTCTCGAAATGCGTGCCAGACTCTGGAAAGTTGCTGATTCTTCATTTTGCTGCAACAGAGAGCAGGAAAGAGGCATAGCAATGTATTTCACAAATATATGCATGCCTCGATCCTCGTGCCACCAATCACGCATATCGATGCATGATGGCCGAGGAACCGAATTGCACAACTCAATATAAGGTGAATGCAGATGAATGCTACAACAAAACCTAACTCCATCATGGATAATCCGGAGTGTCAGTGACTTGGGAATTGAGACCCGTTCCGTCACTGGGAGTACAGAACGTGCCTCGTTTCCCATGTCCGGGCTAACTCCTATCCCGAACACGATGCAATATGCATGATATGCATGAAATGCAACTAAGATACGATCCTAACATACACAATGCTATGAAAATGAGATGCATCGAAATGCGTGCACGCAGGCACGCAAACCGAGGCGATGATCCTAAGGCATGAAATGGCACACGCAATGCAATTGGACTTACACTAACATGAGGGGGCCTCAGCCACACTCACATAAGAGGCCGTCGGATAAAAGTGAAGTGCCTCGAAATGCGTGCACACGGGCACGCAAACCGAGGCAATGGCATACGGAATACAATGATGCTAAAATGACATACAGAATGCAAAATGGGCTTATACTAACATGAGTGAGCCTCAGCCACACTCACATAAGAGGCCAATGGATGAAAACGAGATGCCTCGAAATGCGTGCACGCGGGCACGCAAACCGAGGCAATGGCATACACAATGCAATGAGACTAAAATGACATACAGAATGCAAAATGGGCTTATACTAACATGAGTGAGCCTCGGCCACACTCACATAAGAAGTCGGGAGATGAAAATGAAGTGCCTCGAAATGCGTGCGCACGGGCACGCAAACCGAGGCAATGGCCCTAAGGCACAAAATGACATGGAAAATGATATGCAAACATGCAAATGGAATTTCAGCACTCACAAATGATGCAAAACAGTCCCGAAAGGTGGGGAAATGACACCGAATGCACGGAACGGTCCCGAAATGCGATATTAAGCACCCGAAATGGCCTACAGCCATACTAAATATGCATAATTGGTACATGACATGAAAAACAGTAGCAATGCAGCCCCAAAATAGCATTTTTTACAATACAAAACATGGCGAAATAGTGAGCATAGATAGGACAACAATGGCATGCAAAAATGGGGGCCAAGAGAGGGGTATTGAAGCAAGTGATGTATGCGATGCTCAAAATGAAAAATTTCCTTCTACAACACTGATGAGGGACCAAAAATATGCACATTTACAGTTTATGACAACCCTCAAATCAGTATGAAAACTTGCTAAAAATGTCATGCAAGAATGAAGCCAACAAAGGCTAGAACATGAAGTATGCCTTACATTCATCAAACAGCCTTGGACCCTTAACAAAAAATGACAAGAAGGCCAAAATATGACTCTTTCAAGCTCTGATGATGGCCAAAAACAGAGGCTAGATAAGCCTAAAAGAGCATGCAAAAATGGGGGTCAAAGAGGGGTATAATGACAAGTATAACATGGAGACCCCCAACAAGGTTGATCTCTTCTACAATGTTGTAGAGGGACACAAAATAAGCTTACTCACAGTTCATGACATGCTCCGAAACAGACTACATGTAGGCCAAACAAATCATGCAAATTTACAGTAAATTGGAGGAATTGTGAAGTAAGTGCAAGATAGAGGACCCAAACAGGATTGAGCCCTTCTTCAATGTTGAAGAGGGGCTCAAAATAGGCCCACTTAAAGTTTACATTATTCTCGAAAACAGATCACACATAGGCCAAATATTCTATTCAAAATAATGGCATATAAGAGGATATTGAAACAAGTGCAAGATGGAGGGCTCAAACAGGGTTGAGACCTTGAAAAAACATGAATAATAGCTCAAAATAGACCTAGTTTCAGTTAAGGTCGGAGCCCAAAACAGTAAGAAAGTAGGCTTAACAAATGAGGCAAGAAAGTGCTACAAAAGAGGGAATTTGAGACTTACCCTTGAAGACCTCTTTTTTTCTACTTCTTGGCTTGAGGAAAGTTGCTTCTAAGCCTCTGAGAAAGCTGTCCTTGCTGCTGGAAATGGAGTGGTGATAGTGGTGCTTGAAGATGATGAAGAAATGGCACCAAACTTAGGGAAAATGAGAGAGATAGAGATAGAGATGTGTATGTATGCTTGAGGAAAATTTTCTAACCCTAGGGACAGAGCTGGGAGGCCCCTTATATGGACAAAAAGAGGGGTGTAAAGGTGGAGGGAAATGCACCTAAGTGTTTCCCTCCAAAATATCCCCTGATCTGAGATCTTTTCTGGGAAATAAATACATCTGGCAAAGACAGTCCCAAGGCATGGCCGGCCAGTATTTTTTATCGCAGTGGTGTGGCCATGCCACCCCCAGGCAAAAATGGAAGTTTGGAATTGCTGGCCGAACTCTACATATTGGTGTCCTCCCATGTCTCCTCTTCAAGGCCCTGTGGTTGAAAATTGGCAACCTAGAAACAGAGAAACAACAAGCCAAGTTTAGGAGGGGTTCAAAATGAAAGAAACAATTACCGCCGAGCTCCATTTTTAGGGTCCTCCCATGTGTGTACAACACAAATATGTGGTTTTGGCTCAAGAAAATGGCCCTAGGGTGTTCAACACTAGCCCAGGAAGTGATAAAAAGCCGGGCGCCGGAGGAGCATAACTGTTCTTTGGAACAATTGCTGGCCTCCCACCCTCCAAAGGACCTTCCTTATGATAAAAGCAGAGGTACCGCCAAAAATGAACAAAAACCGATGCAAAACGAATACTCGGGGCCAAAACACGCAGCTTGGGGTCCCTAAACCGCCGTTAATCGAAAGTGGTGTTTGGCTGCGAAGTGGGTATCTAAGACCCCAGTGTCCCTCGAAAGGGAGTAAATGAGATGCATGCCAGAAACCGGAGGAAACGGAGATGGTAGGGTGGTCCCAAACCGAGGCACGGCTTTGAACCAGCAGGAGCGGGCTCCGAAATGGGCAAAATGGCCTACGGCCACGAAATGTAGCCCACGGCCACTAAGAGATGGTCTACGGGACCTCTCCCTCTCCTCAGGAAAAGAAACAGAGAAAATCGAGTCTGGTTCGCAAACCGAGACAAGGCACAGAAGAGAGTTCGGGAGTCCTGAGGCAGGGCGCACGGCCGCGACTCTGAGACTTCTGAACGAGCACGATATGTAACATCACCGAGCGCTCAATTGGTGACGTCTGAGTCTTAAGGTCGGTCAAAAATGGGGTGTCTACACGGTTTCGTCGTTTGGCGTTAGCTATATTTGCGCTAACACATAGGAAAAGTAAGAGGAGAGCATCTCCACACGTCCAGCGAGGAATGGACATAGAAGCGTGCGCAGAAACTATATAAATGATGTAGTGCCTCAATACACAGGTCTGGAACATCTGGTGATCAGAGCTCACCTACCACTTTGTCTCCGCTGGGTAACTCACTATTTTTGTGTTCTCAGGTCAGTCGAAGGGCAGCATAGCTTGGACACAAGGAGTGCGGATAGCGTCAAATATTTGGCCCCCGTACAATATGTATCATTTTTTGATTTGTTATACACCCAATGATGTTGACTCTAGTTCTATTACCATATCATTGTGGGTGAATTTATGAGTCTTTAACATTTTTTCAAATTTATAAAAAAAAAATAAAATTATGGTGTGTAGCTTTTCTCAACAAATAAATATAAAACAAATACTATGATAATTCTTCTATAAAAAAAAAGAAAAGAAAAAAAAGTCACTGAATTAATAAAGAAGTAGAAGAAAATACATATATATATATATATTGATTACGGTCGAATTATACATCATTGAGGCCATTAATTAGAATCTCTTAACTTCACTTGCTGGTCAAACCGTATACTTTATGTGTGTTGAATGTCAATCAGGTTGTACATAGTCGGAGCATAAAATGGGCAAAAAGACAAAATTTGGAGAGAGTTGACCAAGCCGCACGTGCGTTGACTTTTTCTGGAAAATTGTGCCCGACGTTTTAAACCTGTTTGGAAGGGATCAGAAGTATAAAAAAGGCAAGGAATAGGCTGGATTAGGGTTCTGAAGTTGTTTTGACCTAAAGAGAGAGGCTAGGGTTTGAAAGGGAAGAGAAACTTGAAGCTTCAAGGATGTCTCACGTGGTGATTTCTTCTCCATCTACCTCTTTCCACTCCTCCATGAGCGGCTAGTCTCCTTTTTTAGGGTTTTGATGAAACCCTAGCCATGTAATTAGTTTTTCTTTTTGATTTTTAATTATGTAAAGGTTTGAACATTTGTATGGTGATTTATAAGTTTCTTTTATATATTTTTCATTATTTCTTCGAATATTTGACTTTCTGTGATTGTTGAATGTTATCCATACCAGAGTTTTCTATTCCTTCACATTCAATGTATGAGACAAACCATACTACGAGGAACGAGTCGTATCACTACCTTAGTTTAGAGTGAACGATTCGTATTACTTGAGATGGTTCGCGCTCGTACATTGAATGTGATGATCTTCTTGTTAAATGCTTTGAGCTTGTAGTTGCGAAGCATTAATCCGTTCAAACCATAGCATAATTGATTTCAATTGGAAACCCTAATTACGTGGCTAGTGGTGGACTCTTTGCCCTAGTTTTTCCCCCAATTCAGTAAACCCAATTTTATTTATTATTGATAATTTAATTCCTTAGTTTAATTTATTTGTTATTAAATTAGGCTATGAACAATCAATCTTTTTATCAAAATTAAACTAATTTAATTGTTAAATTCCAAAATTAAACTAATGCAGCGATTCCCTCTCCCGTTTTTTTTTAACAAGTACAACACAAAAAAAAATTATTTATTATTTTTATTATTTTAAAACATAGAAAATAAACATGAAAGCATGCTCTCGTTTTTTTTTATTATTTTTAAATTGAACAATTATGACACAATTTTATTATTATTATTTTTTTTAAACACAGAAAATAAACATGAAAGCATACTTTTTTTTTTTTTTTTGAAAGAATGAATGTGGTTAAATACTTGATTTCCCATATACTACAAAGCAAAAATCAAGATCTTACCCAGGCTAGGGAGGGTCCCTTCCACCCACACGCATGCAATGACCTTTTTCTGTTACATTGCAACAACATAGTTTAACAAAAACAAGAAGCACTCGCAAGCGTACTTGCTTCAAGAAATTGTAAAATTAACTCCCAGCACCTAACAAAAGGCACCAGAGTCATGGCATAAAGTTGCCACTTCAGAATCCCCCAGGTAATAAAACCCAGCGTAGTTTATAGCCTTCGGGCTAGTACCGCCCAAAGTATACTTAACCATTTCCACCTTCAATTGACATCTGGAATAAATATAGCACATAAGAACATAACGGAATGCCCACTAAAGGTATAATCTTCACGCGAAAACCACGGGTACTACTTTTCTCCCTAACTGTGTTTGTAACTTTCCCTATTCTCCAATAGGGTGACAGACTAGGTTGATTCGGTATCCAGAATCGAGGCGCATAAAGCTACCTCAACCTATGGGGCTGCTATACAGTGTTCAAGCCGAAGTAGTTTTGAAGCAATCTCCACACCCCTGGATATTTAAACTAGACTCTAGTCTCGGAAATCCCAAACCTTTGTATTCTAGGCTTTGCTATTCGAACTCTAGTTTCCACCGTCTCAGTTGGTCTCCTAGGAACTCACTATAAACACGGTTAGGTGGCTATACCAGACCGTCAGATGCCGTTCGGGCACGGCTAACACCAAAGGAATTACACCTTTAGAGGATTTAAAGTCTCCTAGATGCAAATAAAGCATAATGTGAACAAAGAAAAACAAAATAGCATAGAAGGAAAAGAAAAGAGAACAAGAAATTAATCTATCAATCGTAGTAAAATGGGTCCATCAAAGCAATGGACTCAATCATATCCCCATTCCCAATCCCCTCTATATATGGTTTCAATCTTTGGCCATTCACTTTGAAAGTGTGGCCAGTCTTTGGATCTCGCACCTCAACGGCGCCATGAATAAATGCCTCAACAACCTCAAAGGGGCCATCCCATCTTGATCTTAGCTTACCCGGAAAGAGTCTCGATTTTGAATTAAAAAGCCACACTTTTTGGCCGGGTTCAAAGGATTTTCTATTAATGTTCTTGTCATGAAATTCTTTAGTCCAAGCTTTAAAAACTCTCGAACTCTCATATGCATCATTCTGGATTTCCTCCAGCACATTGAGTTGCAATTTCCGATTGAGCCCAGCCGCAACCATATCGAAGTTAAACTTCTTTATGGCCCACAATGCTCGGTGCTCAAGTTCAACCGGGAGATGGCACGCTTTGCCAAACACCGCTCTATATGGTGACATTCCAATGGGTATCTTATAAGCAGTGCGGTAAGCCCATAATGCATCAATTAACCGTTGTGACCAATCTTTCCTATCTGGCCTCACCGTTTTTTCAATTATGTGTTTTACCTCCCTATTTGAGACTTCCACTTGGCCACTAGTTTGAGGGTGGTATGGAGTGCCAACTTTATGAGTGATAGAGTATTTCTTAACCACCGACTCAAAGAACTGGTTACAAAAATGTATACCCTGATCACTTATTATGGCTCTAGGAAACCCAAAATGACTAAAGATGTTTTCATGCAAAAATTTGATTACCACTCTGTGATCGTTTGGTTAGGTAGCTATTGCCTTCACCCACTTAGACACATAATCCATTGCCAAGAGAATGAACTCAAACCCGAATGACGACGGAAAAGGGCCCATAAAATCAATCCCCCAAACATCAAATATTTCTACCACAAGAATATGGGACATTGGCATCATGTCACGCCGAGACATCAAACCCATTTGCTGACAGCGCAAACAAGTTCTACAAAATTGATGGGCATCTTTAAAAATTGTGGGCCAATAAAACCCACTCTGTAAAATCTTGGCGGCCGTTTTATGCCCACTAAAATGACCACCATATGTAGAAGAATGACAAAATGTAAGAATGCTATGCACCTCACTCTTCGGCACACAATGTCAGATCACTTGGTCGGAGCAATATTTAAACAACTCTGGATCCTCCCAAAAGTAATACCTGACCTGCGAAAAGAATCGGTCTTTGTCTTGCTTAGACCAATTCTGCGGAATTTGCCTAATGGCCAATTAATTCACAATATGTGCAAACCACAGGGGGGCTCGCTTGTGACAGCTCAAAGAGTTGTTCGTCCGGAAATGAATCATGCAAAATAAGAGGGTCACTAGTATACTCAACGAGGATTCGAGAGAGATGATCCGCCACCACATTCTCAGATCCTTTCTTATCACGGATCTCTAAATCAAATTCCTGAAGCAACAAAATCCATCTAATCAACCTAGGTTTTGTCTATTTCTTAGATAGTAAATACCGCAAAGCGGCATGATCAGTGAAGACTATGACCTTGGAATCTAGGAGATAAGACCAGAATTTGTCTAAGGCAAAGACCACAGCTAGCAACTCTTTCTCGGTGGTAGTGTAATTCAATTGACTAATTTTATTAATACATAAATCATACTCGCGTAACAAATGATCAATTTTATTCATAAGTAAATTTTTTTAAAATTAAAATATTATTTTATGAAATTAAAAGGATAAAATAAATCATTAGATATATGATAGAATTATGTGGTATGATATCTATCATTTTTTTTATTTGTTATACACCCAATGATGTCGACTCCAATTCTATTACCATATCATTTTGGATGAATTATGAGTCTTTAACATTTTTTTTCTGAATTGATAAAAAATAATTAAATTATGGTGTATAATTTTTCTCAACAGATAAATATAAACAAATATTAAGATAATTCTCTCATCCAAAAAAAAAATATTAAGATAAGTCACTGAACTAATTAAAAAAGCAAAAGAAAATACATATATATACAAATGACTAATTTTATTAATACATAAAGCATACTCACACTACAAATGATCAATTTTATTAATAAGTAAATTATTAAGTAAATTAACAATTTTTAATGATATGAAAAATATTTTTTAGTTAACCATTTTGTCAATAAATAAATCATTAAGTCAATTAACAATTTTTAATGATATAAGAAATATTTTTCAATGAACAATTTTGATAATTTAATATTACATAGGAGAATATATTTTTTTTCTTTTCCTTGAATATTGTGTTAAATTAAAATTTATAGCAAATAATAATTGTAATTTCTACTATTATAGGATCGATTCATATTTTAAACAAACTTTATGGGTGTATTTATAATTTGCTAAAAAAAAGATTTATACTTCATAATTAACTAAGAATATTTGCGTAATTATAGAAAAACCTATTTCATAATTGATCAAGAATGTTTGTGCAATTACAAAAAAACCTGTTGCATAAGTGACCAAAAATATTTACGTAATTACGAAAAATCTTCACTCAACATATAAGCCACCATTAATAAATTATTCAAAATGAAATGAAAAAATTAAAAAAGCAAAATGGAAATTTATCAAAATGAAACGACAACTGTACATATAGTAAAATAAAAGGAAAATGAAGGGCAAAATGGAAATCAAAAGACATGCCATCTTTCCTAAAGTGCTTCTATATGGGAATCAAAGACAAGCCATCTTTCCTAAACAGCTTCTTATATATAGATATGTGTGTGTGTGTGTGTGTGTATTCATGAATAAATCATACTTCATGAGCACCACCCAAGACAAAACTAGCGACGAGCAGACAACAGCTGCAGAGATCGGTGACGAGAATTCCGATCCAGCGTCCATGTCAGGCGCCCGTGAAGGAGCCATCCCGAAGTCTTGAGCAGATCAGCAGCCCAGTAGAGTGCGACATCCAAGAAGGCAATTAATGAGCTCAGTATCTCCATTGCAGATCTCTCGATTGTATATAAATATATATATATATATATAGAGAGAGAGCTATTTTTTTAAGAGAGAGAAGAACTGAAAAGAAGAATAAGAAGAGAGTAGGATTTGAGACAGGCAACAACAATGGATTAATGAGGAAACAGTGGGTGTGGGAGGTAAGTACACATAGGGGGCATGCATACCATAGTTCTAAATCGCAGTATCGAATGACGTAACGGTATCGATCGTGGAGTATCGGTATCGGTAGTATCGACCGGTACGTATCGGGTATCGAGCGTCGCGGCTGTGAAATTTCAAAAATCATTAGTAATCCCTCTAAAACTTAATTTTATGCATTTTTTTGACTCTTTTAACCTTAATTTATCACATTTTAATTAAAATTTTGATATGTAGAGGCACTTTTGACTCATTTTCAACTAAATGATATGTATTTATTTTAGTCTCAAGCTTTTATTTGGCATATGTGTTAAACTTTTCATATAAAATTGATGTGAAAATATTTTTTTACTTATTTTCAATAATGAAATACTTCCACATGCGCAACAAATTAATAAGAGAAAGAGGGACGTGAAAATAAATCATTCGCTTCAGTCATAATTGCATACAAACAATCTACTACAAATCAACAACTCTAAAACTTAGTAATAAAAAGAATTATGTGGTGGTACAGAAGAATCTCCATATCTCACATCACTTTGATCATCACTATGAATTCGTTGGCCTATTTCTCCATATTGATATTCTTGGTAGTAGTTATTGAAAGTGCATTGATCATAAGTAGTGTTGTTGCTGCCACTGCTACTTAAAAATAAAAAATCTAAAATATTAAACCTCTTTAAAAAAAAAAAAAAATTTGAACAATCAAGCTCTTGACAGACAAAAGTTTTGAAAATTGTAGTGAAAATCAGTCAAGCAAATTCGATACATGAGCCTAATTATACATTACTACCTACCACTTAATTTATTAGTTTTAATAGGCCTATGAATAATGAGTATAATAAATCAACTTAAAGGAATAAAGAAGTAAACTAAATATAAAACATACTCTACAGGTACATTGCTAAGAAAAAAAAAAAATAAATAATAATATATAAAAAATTATGTGCATTTAAAATATATTGAGCTTCTGAACTTATATATTGTGCATTTAAAAACAATTGCTCCTGAGTTCTATGTCGATAAAGTTAAGGTACTAATACAATATATATATTGAAGAATCATAAATATATAAATATAAATATAAATATATAAATGCTCCTAATATATATATTAAAATATATCTCATTTCCATACCATAGCATACCATAATATAAATAAAACATAACCACAGAAACAGAACAAACAGAGGCAAAATATATATATATATATATAAACCGAACACAACTTAACAAGCAAAACATGACCTATTCAGCCAAAGCAAAAAAAAACAAAGCATGACTTTATGCAAACAGAGCAAATAGAGGCAAGATATATATATATATATATATAAACCGAACACAACTTACCAAGCAAAACATGACCTATTCAGCCAAAGGAAAAAAAAAATAGAGCATGACTTTATACAAACAGAGCATGAGAGAAACATACCTTCAATGAAGAAGCTTGAGAGAAACATACCTTATTTTGCAGGTGCTTTTCCAGGTACTTTGCTTTGCTCAATTATTTTTGCAGATGCTTTGCTCCACTTTTGCAAGTGCTTTGCTTTGCTTTGGTCGATTAATTTTTTCTTCGTACCGGACTGTATCGGAAATATATCACTCACGTATCGGATTCAGGCCGATACATAGCGGGAATCGGCCGCTACGGACGTGAAATTCATTCTCACCGGTATACCAGTGAGTATGCGACTCGGTACTCCAATATTCCGGTACGAATCGGCTGGTACGAAATGTTCCGTACGATATTTAGAACCTTGGTGCGTACGTACGTGTGGACTGGATATCACAGAAAGCGTGTTCAAACATGACGACAGAGAGGGCCGAGTCATAGAAGAAAAACAAAAGCAGGAGAGAAGGGTCGTCCCGGAGAGAATGGTCTGTTGTCATGCATCATCCTCGTTATTTCTTTAGAGTAGCATTCCCTCCAGCTCATAATCACGATTGCAAGGCATTCTTTGGGCTCTCGTGTTCCTAACGGGTCTTATTTAGATAATTTCATGATATATTAAAATAATGTTATGATTATTAAATTAATTTAATTTAATTTTTTTTTAAATGAAATACATGAAATGTTTTAGAGGATTAATATTATTTTAGTTTAAAAATTATATTCAATTTTTAAACAGAATAATATGACAGTTTATTAAAATATTTAAAGAATTTTTTTCTTCTATTTTCTTTAATCATTAATTTTTTTCTGTGATCAATTCTTTAATCATTAGTTAATAATCTTTTTTATCCATCAATTTTATAGTAGGTATATAGAAAATAGATTTCTATCGTTTCCATATAAACTTGGTTTAACTTAAAAGTAGGATTTTTAATTTTTATTATTTATTTTTTCAAATCTATACTATTATATTATATAAGTAAAAATGCTATTGCCTCTTTGAAGCTCAAAGTTTTAATATAATTCTTTTATTTTTTAAATATAAAAAATACATTTGTAATTATACCATTGATTCTTTTCATTTTATTGATATTCTTCTTACCATTTATTAAATATTTTAAGGATTAAATTTCTCTTATATTCACATCTTAAAATGAGAGAACTAAAGAGGCCCGTAAGATCTATCACGAGTTCCATTTTGATTATTCAAATTGTTCATTTTATGTGACCCTCAATATATACTATTCATAAAAAAAATCAATTTAATCCAATAATCGTAATATTTTTATTTTATCATATTTGTATCAAAAAAATAAAGAAAAAATATATTTTTTTAAAATAGACCATTCATTTTTTTTAGGGTAAATTGTACAAATACAAATAGTCCATATAGTTTACACGATGTGCCAATTTGGTCTCTGTTGTTTCAATTTGCTCGATTTTACCCCTTAATTTAACGGATTGTGTCATTTTAGTCTAATAAATAATTGTTGTTAAGTTTGGTTGACTGAAAGTCAAACTATGTGCCAATTTGGTCCCTATAGTTTACACAATGTATTAATTTGATTCATGTCAAAATCGAACAAATCAAAACAACAGAAACCAAACTAACATATTGTGTAAACTATATGGACTAAATTGACACATTGTGTAGACTTTCCATCCACCAAACTTAACAACCATTATTTATTGAACTAAAATGACACAATTTGTTAAATTAAGAGGCAAAACTGAGCAAATTAAAATAATAGGGATCAAATTGACACATCGTATAAATTACAGAGACTATTTGCATAATTTACTCTTTTTTTTTTTTTATAAACAAACATAATGGAAATGTTACGATTATTGGATTGATTTAATTTTTTCATAGATGATATGCATTGAGAGCCATACGAAATGAACAATTTGAATCATCAAAACGAGACCTATGGCAAGCCTCACAAAACCCTCAAGTTCTCTCATATTGAGAAATAAAAATGAGATAAACCTAAAATATACTTCAATAATCAAAATGATAAATTTTTCTTTGATTAGAAATGTGGCAAAAAATCTCCAATAATCTACATCAAATCATATCTGTAATTTCGGAATTTAAATACCTTGATATAGAAAATAAATAAAATTAATCTAGCCATATTTTATCTATATCTAAATTCAAATTTGAAATATTTTAAAAATAAATTCCAAATATAGCTTTAGTCTTATATAATGGGAAAATTAGTGAAATATCTCTCTCCAGCTTTTGGTAGTAAGAGAGGTGCAATATATTTTTTTTATTAATTAAGATCTCTCAATAATATTATTAGAGAAATTTTAACTCATCACTGAAAAATTTCAGCTTGTCGCAGAGAAATTTCCCTATAAATTTTCTCTTTGAAGAGTTGAAATTTCTCCGTAATTTTTTTTTTCCCTATGAAGAGCTGAAAATTTCTCTCTATGAAAATATTAAGGAACTCCAACTATAAAAATGTTGTATGTCTTTTATCTTATAAAATTCAAAAAATAGGGACCTTAAGCTAAAAACTCGTTATATAATTTCAAAATTAAAAAAAAAATTTATTTAAAGATATTAATAAAAAAATTTAGTTTTAAAAACTAAAAAAATACATGACGTCTAAAAAATTACTGCACATTTATTGTTCAAAAAATATTGACCAATTTAATAATGAAATAAACAAGTGAGCCAAATAACTCATTGAGTGAGCATGAAACATGACAATTCTCAATTCTACTCAGTTTCTATCCTATTTTTTTTATGTTTAATCAAATATTGACACCTTTAAACCAGCTCATATCCTTCAACATAACAAACTATAATACCATTTAAATATAAAGTCTAGATTTATTATTACCAAATTCTTCTACTAATTAACTTATCTATTTTTTAAATAAGATCCAAAGTTCAAATTAGAACATATTACATAGTTTAGACTAACTAGATCTTAGATTTTTTTTATTTTTTTATTTTTAGTGTACCTAAATATTCATGTAATAGTTTTAACATAAATATATAAATTTTTTATCTAAGTTTAAAAATTAAAATAAATAACATCCTCTCATCTTTATTTTTATTATAAAAAGTACTAATAGACATGTATTTATCAATTTAATAAGTAAGTGGGTTAAGTGGCTCATGAATTGGGTATTGATTGAAACAATTCTTTAATGATTAGGTCAGAGTTAAGTTGCCATAAAGATTGAATCGACCAGTTTCCAAGTCATTTTTAATGTTTATTCAAACTTGTGGATGGATAAAATATTAGTCCAAATCCAAAATTAATTAAACACCGGACTAAAAGGATGAGAGGACCCAAACGAACTCTTTAGAAGCCCATCAAAGACAACTAGCAGTAAGATGGCTGGTGCCTAAGAGCGTGGAGTGCAATCAAGCACAAAAATATCCTTCTAGAAAGAAGATCTGCAGAACAGAAGGAAAACGTTGTATTGAACTTTGTCCAACCACTACAACAAAATTGAGTTTTTACGGCACCAAATACACGTCATGGATACGATTCTACAATGCGTGATATAAAGTCGTGTTAAATCATTTACTTCAACGGCATGCCGTAATACACCGTTAAAAACCCTTTAACAGCAGATCTTATACGTCATGTTTGACTTTTTTACAACTTTTGCACACCATTAATTCAAAGGACAAACAACGACATTTATTGCTAATCGTTAAATATGTTAGGCAATCTTCACTGTATTTAAAAAATTTAATTCTATTATGTACAAAACAACAACTAGAATTTAAAGAAATAAAGAAAATGAGAGAATTTGTTTGATTACAAAAATCAAACTCGAAATAATAAAAAAATAAATAAATAACAGATTTTATTTTGTTACAAAAACAAAATTAAAATCTGATTAAATAAACAAATAAAAAACAGAATAAAATTAAACAACTTACTTGGTTATTTTCTTTGAATAACTTATCTGATCAAGTCCAGTGTTTAACACTGTGTCCTTAAGACAGATTCGTCCTCTCCACGGTACTTTCAGAATTTGGACGTCTATCTCCCAAGATGAAATGATCTTACCGCAAACAATAGCAGCACTACAAATTGTTTGCCTTACGAACACACTAAGTGTTTACACTCTTTCTTTCAGAAATAAAATGCAGCAAGATGAATAATAGAATTAGCAGAAGTGAAATACGAAATTTCTGAATAAATTACATCAAATGAGGGTGGTCCTATTTATAGATGTGAAGGTGACTCTTGGTTTTGAAGTGAACAAGTATGATACCTGTTGGTTTTGAATTTGAATCTGTTTATAATTCAAACAGATAGCAAAAAAGGGGAAGGGCCCTGTTTGGGTGTGCGTTAATACCAAACTAGTTTATTTTGAGAAGGGCCCTGTTTGGATGAACATTAAATCTAAACCAGTTTAATTCTGTTTGAAAAACGGGAAGGGCCCTGTTTGGATGAATACTAAATCCAAACTAGTTTATTTGAATTAAATTCAAACGTTTTTGGCCCAAAAAGATTAGTATTGGGCTGAACAAGCCCAACCCAACCTCACACCACGCACCCGCGCCCAAGCCCAGTTCACCCGGCCAGGACCCGGACGGCGGCAAGACGCTGTGGTGATTTTTGGGTCCAATGGGTCTAGCCCATTTTGCCCATAACCTCTCCCTCTAAAACACTTGGATACCCCTTGGGGCACACCCCAAGTACCAAACCCATGCCTTATAAACCCTTTCAAAACCTCCCACCAAATCAATGTGGGACAAGCCTTATTCAAACCTTTAAGGAATTTCCACCAAAACACCATTTCCATGGAGCATACTTTGGCTTCAATTTCCCATTCACTCGGTAATGGTTTTGAGCAACCAAATATACCACGTGAATCACAACGCGGCAAAGAACGCGTTACCACTTTGACCCGTGTAAATCGATGCATAGGGCCCACCTAAAAATTAGACCAAACTTAGAAAAAAATTCTGGTTTTACCCAGAATTTTATAACCATTTTCAACAATCCCCCACATGAATGGAATTTGATGACAACGGAAATGCAACAATATGCAGACTTAACGAAAGAGTATAAGTCGAAAATATCTTGCATCAGGATAGGTAGTTTTCGGCCTTGAACCTTCCCTAGTGATAACCTATCAGACTTACTGGCTAACCAATGGACGCAATGCCTTGAATTGTTCAGCCGTTTGTGTAAGCCAAGACAATAGATTTCACACAAAATATCTTCTAACACATCGTGGTTCTCACTGTTGTGTTCAATTTGGCCTTGAACGCTCCTAGTTTTCATGAGTGTTTCTAGAGAATGTAGCCTCTTTCATTCTCTTAGAACCGGCCCCAGTTCAACACTCATATAGGTGATTCTTATTGTGAGTATCTTCTTATACTCATCTTGATTTTATGCCTTAATCAAGATATAAGTAATCATTAAAAGCAAAGCTTATCCTTATGCCCCCGCAGACAACATATGTTGCAGATATCACTCTCACCATAGGAATGGGTAGGGAATTTAAATCCCTTGGTGATTTCTGGCGAGCCATACATAACTTAGTTGTCCCTTTGAACTTAGTTCTTGGGATCTCCAGTCATATAAGTAGGGTTACCATTATAACGACTCTTATGTAATAGGCTTTAATCCCATCCCCTTTGATGAACTATACACTAGCTCTTTTGTCAAACCTTTTGTTAACGGATCCGCAATATTCTCTTTAGATTTTATATAATCTATTGAGATTATTCCGTTTGACAATAATTGCCTTACGGTATTATGTCGACGAATATATGTGACTTCACCGTTATACATGTGATTCGTACTCGCCTATTGCGTATTGACTATCACAATGAATGCAAATAGGCATACGGTTTTTGCCACATTGAATGTCTTCTAAGTGAAGCCATTCTGCTTCTTCACCTGCTTTGTCTAAAGCAATGAACTCGGATTCCATTGTGGATCGTGCGATGCAAGTTTGTTTCGTGGATTTCCAAGAAACAGCAGTGCCTCCTAGAGTAAAGACATATCCACTAGTGGATTTTGAATCTTTAGTATCCGATATCCAATTGGCATCACAATAACCTTCAAGTACTGCTGGATATCGAGTAAAATTCAAACCATGATCACGGGTGAATCTTAGATATCTAAGAACCCGAATGATCGCTTTCCAATGGTCTTCTCCGGGGTTACTAGTGTAACTACTCAATTTACTGATAGCATAAGCTATATCAGGACGAGTACAATTCATTAGGTACATTAGACTTCCAATGATTTGGGAGTATTTTAACTGAGACACTGCATCACCTTTATTTTTCGATAAATAAAGACTGATGTCTACAGGTGTTCTAGCTAAATTCAAATCATCCTTGATAAATTTATCAAGAATTTTCTCAATATAATGAGATTGAGATAATGCATATCCGTCAGATGTTTTAGTTATTTTCATTCCTAATATAACATCTGCGACCCCCATATCTTTCATATCAAATCTTTTGTTAAGCATTTGCTTAGTTGATTTGATCATGTTTTGACTGCTTCCAATGATAAGTATGTCATCCACATAAAGACAAACTATGACATATCCTTGGTCAGTGTTTTTAACATAGACACATTTGTCACATTCGTTTATCTTAAACCCATTAGTAAGCATTGCATGATCAAATTTTTCATGCCATTGCTTAGGTGCTTGTTTTAATCCATAAAGGGATTTTACAACTCGACAAACTTTCTTTTCTTGCCCTGATACTACAAACCCTTCGGGTTATTCCATATAGATCTCTTCATTTAGATCACCGTTTAAGAAAGCTGTCTTAATATCCATTTGATGTATTTCTAAATTAAACAACGCTGCTATAGCAATAAGCATGCGAATGGATGTTATTCTTGTCACAGGGGAATATGTGTCAAAATAATCCAGACCTTCCTTTTGTCTGTAACCTTTAACTACAAGTCTTGCTTTATACTTGTCAATTGAACCATCTGCTTTCATTTTTCTCTTGAATATCCATTTATATCCAAGAGGTTTAGAACCTGGTGGAAGATCCATCAATTCCCAAGTATGATTTTGCATAATGGATTCAATTTCATTATTAACAGCCTCTTTCCACAAAGGTGCTTCAGGACCTGTCATTGCTGCCTTAAAGCTTTCATGTTCATTTTCTAACAGGTATGTCAGAAAATCTGGACCAATGGATTTTGATGTTCTCGCTCTCTTACTTCTTCTTGGTTCTTCATCAGTTAAATCCTGTTGGTTGAGACCATTACTAGTCTCTTGTGTTTGATTGTCATTAGTCTCTTGATTTTGTGTACAATCATAAGTTCTTTTCTGTGAACTTAATTCCTGTCCTTTCTTGTAAGGAAAGACATGTTCAAAAAACACAGCATTCATTGACTCTATAATAGTGTTCACATTTATATCAGGTATTTCTGATTTATAAGTCAGAAACCGATATGCACTACTATTCTGAGTATAACCAATAAACACACAATCTACTGTTTTTGGTCCAATCTTAGTCTTTTTAGGAACAGGAACTTCAACTTTTGCCAAACACCCCCACATCTTCAAGTATTTGTAGGAAGGTGGTCGACCTTTCCATAATTCATAAGGAATGCTTTTGGTTTTCTTGTGGGGTATTCTATTAAGAACATAATTAGCTGACAATATTGCTTCCCCCCACAAGTTCTGTGGTAAGCCTGAACTTAGTAACATGGCATTCATCATTTCTTTTAGAGTTCTATTCCTTCTTTCAGCAATTCCATTTTGCTGTGGAGAATAAGGGGCTGTAGTTTGGTGAATAATGCCATGTTGTGCACAAAATTCATTTAATGGTGCATCATATTCACCACCCCTATCACTTCTAACCATTTTAATGGTTTTACCAAGTTGATTTTCAACTTCTGTTTTGTAAAGTTTAAACATTTCTAAGGCTTCATCTTTACTTCTAAGTAAATAAACATAACAATATCTTGTTCAATCATTGATAAATGTTATGAAATACTTTTTGCCTCCTCTAGTTTGAATAAATTTTAGATCACATACATCAGTATGAATTAATTCTAGAGGTTCAGTTTTCCTTTCAACTGATTTAAATGGAGCCTTAGTTAGTTTTGCTTCTACACAAATTTCATATTTATGATTAGGATTAATTTCAAACTTTGGTATATAATCCAAACCAATTAATCTACGCAAAGCATCATAATTTACATGACCTAATCTACCATGCCATAAATTCGACTCAAGAATATAAGCAAAAGATGTGTTATTCTCATTCATAGCAACTTTTGGTACAACTGTCATTACATTAAGTTTAAAGAAACCATCACTCATGTATCCCTTACCAACATACATACCACTCTTTGTTAATACAAACTTATCAGACTCAAAAACAAGCCTAAAACCATTTTTACTTAACAAAGAACCAGAAAATAAATTCTTCCGGATGTCAGGTACATGCAGTACGTTGTTGAGGGTTAGTTCTTTTCCTGATGTCATCTTCAAGATCACTTTTCCTTGTCCAGCCACAGTAAAAGTAAAAGAATTTCCCATAAAAAGTTGCTCACCATTTGCAGCCTCTTTGTAGGTAGTGAACATCTTCTTGTCCGCACATATGTGACGAGTTGCTCCAGTGTCAACCCACCACTCTTTGGGATTTCCAACCAAGTTAGCCTCAGACACCACAGCAGAAAGGTAGATGTCATTCACCCTGTAAGAGATGTAATCTAATTCTGTCACATTGGCTTGATTGGTGGTCTTCTTACTTGTACTTCCATGATCCTTCTTAGGGCGGCGGCAGTCAGAAGCTCGATGTCCAGTCTTGCCACAGTTATAGCATTTTCCTTTGAACTTCTTGTTGCCATTGTTGTTGCCTTGTTTAGGACCATCTCCAATAAACTTCATCTTTTTCTTATGTGGTTTTTGAACTTGTTCAACCACATTAGCCTTGGACACAATGGGATTTTTCCCATTCCTCTTTTCAGCCTTTCGATTATCTTCCTCAATTCTTAATCTTACAATCAACTCATCCATGGTCATCTCTTTACATTTATGTTTTAAATAATTTTTGAAATCTTTCCAAGCCGGTGGTAACTTTTCCACCAAAGCAGCGACTTGGAAAGACTCGCTAAGAGACATACCTTCTGAATGAATATCATGCAAAATTATCTGAAAACTTTGAACTTGAGATATTACCGTTTGGGAGTCGACCATTACAAAATCCAGAAATTTACCGATGACAAATTTCTTTGTGCCGGCATCCTCTATCTTGTATTTCTTCTCCAAAGAATCCCACAATTCTTTTGCTGACTTCAAAGGACTGTATACATTATACAGCATGTTGTCAAGGCCATTGAGGATGTAGTTTCTGCACAGGAAATCTGAATGTTTCCAAGCATCTACAGCGGCAACAACTTGCCGATCACTTTCACCCTGTTTAAGTGTTGGAGCCTCTTCATGGAGAAACCGGGCCAAATTAAGAGTTGTAAGATAGAACAGCATCTTCTGCTGCCATCTCTTAAACTCAGTATTGTTAAATTTTTTCGGTTTTTCCCCATGATTGATAGGTATATGAACATGGTTCTGGATAGGGACCGATGTTGGTGTAACAATAGGAGTACCACTGCCAGATGCAGTTTCAGTTGTAGTAGCCATAATCTCTAATTTACAAAAATCAGAAAAAATTAAAACACAAATTAATTTTCTAGTTACTAAAACCAGAAAATAAATTATAACACAAAATAATTTTATTTTCCTTGTTACTAAAACAGGAAAAATAAAATACTAAAATAATTTTCTGTAATACCAAATAATATTCTGAAATTGTTAATGACACCAGTATCGTACTACTAGTTGTCAAAGAAAAGAGACAGTATATTACTACTATCTGTCAAATAGCATAAATCACTATTTGTTTTTCCAACCAGAATATTACTTTGAAAAACAGAAAATTAAATACAATGAAGATACCAAAAAGGGATCTGTCTTAAGATTGTTAGACAATCTTCACTGTATTTAAAATATTTAATTCTATTGTGTACAAAACAACAACTAGAATTTAAAGAAATAAAGAAAATGAGAGAATTTGTTTGATTACAAAAATCAAACTCGAAATAATAAAAAAATAAATAAATAACAGATTTTATTTTGTTACAAAAACAAAATTAAAATCTGATTAAATAAACAAATAAAAAACATAATAAAATTAAACAACTTACTTGGTTATTTTCTTTGAATAACTTATCTGATCAAGTCCAGTGTTTAACATTGTGTCCTTAAGACAGATTCGTCCTCTCCACGGTACTTTCAGAATTTGGACGTCTATCTCCTAAGATGAAATGATCTTACCACAAACAATAGCAGCACTACAAATTGTTTGCCTTACGAACACACTAAGTGTTTACACTCTTTCTTTTAGAAATAAAATGCAGCAAGATGAAGAATAGAATTAGCAGAAGTGAAATACGAAATTTCTGAATAAATTACATCAAATGAGGGTGGTCCTACTTATAGATGTGAAGGTGACTCTTGGTTTTGAATTGAACAGGTATGATATCTGTTGGTTTTGAATTTGAATCTGTTTATAATTCAAACAGATAGCAAAAAACGGGAAGGGCCCTGTTCTGTTTGGATGAACATTAAATCCAAACCAGTTTATTTGAATTAAATTCAAATGTTTTTGGCCCAAAAAGATTAGTATTGGGCTGAACAAGCCCAACCTAACCTCACACTACGCACCCGCGCCCAAGCCCAGCCCGCCCGGACGGCGGCGGCGGCGCGCGCTTGTGGTGATTTTTGGGTCCAATGGGTCTAACCCATTTTGCCCATAACCTCTCCCTCTAAAACACTTGGGTACCCCTTGGGGTACACCCCAAATACCAAACCCATGCCTTATAAACCCTTTCAAAATCTCCCACCAAATCAATGTGGGACAAGCCTTATTCAAACCTTTAAGGAATTTCCACCAAAACACCATTTCCATGGAGCATACTTTGGCTTCAATTTCCCATTCACTCGGTAATGGTTTTGAGCAACCAAATATACCACATGAATCACAACGCGGCAAAGAACGCGTTACCACTTTGACCCGTGTAAATCGATGCATAGGGCCCACCTAAAAATTAGACCAAACTTAGGAAAAAATTCTGGTTTTACCCAGAATTTTATAACCATTTCCAACAAAATATTTAATACAACAGTCTATTTTGCCTGCCGTAAATAACTCAAGTTTCACAACTTTTTTTACATGCCGTAGAATATGTATATATATATATTTGATTCATTAGGTTCTATTTCATTTGTTATGTATAATTTAAAAAAAATTACAAACAAGCTTAACAAACATATATATATATATATAAGTATCAATCAACCACCAAAATATGGTTTCAAACATCCCCCTCCCCACAAAAAACAAAAAAAACCATCTATAAGTTTTGAATATCCAAAAAATATCTACACATTCCAAACCAGCCTAAACTATGTTTCCAGACATCAAAAGCTATCCTTAAGTTCAAAACCGTCTAAAACGTTCTATAAATCATACAAAATAAATAAATAAAAATCTGTAAGTTAAACCATACAAAATTTATCCAAATTATCTTTTTGCGAGTGCACCATCATGGGCTGATTCAATTGCATCAACACTCGGTTTGTACCCTTCATATCTTTATATTAGGAAATTCCTAGCAGCTTGGATTTCGTCTTTAGAAACTTCTATTTTTAGAGCAACCAAAGTTGAAACAACATCGACATAAAGAGCATATATTGGACCATAAGCATGGATATGGGATTCATATGTAAAATTGACAGAAGCTTGAACAGAAAAATAAGAAAGCAAAGGTACAAGTATGAGAAATGTGCAAGTTTCTTACCCCTTGCACCTTTGCTTGGCTCCTATAAGTTTTAATTATTTTTTTAAAAAAACTTTGGGAAATATCTTTTTTTCTAAAAGCTAGCTATATATCAACACAAGGTAACATATTGGTAACTTCTCCAATTTCCGGGGTACATAAGGAAATGCTTCAGCAAAATGGGAAAAAAAAAATAAAATAAATAAAGGAGCAAGGGTGTTGGATCAGGAGAGTTGGAGAGGATCCATGTGACAATCCCATTACGTATAATATTTTATATTTGATTAATTAAGGAAATTTAGATTTTAATTAGTCGTTATTCTGATTTAATTTGAAATTTATGAGAATTCTGAAATCTGATTCATATATGATTCTATTAAGGATTTACTTGAGAATTAGAAATTGAACATCCAAATGGCTTAAAGAGGTAAAATTAATGAGTTGATTTAGTTTAATTTTAAATATCGGACCATGTGGGAGTTTAATTAAATATTCGATGCAGTTTAGTAAAATTGAGATTTGATTAATTAGGTTCGAATTTGAGTTAATTCAGTTATGAGGATTGAGAATTGTGATCGTTATGAATTAAATTTATTTATGAGATGTCCAACTTGAATATGTAATTTATTGACGAAAATTTTGAGTCTGATAAAAAATGGCAGGCCTAAATGATTTGGGAAATCAAAATTGATGATGGCAATAGGTTAATTTAATATTTGAAGCTTTTTGGGAGTTTGATTAAAAATTTGATTCAAATTGGTAAAAATTAAATATGATTAATTGGGCCCTAATTGAAGTTAATTAGACTAATTAAATTAAAAATTAGACATAATTAATCAAGCTCTATAAATTACATGCCACAAAAATTGTTTGAAGATTTGATCCGTACAATTGAATATATAAATGACTTTGAAGTAAAGTTCTAAAAAATTATGTGTCCATAAAATTTGAGAGTTTGATCTTTAAATTTAAAAGAAGTTTTGATTTAATTGAGTTGAAGATTAATCACGACTCATATTTTATTTTCATGTTTTGATGAAGTTGCATGAGTTTTGAGGCATGAAATTGGGTTTTGGAAGTTCAATTCATATTTTAGAATTTGTGAGTTTAAAATTGGGTTTGATACGAAGAAAATGAATTAAATCTAAATTTGGATAAATTTAGAATTTGAGAATCAAAAATTGGTTTAATTTTGAATTAAATTTCATACATGCAAATATTTTCCTAAGAGCTTTATAGCTTTAATTTTATGTTTTATAAAACAAAAGAAGAAATTTTTTTGAAATCATTGATTTAGTGGTAATTGATTAGAAATTAGTCTATCTAGAAAAGAATGATTTGGTAATAAAAGAATATGTGAAATGAGAATCCGATTCATTTAAATAAAGAAAGAATAAGTGTAGTAGAATATCGGATTACTTAAACAGCAAAAAGACAAAAAAAAGTCAAGTTTGATCAAGGAAGTGATATTTGTGTAGGTCACGCACTATCGTCTGTCTACTCTACCCGATCTGCTTCTAAAGCTATCTTTAAGTAACAAACTTGTAAAGATATGTTTGAATTATAAGTATTTTTTGAATTATAAAATGTTTTGTTTCTAAAATGATACTTTCTGACTGATTGAATGATTGTCTTGTTTTATAAACTATATTTGTGGCATCCTTAGTATCTGTTACTGTTACTATTTACTGTTACTGTTACCGAGATCTCTGTCAGTTCTAATTCTTAGAACTTCTATTTACTTTATTGATGGCATGATCATTAATTCTGATTGTTCGGTCCTCATGATCGTCTGTACTGTTCTGCTATTAGATGTACCACGTATGACTGTTATGATTACAATATGATTCTGAAATAAGAAACTAATTTGTTGATGATAATGGACTGTTTTAAATACTAGAAGGACATCATTCATAACCCCTTTACATTGTTGTTATTTATTAGGCTCTAGCTCACTGTATATGTATGCTCGTGACCAGGCTTAGAGGCGTTTGCCTAGAATCTGTTTTTGTCAGGCAACCTATGCGCTTCTCGTGGAGGTTCCGAATATGTCAAGTGCCAAAACTATGTGATTAAAGTTTAAGTTTTTATTTATTTTGTATATAGGGCTCAGTTCCTTTTGTCTCATCTGTATATCCATGATGAAATAGGAATAATGTGATAATATATGTATTTAAAAAAAAAAAACAAAACAAAACAAAAATTTAAATATTTTCTGTCTCATGTAAGTCTGCACAGTTCAATGGATGATGTATGTTTATATTTTGCTTCTACTAGCCTCTAATATTATGTATCTGTTTAAGAGGCCTTCGGTAATCTTAGAATTACTGGCCGGTTACGACGTTAAACTTATAGGAGCAGGTTTGGGTTGTGACAATTTAAGACTACCTCACAAAAACACACAGAGCACCGCCAAGTCCAAAGAGACCACAACAACATTCAATTCTATATGTGTATATCAAAGTAAACAATACAATTATACAAGAAACATAAGTATGTGATGAGACAAATTTGTTTAAACTAAAAATATAGGAGAAAATTATGCTTCATTTAGGATCTAACAAATTCCAACCCACGTAAAGACTAGTAATTCCCTATTTTCCTTATATTTTCCTATATTCTCAGCAACCAAACAATGCATTCTAAGCTCTATAACACCTAACATATAATTTTACATGTCTCTTCCTCCAATTGAAAAGAATAACTTGTCCAGAACTTTACTTGCTAAGTTGAAAAGAATTGCTTCGACCATGTTCTAATTTCTTGACGATGAAGAACAAGTTAAAGAACAACGAAAGATTAAGCAATAGTTATGGAAACTAAGGTGGGTTTCGTTTAGGATGGAGATAACTGGACTCATCTCAATCTATCAAATAAGAATTTGTTTTTCTATGATCAGTTGAGCAATGTGTTCGCACACTGAAATTAATTCAACCAGAGAGAAGAAAAATTGCATGTAAAAGAATAAGAGCAACTAACCTTTTGTACAAGATCAGAAGTTCTATGTCATCAAATAGAAGATATCCAGCCATCAAAACATAAAGGATGACTCCACGTGATCAGACATCCACTATAACACCGTCATAATCCCGGTGGCTTAAAACCTATGGCATTGGTTGAGTAGAAATTTGGATAGATCAAGGACCGTGCTTCTTTGAAAAGAAGACTAGCTTTGAATAAATAAATAATGTAGGAAAAAAATGGTGAGTTTAAATAGAAGAATTGAAACATTAGGCAACTGAAAAGCTTGCTTCAAAGCACAATTATATCACAGAAACTTCACAACTATTAGTAAAGTTACAAAAAGGCTAAGGGATACAATTTCTATTCTAGATTGTTTTCAAAGGAAAACAAGACATATACATAGCTATTGGGAATGCAAAGGAGAACAAGAGAAAATGTATAACTCACATGGCATAGAAGTTAAAGGAGAGCAAGTGGAGGATAGAACTCAATGATAGAGTCTTAAAACTTTATCCCTTCCTGCACCACCCTCTTTGCACAAAAATCAGCAAGGGGTTCAAACACCTTGTAGCTTGCTTTTCATGCAGCTTTCAGATATGATAGCCTTATAGTTCGGACTCTCATGGTTTGGAATCTGATTTCACAAGTGAAATGTGAAATAGATAAACACAAAAGAGTCCAAATCCGACAAATATTTTAGAAAATTGATTTTAAATAAAAAAATGCCAAAAATTGACTGCTTTGCCAGATTACAAAGTCGCTACCTTAATATTTTTGAGAAATTTAGGAAACCCATGACTCGTGCCAAAGGCCACTTATCCATCATCACCAAAGCGTCTCGGCTCGGAAACTTAGGTATGAGAGGTGAAGGTCATGAATTGAGCACCCCACTCACCCGATCAAAGATTGGTCTCTATTAATTATGATATGATTCTCATTTACATCATATACTCTTGTTTTGATTATTAGGCTACCCTTACTATGTGATGCACACAAGTATAGACTAATTTGCAACAGTTGGAGCACTTTGATCTTATGTTTATTCGAAAATTGTTTTGAATATGTATCACTTGAAAATGTGATCTCATATGTACATTCATTAAATTATCCCAATTTAAGCACTTAGTCTTCATCCACATGCATTCAAAACAGGTATATCACTTAAGCACTTAGCCTCATGGAAAATATGCTTGATATGTCAATAATCACACACATGCGGTATGCTAAAGCAATAAGTGCTCACCTATTACTTCAAGGCAAGCCAAAAAAAACAAAATAATTAGAAAAAATGCATGATCTTAACTAATGCAATATGACTAATGCAACACAAACAATTATGACTAATGGGCTCAGCTACTAACATAGTATTTGAATAAATTTGATAGTATGTGGTCTAAGCACGTATTCAAAGAATTTAAGCAATAACAATGCTTGGTTTAGAATGAAGAACCGAGCTTTTATGCATGCAAGACTAGTGGATGTAAATCATGGAAAATGCTAATTAAAATATGATGCTCTATGCTACCATCATAAGCGGAGAAATAAAAAGGAGAAAGAAATGGGGTTGGAAGATAGACACACTTATTACATTGTGCCCTCATGCAAGAGGGTCCGAATGAATGTCCAAGTGTCCGAAATAAACTAGCTATTACAAACCCAAAAGAATACTAATTAGCTAAATTAACTAACTACTTATTACATATTCAAATGAATTCTAAATTAACTAGCTATCTAATTTTATTACAACAAGGGTATTATAACAATAATAATTATAACAACAATAATTACAACAATGAAATTGCAACAAGATTATGTACAACAATAATATGAACGACATTAAAAAAGCATAAGAATCAGATTCATGCTTATGCGGACAGTTTGTAGAAGCTACTATGTTTGCCTTCCTGGGAATCTGCCTTGTTTCACCCTCAGCCACTGCTCCCTGTTTCTTCCAAAACACTGTTTACCAAACATTGGAGCCCGACCGTGCCCTAATCTCATGCAAAAATCTGTTTTTGTGCTCTGGGGTGAAAACAGTGTAGACATAGCAACTTTAAGCCATGTTTGTCCCTTCTGCTCTCCTCTATCATGAAACTTAAGAGAAGAGTGAACTCGAGTCTGAAACCATCAATAGGCACAAGTTGACGGCTTGATGATTTCGAGCGCGTTTTGGACAAAATAATTAATAAATGCAATAAAAGACAACCACCTCTCTCTCTCATCATTAATTTAGTTCAAAGAGGGAGGTGGATACACCTCAAGTCTCATCAAAATTTCATGTATTGATAAGTGACGATCCTCGAAGCGATGGACCCAGCATAACGTTCGGCCGGATCCAACCAATTCTAAATACTTTCTTTATGTTGGTTTTATTGATTTTAAGCCAATTTTATTAGTCCTTTCCATTCTTTAATCAATTTGTCTGAAGTGAAAGTAAGTCCACTAAATGAGAAGAAACGCAAAACGAGAAGTGATCCTTAGCATGAAAGAGAGATTATGCCTTGACGATGAACCTCCGTAGAAATTAAGCCATTAAGCATAGATCTCTTTCTCATGCCTTGAATAACAATCAATCATGTGAAATAGTTCTCAAACAAAAGAAAAGAAGAAATGAGAGAGGGTGCAGAAATGATTATGAGAAGTTGATTATTAAAATGAAACTTTTTACATGAAAACCAAGTAAAGAAAAGCTATCAACTCGAATGACTCGGTGTCTAAGGCCTAAACGACCGAAGCCATGAAGACATACAACACAACAAGCAAAGTATTCAAGGCATAAACTAATTAAATGAATTAAACAGCCCCTAAAACCAAAAAAATAGTGACAAAACAGCCCCAAAAACAAGTTGAAAATAGTTTTAAAAGCTAGAAAAAGTAAGCAAAGATTAAAGAGAACAAAACTAATAAGCAAGCCTAAGAAAGGATGGCTAACCCCTCCACTTTTTATAACTTCAAATCACATATTTTTGCCTCTATAAACAGTCGAAAAACATTGGCTAAAATCATGTGAAAAGAGCAAAAAAAGATAGGGAAAAACAAAGAGATAGAAAACTAGTAAGCAAGACTAAGGAGGGGTGACCCCTCCACTTTTTGGACTTCTAAACCATCTTTTCCAACCCTTTAAAACTCTGAAATTTAGTGTATAAAGACAAGAAAAATATAAGAAAATAGTAGAAGAAGATTAAAAAAGAAGGTGCAAAATTATACCTTTTGAAAGGAGAGGTAAACTCTTAGTTAACAAACTTGATTCCAACACTCTCAAGTTTCTGAAATTTAGTTTGAAATCTCAATAAGAAGTTCCAAGAACAAGCTCTAATGGTTTATGTATTGTGTATGTATAGCTAAAAGGTAATATGAAGTCAATGAAGCTTTTGGAAGGAAGATGGACGCTGAAATCATGAGAAGAGGAAGAAAAAACCACTCAAGTTCACATTCCTGCATGTCCTAAGATAAATTCCAAACATGCTAAAATCGTGTGAGGAAGGGAACACTCAAACCATATTGAAATCATGAAAAGAGGTCTTGAGAAGATATGATAGATGCAAAGAGTATGATGAGATTGTGCCATAGATGCCCAAAGTACGATGAGATTATGCGATAGATACACAAAAGGTGACAGTGATTGTGTGACAGATGCACAAAGGTGATGGTAGTATGCAGTGGATAATGCATGCAGTAAACAAACAAAGTGGCACTTTAAAAAGTACCTCATAAGGTGAGTGGCGATGAATCGCTCTACTCTGATGGGAATCTCCCTTTTTCGTTCTTCGAACTCTCCTTCAACTCATAGTTCAAAGGCCCTCCAATGCTGACAAGGAGTAATATCTACATGTAGAAGCCACGGATACTGCTTTTCTTCCTAATCATACTTACAACTTTCCCTATTCTGCCATGGAGTGACAGACTAGGTTAGTTCAGTATCCAGAATTGAGGCATATACACGCTACATCAACCTATGGGGCTACCATACAGATTTTAAGCCGATGATACATTCCTAGGTATTTAAACTAGACTTTAGTCTTGAAAATTCCAAACCTTTGTATTCTAGGCATCGCCATTCGAACTCCAGTTTCCACTGTCGCAATTAGTCTCCTAGGAACTCATTGCAAACACAGCCAAGATGCCTCTGGTAGGGAATGGTGTTTAGGTAGAGCACTTTGATCGCCATTCTGACTTTAAAGTTGGCTTGAGGTGCATCCGGAATGCAATCTCGGAATTTGCTGAAGCTGAAACAAACTCAGATGCTCCAATTTTCTCTCTTCATCTTTTGCTTTATAGTCTGGAACCTATGTAGCTTCAGATAGGTCCTGGTTCCATTGCCATGTCTGTTGATCGAGGTTTCAATCCTGCAGTTTATGAAAGAAGAAATTTTGTTTTGTACATCCTGTTAGGAATGGCACGGCACTCTAAGCACAAAACCATTTATTTTGAAATTGAAACCAACCAGGACTCAACAAAGGAAGAACAAAGTAAAAACCACCCAAACCCATCTACTCACTGAAATCTAACAACTAAAAACAAAACTCAAGACAAACAAAAACCACAAACCCAACACTTAGGTGTTTTCCATTGATGGAAGACCTCTCGGTTCATGGGGCGAGCCCACTGCTTCTCCAGGTATTGTTTTCCACCATTTCTTATTCATGATTCTCACATCACTTTGGCACTCAATCTCTTTTTCTTTGAAAATCCCTTTCCGTACTTTTTCTATCAGTGCACATCTCTCTATTCTTTAATCTCTCTTATTTTTTATCCCTTCCCAGGTGTGGTTGCTGGATAAGCTGAAAGTTGTGGACCCTTGCCCCTAATACTCTGCTAGATTCTCCTTCTTTCGCTCACAACTAGTGAGCTTTCCCACAGAGGGGTTGTGGTGCTGCTGGATGTGCAGCAGATCTTCAACTGACATCGCTTGGCAATGCCCTTGACTTAACTTGGCCGAGATAAGTTACAGCATGTCTCACCATCCAGGTATACAGTTGATTGGTATTTCTCGTTCCGGTTCAGATGCCAGTTCAGGCGTAAGCAGACTTGTCTAGATGAGGAGGTGGAATGCCCTGTTTCATTTCTAATTCGTGCTTCGCACTTGGCTCGATACCTCGCTGTTCGAAGGATGAGAAGTTTTTGGCCCCTGCTGCTAGCTTCAATTACGCCCTTCCTGGCAAGTGCATTGATAATGGGAAAAAGACAAAAAACCTGACTCAACTATGCCCCTAGTTTATTATTTTGACCATTTTTTGTTTTTAGCTTTCTGCTAAAACAATTTTGACCAACATGAGAGTTAAATTAGCATGCTTGAAATCATGTAAGTCAGGCTATGAGCACTAAAATTTTTCCTTTTTAGGTCTAAGAAGTGGTCCAGTTTTGTAAAAATGAAATAATTTTTGAGAAAATTAGTCAACGTCATTAAAAATCCTTAAAAAACTATGTTTGCAAATGGCCACTGCTCAACCAACGTGGAATTAACTCTTGAGATGCATAACCTCCAATCCAAACTTGAAATGTCTTGCAGCTAAATCTTTTAACGAAATAGGATAACCGAATTTGAACGAAGATGAGCCAATTTGTACATGGATAGGATACCGAGTTGAATAAGGATCAACCAATTAACATGGATGAAACTAGCAAGCTAAAAATAGTTGGGGCCAAACTTTAGGATGAAGTTTCCTACGTATCCTAAATATGGGAATCAGGCCTTACATAGTTGCTGGGTTAAGGTGCACTCGGGTATTAACACTCTCATTTTGCGCTCTAACTTTTGCTAAAGTCGCCCTTCCGAGTTTTCAACATTCAGAGCTCTATTTTTCCTTTTCATTTTTCTTTTTTTTTTCTTCTCTTTTTTCTTTATTTCCATTTTTTTATTTTTGTTCTTTTTCTTGCTCTAATTCTTGCCTGGGTCGCCCTTCTGGGTTTTTAGCCCAACGAGCCTCTCAAGGATAGAAAAGTTTAGCTTGTTCATGTTGATTGTTCGTAGGATCTCTAAGCCACCTGAATCCACGAGAATGGCTATTGTCCCTAATGATGTAAGAGCCCATCCAATTAGGTCTGAATTTGCCCCTAGTGTCGCATATAGAAACTCGATTGTCCTTCAACAATAAATTTTCGTCTTTCAGATTCTAGGATTTGGCTTTCTTGCCAATCTTCATTGGGTTGAGAAATGACCCATCTGACCTTTTTTTCCCTAGTTCAAGGGCTGCTTCTAATCCAACTATGTAAGCTTCCTTTGATGACATATGACCTTATTACCCCTAGTTTAAGGGCTGTTTTGAATTCGGCCATGTAAGCCTCATATTTTGGTTGACTGTTGAACATTCTGAATTAGGGGTCGAGTCTCGAGACCGAGAGTGATCCCATGCTATAGAATCTCATGATCGATTCCATGCATGTCTTCATAGGACCACGCAAAGATGTTTTTGAAATCTTTTAATGAAGCGACGAGTCGCTCATGCTCTTCTGAAGATAATGTAGAACCAATATGGATGAAGCCAGGATCCTTCTCAGTACTTACGTTAACAGAAATTATCTCATTCATTAAGGGCTTAGTACTCCTCTCTTCCTTTCAGTTGATCAAATTTTTGTAAATCCCGAGGAATTCCTCCCTCTTTGTTTTCATCACAATTTTCGAAACCGTTTTGAAAAACTTTGGTCAATGCAATGATTTAAAGGCACAGAGAAGTAGGTGAAAATTACTACCGTTTCATTCAAAACTTAGCTCAACTGGCTCAATGTTAAAAATAGGCTGTAAAAGACAAACACAAAACAAGAAAGTGATGTCCGAGGTAACACTCTCGAAATCACCAGACTTTGACACGACATAACAAGACTGACTCAACACCCAATTTAGAAAGTAAAATAAACAACATTTTCAAAGTGCTAAACCTAGTGCGTGTCATCCACCATGCCGAAGTAAAATGAGTGCCATCAATAGGTGATTCATCCTCGATCGCAGAACTAGCCCCATTATCTTCCAAGTTCATTGATCTATCACCGATAAACTTTGTAGGACTTGGTGAAGTGATAACCTTGTTGTCAATCAGATCTTGTACTTCATGGCGAAGGCGAAAACAACGGTTAGTGTTATAGCCGTTTTGTTGATAGAAGGCACGGTACTTGGTAGCATTATACTTGGCTGGAAGGTGATCAAGAAGAGGCCGAGGGTCAAGGGGTTTGAGATGGCCTTGTCCTATGAGGATGTGGAGAGCTTTGGATGAGGTCATGAAAAAGGGATTGAAGGTGTGGTTACCAATCCTGACGGGATTGACAGAGGGGTCGGCTGGTGTTAATTGGGTTTTATGATCTCTTACGAGTGGGTGTTTTTGGTACGACAGCCCTTTTCATGGTTTATCCCTGAATTCAAAATGTTCCCAACCTGAACAATAAAAGTGTCATTCATAGTCTTTGCAACAACTGCAAGCACTTGCTGTTTGTTCAGTCTTTTGACCTTCAAAGCCTCAATAGCTCACTGAAGATGTTCATGGGGATCAATGCTTGCTCCGACCTTATTCTTGCCACTTGTTTCATCTTTGCCAAGAGATTGGGTGGTTATATCAAAGCGAGGCCCATTCATTGCTAACATGTCATTACCCAGACTTGAGATAGCTTAGGGTCTGCCCTTTCCAACTGCAGCTCATCTCAAGATTGGGGAGCCTTTTAACGTGAAATTTCTGGCATGTGATGTGGTCGATAATGGAACCAAGATCCCAAAGGCTAAATATACCGTAGTTCTCTGAAGATCTTCAATCATGCTTAACAGCTCAGAAGTAGTGGGCTCAGCCATTGGTGCCCACATTGTATTTGATGAGATATGAGATGATTAGGGTTCAAATGCATCCATCATACACAAGTACGTGCTTTCTGGAATGAACACCTCAGGCTTGGATAAATGGAGTGGTGTGATATATATGTTAGGGTTATAGATGGATGGCAATGTATGGATTAGGTTGAGGTGGGGAGGTAATAGGTTTGTGGTGACCTAAGGTCTTTTTAGTGGGGCTATGATCTCTTCATCAATAAGATCCTGAATTTTATGACGGAGGTGGATGTAACGGTTCGTATCATGATCGTGTTGTTGATGATAGGCATAGTACTTAGTGGGGTCATGCCTTAGTAGAAGAGGATTTGGAAGGGGTCGGGGTTCTAGGAGCTCTAGGTGCCCTTTTTCTAGTAGCATTTTCAAGGCTTGAGAAAGATTCATATAAAAAGGATGGAAATTTCTAGCTTGGGGCCGAGTTAGAGTGGTTGGTTTTTGGCTATTATTAGGAAAAAGGGTTTTTGATGGGAGTGGTGACAATGTTTACTTCTAAGCATTTCACAGCTATGCTACCACTGGTAGTAGCATTGGAACCACGAATAACATTCTTCCTCAAAGGCTCATTACCTTCCACAATGATCCCTTGTCTGATGGTATCCTCGATTTGAAACCCAATTTCATGGAGGTCTTTAAAGTTGAATATTTGGAAGACTATCATTTTTTGTAATAGCCTTTCATGCAGATTTCTAACAATGATACGGACTTGCTCTTTCTCTGGAGGCCTATTTGCCATCATATCCGCATTTGCCCTCCATCGAATAACAAACTCTGAGAAGCCCTCCTTCGATTCCTGATGCGTTGCCTCAAGATCACGAGTTGTGACCTTGATCTACATGTTGTAGGAATATTGGGCAACGAAGGATTTGGCCAACTCTTGCCAGTTTTGTTTCACAGAGTCCTACAATTTAGCATACCAAATGGAAGCTATACTAGACATGGTCCTGCCGAATAACAACCGCTTCTGAACTCGGGTCAAACCCATTGGCCACAGAATATCAGAAAAAAGGTACAGATGCACCATTGGATCTCCAGAGCCATCGAAGCAGTTAATATGCAGCATCTTGAACTGCTCCGGCAAAGTAATGACGGATTCAGTATATCCATCCTCAATACCCAGAATGGAGCTAACCCCATGCGCTTTCTTGAATAGTTTTTCATGTTTGTTGACTTTGAACAGGGTCGGGTCAAACTCAAACTTGCAAAGTGCCTCGATTGGAGCTCTAGACATCTGAACCAGGACTAGATCTGTCTAGACTAGAGAAATAGGAACACCCGATGGATCCTGAGCTGTATTGGAAGCGGTGCCTGGCATATGAGTAGCCACATTAGGTACATAAGAAGCAAAAGCCGTAGCCAGCTGTTGTTATTGTTGTTGCAACCTATTAGTGACCTCAGTTTGTCGGGTCATATCCTGTTGGAGCGAATCTACTGTTTGTTAAAGACGAATCAGTAAATCCTCTAGATTTGTTAGAGACTGAGCCATGATAGGAGTAAATGTCCAGGATAAGTTGAACAAAGGTGATCCAACTGGTGAATGTTGGAACAGTGGAACTAGTGAACCCTGTCTGGCCCTCTTTCGTCTTGCCACCGGTGAAAGAAAAGCAAACACTAATTGCCTCTGAACTAAATTTATGACCTGACAAAGTCTATCGATATGAGTCCAGAGTACCTGGGAGATATCAGAGCCTTCTGAAACTATGGTTCTAGGACTACCTAGCAAAAGACAAAATAGGCAACACCTCAGCCCAATTTCACTAGAACAGATATGATCACAGCTGAATGAATGTACTCTCCGCTGAATTCTACCCCATAAACTAATACCAACTGTACCACTGATATGAAACACCCCTGTATAGTTTCACTGTAAAGCACATACCATGTAAAGAGAACCAAAACACCCCTATGAGGGGGGAGAGTTACCCTATCCTAGTTTTGGCATGAACTAGGGTTTCACTACTTTAAGCAATTAGTTTCACAAAATCTTGCATACGGGTAAGCATCATGTCCGAAGTTGGAATAGTCACTACAGCTTTACTATATGCGGCTAGGCCGATTGGTCAAAAGGGTACCTCAGCAAGATTACCTAATAGATCTCTCCTACCTAACACCGAGAAGTGAAAGGAGGATCAAATGGTACAGCGGTAATTTAGATCCAAGGGTTGTGTTCCTAACATGGCAAAGCCTAGGATCGGTAAGCTTTTTGGCAAGTTTTTGGGCAAGCATGCAGCAAACCGTCCAAGAATAGCAGATGAAAAACACAGTGACTTAAGAGCACTAATGCAAATGCAATGCAAAGAACATATAAGTGTAGATAAAATTTCACATCATGCAGTTTGAGTCAAGTTCTCTAAATCCCCAGCAGAGTCGTCAGAAACTATAGCTTGCTTTTCGTGCTCCTTTCGGATACGATAGCCCTACAGTTCGGACTCTCGTGGTTCGGAATGTGTTTTCACAAGTGCAATGTGAAATAGATAAATACAAAAGAGTCCAAATCCGACAAATCTTTTGGAAAATTGATTTTAAATAAAAAAAAATGCCAAAAATGGACTGCTTTGCTAGATTACGGAGTCGCCATCTAAATATTTTTGAAAAATTTAGGAAACCCATGACTTATGCCAAAGGTCACTTATCCGTCATCACCAAAGTATCTCGGCTCGGGAACTTAGGTACGAAAGGGGACTTCTGGGAGCATGCATCTCACGCTCAAGCGGACTTCTGGTTGTTCGAGCGAAGATGCGAAAACAAAGGTGGCCGCTCGAGCGCAAGGTCTTCTGCTCGAGCGGAAGTGCAAAATCTAGGATTTCCAAATTGCACTCACAAGCTCCAAACTCGAATCCAATGATGAAATTCATGTTCTTTTGGGTGGAAAACTTAAGACAACTTATGTAAACTTGGAAAACTTAGTGAATTTAGGATCGTTTCGCAAAATCAAGGTTCAAGAGCATGTGAATTGTGCAAAATTCAAACTCAAAGCTTTGAAACATAACATCCATGAGTTATTATAAACTTCAACCTCCCAAAACAAGATCAAAGGAGGTCCAATGGTGAGAAATGTTATGAGTTCTTCAAACCATGCTAGAATTACAGCATGCATCTGGGAAAATCTTTGAAAACAACTTTAAAATGCTATGAAACATGCATGCATGCATGATTTGAGTTACAATTCTTCAAGTTCAACTCAATTCTTGTATCAACCTTCCCAATTCCTTAGAGTTCAAGTCCTACACATCATATTTAGACAATATAAAGGTTGAATCCTTACCTAGACTTCCCAAGATTAAGAGCTAGAGACTTAATTCTTGAATCTCTAGGTTCAATTATATCTCCTCTTAGCAAGTCTCTTGGGTGAGCTCAATCTCCTCCTTGTTCTCCCTCTCTCACGTTTGTGTGTGTGTATTGGCTCAAGAGTGTGTTGAATGAAGGAAAAAGGGATGAGTGGAGGCAAAAAGGTGCCTTATATAGGATTGCCTAATGATGGTTAATTAAGGCTAATCACATAAGTATCAAATTAATCTATTTAAATCGTTCCGAATTGAATTTCAATTAAACCTACTAGAAATTTCTATAAATCCTGAATAACACATATATCAAGTTAATTTCTAAATCAAATGCCAATAAGGCCTTCAATTCACAAACCAAAATAGAAATATGAACAGATCTTTCTACATTTAACAAATATAAACACAAACAATGCAATGCACAAGTAATTAACTCAGGATTTCTTCTTAATTACTTGTTAGGTATACTCAAGCATGGATTAATGTTAATCATGGGTCGGGGTTGTTACAGTATTAAACTAACAATGCAATTAGAATGATGAACCAAGCGTCAGTGCATGCAATACAAGTAGATGCAAGGCATGAGAGATGCTAAACAAAACATGATGCCCTAAACTAACCAACATAAGTTAGTAAATAAAAGGGACAAAGATGTGAGGTTGAAAGACATACACATTATTACAACATTGCGCCCTCACGAAGGAGAGTCTGAATGAATAAACTAGCTAACTAGCTAACTAATTAAAACTAAGCTAATAATTACAAAACAAATTAAATTAGCTAAACAACTTAACTAATTATTACAAACCGAATGAACTAATTAATTAATTACAATTACAAATCAAAATGAATTGATGAATACAACATGAAAGAAGTGCTAAGCTAGCTATTCTAATTATTCCGCCTCGGGAAATGGGAAATGCTCATACATACATGGTTTCCACCCAAAAAAGCCATTGTTTTTACTGTTGAATGCCTCTGTTGCACAGTAGAATACATGCACTGATTTCCAACTCTAGACCAACTATGTTCTGCTTCAGGAGAACACTGCTTGATTTTGCACTAGTGGCCGGCAAAGGGCCTGTCGTCCACTGATGCACTACTTGATTTTGCATTGGTCGCCGGTAGAGGGCCTGCTGGTCACTAATGACTAAACTTCCCTACTGCAACAGAGAGTAAATAGAGTAGAGACAGTATATTCTCAAGGGTTTGTTTGCACAATTTACCCGTCCTTATCATTTGAACAGCTCAAAGGAGTAGTGAACTTGGTTCACAAACCATCAACGGATGTAATTTCATTGCATGATGGCTTATGAACCAAAGTGTACAAGTTCAATAAATGAAATAAAACAAGACTTTCAAAACCACCTCCCTATCATGAAAGATCAAGGGAAGTAGTTGACAATGAATCTTGAACCATTTTCATCACTAATGAGTATGAAATGACTCAAGACTCAAGGGTTCAATTAACGTCCGATTGAACCTAAACAAATTATTATCTTGTACCTTTTTTTAGCCTCAATTTTGTTTCTTCATTTTAATTACATCTCAATTCTTTAATCAATTAAGTCCACAAGTGAATTTAAGTCCTCTAATGGAAAGAGGGCTCAAACCAAGAGTTGTTTTAGGCATGAAAGAGACATCGTACCATTGGTAATGAACCCCCAAAGGGATTAAACCATTAGGCATGACATCTCAATCTCATGCTTAAACAAACAAGTAGTTTGAAACCACTTTCAAAGCAAAGAAAAAGCCAAGAGAGGGAGGTTGCAGAGGTGATTAAGAGTGATCACAAGTATGGAAAGCCATAAATAAATGCAATCAACTCAAATAAGATGGTGTCTAATGCCTAAAACACCAAACTCATGAGGACAATTACACTATAAGCATGCAAAACAAAGCTCAAATGCAACAAGCACTTAGAAATAGTCCTAAAACATGCTGGAATTAAGACAAAAATAGCTAGATTAAAAAGCTAAAACATGGATCATGCTAGGCTAGTAAGCAAAACGCAAGGAGGGGAGGCTAAGCCCTCCAATTTTGGACTTTAAAACATGATTTTAGCCACTGAAATAATTTTGAAAATCAATGTTTGAAAGCTCAAAAAAAAGATAGTACAAAGGTGGGAAACACAAAGGTAAAGACCTTAAGAGCAAGGTGTTAAGAAGGGTAAACCACCCCTCAACCTTTATTGGCCTTAAAACCCAAGTTTCAGGCCAAAAAATACAGAGTTTTTATAGTCCAAAAACAGTTGGAAAACAGCAAGAAAAATAGTAAATAAAGCAATTAAAGAGACAAAGCTTTATACTTCTTGAAGAGAAGACCACTTGTAGACAATAAAACAAGACAAACACACCCTCAGGAGCTCAAACAAGGCTCTAAGATACCTCAACTCAAAGATAGAGAGGTTTGGTTAAGAGTGTATAGGTAGAGGTGAAGGATATGTTGGCAAAGGTTAAGAAATTTGCAAGAGAGAGAGAGAGAGAATTGTAGAGAGAGAGAGGAAAAATTTTGCTCCCAAAATTTTTCTAACCCCATGGCAAGAAGGAAGGCTCTCTATATATAGAGAAACATGCAATTCCCTCAAAAACATCCAACCATACACGTGGGAGCAGATGCAAGCATCTATGCAAACAGCTGGCACAACTGTCACAAAATATCTACAAAACACATTGGTGGCCGACCAGCCGTCACTGGTGGTCGGCAGATCACATCGGTGGCCGACAACCAAGAGCAATGGCCAACAAGCCATAATAATGGCCGACAGGCCACCAGAGGTTGCAAGCTTGAAAATCCAAGGTTTTGGTCCAAAAACAAGGCAACAGGGGTATAAGGTTTGAAAGGCTCAAAGTTGTGATATTCTGCTGAGGACTTCAAGCACTTGACAAGCATATGCACTCATCATTGGGTGTGCAACCAATGATGTCCAAGTCGTAAGGGCTATAAAAAATAGTGTCTACAGTTGTCTCTCTTAGACAGAACTCGGAGTCATGAAATGATGTGAATGAATGTCAAAGCCCGAAAACGACCCATTTTGACAAGGCCAACAATTAAGACAAAAATAAACAGTTGCGCTTGTAGGTTGCCTACGTATCCCTTTGCAATGAATCAAACCAGCGTAGTTTTGGGCTAAGATGCAAATGATATGCATGAAAAAAACTTTGAAAGCTAGACTTACACGCTTTGTGAAACCGGCTATTTTGAAAACTCATGATTATAGAAGATGATGCAATAAGCAAGAACAAATGCAATATACAGATGCGAAAAGTAAAAAAAATGAGATAACAACATATGAATGAGCTGCTTCAAGCTTCAAACCAACACAGGTTCCCTGCAAAAAGATCTAAAACAGACTTTGACCACGCCAAAACAAGAGATGAGAAAAGAAAATACCGCCCAGGCTTGATTTTCATGCATCCTGAGAAATTGAGAAACGCAAACCGCTCAAGGTCGCATTTCACACGTTCCGAGATAAAAAAACCCCTAAAGGTCGCATTTTCACGTGTCTTGAGAAACAGGGGAAGGCAGCTCGGGTTCGCGCTTCACGCGTCCTAAGATACAAGAAAAATCACTCAGGCTCGCAGTTCACGCGTCCCGAGATAAAACACATTGAGAGCCACGCTTCACACGTCCTGAGATACAAGAAAAACTTCTCGAGCTCATGCTTCACGTGACTCGAGATAAAACAAGCCCAGAGCCACGCTTCACGCATTCTGAGATGCAAGAAAAACCGCTTGGGCTCACGCTTCATGCTTCCCGAGATAAAAGCGTGCGATAGATGCACAAAATGATTGTGTGCGATAGATGCACAAAGTGAACGAGTCAATACAGTGACAACACATATTCCATACAAGATGGTCAATCGACGTATGATTTTAATTGAAGGCATATTCTATGCAAGAAACAAAAGCATATTCTATGCAAAAATTAACAGTATGTTCTATGCATGAATCATGAATGATGCAAGACATGTGTGCAGCATATATATATATATGTGAAAGTGCATATTCTATGCGACAGAAGAGCACAAATATGTAATTCAACAAGACGACTGAAACCAATATTTGGTGACAACCTCCGATTTACCTCTCGAAGATGTTGCAACATGTTCACAAAGAATACACCTCGTTTATGTTGGTAAGTGAGGAAAATCGTGCACCAAAACATAGTTTTGAGAACAATCTGGACCCAACAGTAAACCTTCCCTACACTTCTTGGGAAACAAAGACTCAAAACAGGATCAAGACACAAAGGAAGGCCACTGGCCACTAGCCGGCCACATGCCAGCCACTAATTCAGATTGCTGGCCACAGATGTGGCTTGCCGGCCACCTACCGGTCACCCGTGGCAGTTCAGGGCATTTTGGTCTTTCTGCATGTGCGTCTTTAAATATATCACCCCACACTTCATTTCCTCACACCTACACCTTCGAAAACCCTCTTCCTCTCTCTCTAGGCACTTTTTCTCTCTAGATTCGTGCTTTATATGCGTTTTCCAATGCCCCACGCAAACTTTTTTTTTGTAAAACCCTCTTAGTTCTCGACATTTTGAACTGATTAGATTTTGCTTTCGTCGCTTTTTCTCATGTTTTTACCACTTTAGGCTTGTTCCCTTCGATTCTCTTGGGTTTCGTGAAATTTTCTAGGCTTTGACTTTTTCTCCTATTTTCTCTCTCAAAGGGTTGACTTTTTCCAAGTTTATCATTTTTTCTCCATTTTTCTTCACTTTTCACCGACTTTTCACCCATTTTCCAGATGGCAGATGAGATTCCATACAACGGGACTCCTCTAATTGTTCCACATGTGTTTTCACCTGTTGCCAAGGTAAAAGAGCCGATAGTTGCCAAGGTTGGCGAGGCGGCTGAGGACATTGAGGTTGGCCTCGAGGTGGAGTTTGAGCCCAAGTTTGAGCTAGAGTTGTTACCATTGAGGGTGCAGCCTTTTGATCCAGCAAGATATCATCCCTGCACGCATATCTTACCACTTAGAGGCATTAGGCGTTTTAACGACTTTGCTCGCGATGTACCAGAGGACCTCCTACTGAGGGAGCCGGCCTCCTACCTTTCATCCAGTGCTACTGAGGTATGAACTCTGTTTTCATGCATTCCTGCCTTTCTTTTCACTGTATTTCTTATACTGCCTTTCATTTGACTGTACTTTCATTTGATTCATCTGTTCTTTGCCACAAGGAGTTTATTGTGCCTATAAGGGGCACGGAGCTACTACAGCGAGGGATTGATACGATGAGCTCCCTACTAGAGTCCGTGACATTGTTGATGAGATCGGCTTTGGCCTTTTCTGCTCTGGCCTGACACGCGTCATTGTGAGCCGTCCCTTTCTAGGAGCACTAGTGGGGAGGTGGTGGGACACTACTAACTTCTTCCACTTCTCCATAGTCGGAGAGATGATGATGACTCCCTACAACTTTGCCATGATCACAGGCTTAGGAGTAAAGGGCGATTTGATCCCTTTTGACACAGACATGGAGGAGTGGGTGGCTGCTTGGATCGACCTGTTGGGAGCGCACCCACCTCTGTACCGGCCAGCCATGGTGAGATACAGCTAGTTCGCTGAGCAGTTTCGAGGGAGTGAGCCCGAGGCGCTGGAGAAGATGGAGCAGTACGCCCGAGGCTTCCTGATGTTTATCCTCGGTACCACCTTGTTTTCGAAGAGATGGAACATTGCGGGCTTATATCTGTTGAGTATCCTAGTGACCCTCCTCAGGTACATTTCTACGACTGGGGTGGAGCTAGCCTCGTCACCCTATATAACTATATGAGCTCTACCTCCCGCCTGAGGGGAGAGCGGATTAGAGGCTACTAGCGAGCCTGGGAGGTATGTATTTCAATTCCCTCTTTGCACTTTACACTTTCTACTTTCTGTTTTGCACTTTCTGCATCTGTTCATGCTGTGTGTGTAACGCCCCACTCCCGGGTCGTTAAATACACTAAAATAGCCTTAAAAAAAATACAATTTTTCCTTCCAAAAATAATAGCAACATAATCGTCTCCAAATGGTACAATATCCTCCAAATATTCTATAGCACAATTACCTCCAAAAGAAACAATATTATAACTATCTCCAAATTTAATAATTACAGTGGTGGGTCCCAAATCTCTATATTAATAAATCTTTCTAATCTCAATTTTGAGCTCTGCTAAAATCTGTTCCGCACCTGAAAAATAAATTAATTCAGGAAGTATACAATACGACAGGAATATAAGGCTCGGATACAGAATAAATTAACAGGAATCCAACAATTTATGACATTAAATCAACGATACGATAATCAAGCAATTTACCAAATTGCACAACAAATCAACCATAATTTATCTAGGACCAAACACTCGATCCTACTCATTACATGAGCAGTGAACAAATTCATTTATTCGCCATCCTCACCCAAGCTCCACGCTTATCTGGGCATATTGGTGTAAACAAATTAACAAGATTCACTCGATCCCTGTACGGAGGATCACCATTTTAACACAGAAATATTCGTAGAGAATTTTACCAAATGATCAGAATATCAATGATTCGACAACAAATGATTTTACAAAATCTATTAATAACCACAACAATTAAGTGGATTACAAATTGAGGATAATTAAAAATAGAGAACTCTTTGCAAAGAGATTTAAATAGAGCATATTGTATACAACCCGAATTTACCTCAAAATAATTAACTCCGTCACCATAAATCTAAAATTGCTCCATGGATCTCCAAAAGTAATTCTGATTAAACTTTTAAGACATAAAGTATGTATGATTTAATAAAATCTGCAAATCTCAATTTTTTTATTTATTTATAAAATATTCATTTTCTCTCTAAACACTCCCATATCTAAACTTAATATTTATACTCTACACAATCTATGAAAAGGGGAGAGCAGATGCAGAGATTGAATGAAGAACAAGTAGGGAATGTGAGGAGCTCTCCTCACTCAGTTCGTTTATAGAAGAAATAAAGGAGAGAAAGAAGATTAAAAAATTAAAATAAATGAAAAGATAAAATGATGGAATGGTGGGTTTGGGGATACTGTGGGTGTTGCCCACGGTTTGTTGTTGTTGTAGTTGTTTTTTTTTTTTTTTTTTTCTCCACGTGATGGGGTGGGGAATGGTAGCAAAAATGATTTATTGTTAAATGAGAATAAACAACAATATGACCGATAACTAGATTCTTATCTAAAAATCTCACCACTAAATTATTATAATAAACCATCAATACCACTCAGTAAATATTAATACCTCAAAGTACATGGTGTTACAGTGTGCTTTCTACTTTGCACTTTCTGCATATGTTTGTGTTGTGTGCTTTCTGATTTGCACTTTCTGTATCTGTTCAAGCTGCGTGCTTTCTGCTTTGCACTTTCTGTGTCTGTTCATGCACTATGTTGATCACATATCACTGCACTTTCCTTGCAGCTATGGGTTTATGCATATTTTCCAGCCCTCGCTCCAGAGCCCATGGAGGAGCTCCTCCTAATGGTTCCCTACTCGAGGCGATACGATGGCCGGTGTCAGCGCTGAAGTCGTGAGTTCTTCACCTTCTTTCGTCATTATTTTAATATTGTGGTCGCCCACGAGGTAACCCGAAACACAGTCATCTTTGCTTTAACACTGCTCTGATTTACACTTCAACAACTGACAGCACTTAACAATCTGTATACTCTCTATTTGCAAATCGTGTGGCAGCCCTGGACCATGATGTCGGCCGAGGTATAGGACTAGTACGTGAGAGCGTAGGGCACATCGCGCTTCCAGATTCTGCTGGAGGGCCTAGTATGCAGGGCTTGGTTCTTGAGTGAGAGATTCGTTCGCCAAACTGTGGGGTTGCCGAATCCGGTCGTTCTGATGCCACCTTAAGAGTTTATGAGGTCAGCGGACAGCCTATCTATTGACGCAGTGACACAGTTCATGGTGGGCTTAGATGCTGATTTCTTCAGAGACGAGGATGACTATGCGACCTTTATTCAAACCCACCTTATGCCTCCTCTGACAGGCACTCACGGAAACGAGGGGGCAAGGGCTCCTATGGTAGGTAAGGCGGTTCGAGCGACTAGAGCCCATGCTAGAGGGGCTCCCCCTATGGAGCAGATTATCCGTTGGCCAGAGCTTCCCACTGCGCTCACATGTTAGAGGCCTACTAGAACTGCTTATTAGATCCCAATTGATTCGGCAAAGGCTGGACACGAGCTTGTCAGAGTTCGAGGCTCGTCCCAGGTATGGACCACACCTTACCATTTGTACCCTACATTTCCATTTCAGATATGTTTATTCTAGACATTGATCACCCAAATACATTTGTAGGCATCTATAGAGTATACGATGAGCTATCTCAAGCTCGTGGCTTCCTTAATGGGCATGGTGCAAAGGAGGGAGACGTTGCTTGGTCTCCACGCTATCCAAGTAATTCCCTTCAGCTTGCATTTCATGCTATCATATTTCCACTGATACATTGGCATTTCAATCATAATCTTTCCCAAACTGCACTGTTACACTGCATTGGCACACTATACTCATGCACTGTATTTGATGTCTTCATACCACTTATTCTGCATATTATACTTGCATCTGATATACACATTATTGCTGATATGTTGACAACTATTTCTTTTAGATCCCATCCGTACCGATGGCACCAACACTAGTAGTACTTTCTCCAGCAACAGGAATGAGAGAGGGACAGGCCCCAGCTCGCAGTCGAGATGTGAGCCACAGTCGAGGCAAGGGTAGGGGCACCCGAGGCTAGAGTAGCTCTTTAGAGCCTATTTTGAGCGATGATAATGCTGAGACCAATGACTCTAAGGAGGCAGTGAGTTAGCATTCTAAGTCATCCAAGAGTGGAAATGATGGTGCTGGCTCGGGATCCGAGAGTGGAGGTGACACCAAAGAGGACTTTGAGGCAGAGAGTGGAAATAATACCAGCTTCAGTTTAGAGACTGATTCAGACAGTAGTGCCAATGGAGATAGTGCCCCCAAGTCCTCCCTTCCGAGGAAGAGGACGAAAAGGGCCTCGAGGGCTTGAGATGACTAGCGTTGATTTTTTTGTACTTTTGCTTAGTTTCTTTTTGTTTGGTAAGCACATGTATAGTTTTAGATAGGTTTATTTTCTGCTTTTGAAACTTGTACACCTCTTTTGCAAAAAACCATGATTGGAATAAAACCTCGTAGTTTTTATGAAAAGTGTTGTTATTTTTGCATCATGAGCACCATATTTGCATGAAATGGACATGGAATTGAGTTGGCCAATAGAGCACTTGATTGAAACAATGTTCTTAATCAGGTAATGAGCCGACCAACAACCAAAATACAAAATACAACTCGATAAACAAAGTAAAAACAATTCAAATACAAATAAACAAACTTGCTAAAACCAAAAAGACTCAAAACAAGACCTTGAAACACTCAATGATCAAGACAAAACACATGCTTAGCACTGCCCAACACACAGGTAGATGGCAGGCCAGAAAAAGAGACTACCGGCCAGAGAAGGAAATTGCCAACCAGAGATGGAGACTGCCGGCCACCAGTGTGAGGAACCTCCAGATTGTTGACAATCGGCTTCCACTTATAGTCTTATCTTTGACAAAAGGTTCAGCTTCGTGATTTCTCTTCCAAAACTTCATTTCAACTGCAATCTCTTCCACAAATGGAGCCATTTTTGCCGAAAAGCTCTCGGATTGGATAGATGCTTTAGACGGCATAGAAAAGCTAAATTTCTTGGGGTTTCAGCATAAATGCCCTTTTTCCATTGAGTCGAACTCCACTTTGTTTTCTGTTCCTCCATGCCGTGGCCCGATGCTGGGACTCGATTACATATGTCTTTCGCTTCGGGGGATAAGAAATATGCCTAACAATTGAAGAATTTCAAGAACTAATGGAATCCCGACACGATGAGGAAATCATGCCCCAGCCCTGTTTTGGCCATGCCCAAGCTTTGGGATAGATGTGTGGGCTTACTTTGCACAAGGCTCGATCTTTGGCCCACAACGGAGAGCTAGACATTCTTAGCTTGATTCATCGATTTTTCGACATCGGTGACAGAGGCGACCTTCTCTAGTGAGGTTTTTGGCAACATGCCCTCTGCTTATGTATACTCGCTCATTTCCTTCTTGCCCCTAGTTTCAGCGAATCCAACATTCGGTTGATCGAAGTGGCCCAAGCTCTAAAAGAAGGCAAGAGTTGTATTGGTTTGGCACTGGCCGAGACTTTGATGGGCTTAGACGCCTTTCATCGGCGAGAAACTACCAGATTCGAGGGAGTCCACTACTTCTTCAGGTATTGTTTCCCACCCATTCTCATATGTGTTTCTCACATCACTCGGCACTCATGCTCTATTTTTCTCAAAGCCCTTTTCTTACTTTTCTCTCAACATACATCTCTCTATTATTTAATCTTTCTTTTCTTTCATTCCTTCCTTGGTGTGGCTTATGGATAAGCTAAATGTAGTGGACTCTTGTCTCGAGTACTCAGCTCGAGGTTATTTCTTCTGCCACCAGCTAGTGGATTTCCCGAATGAAGGATGGTGGTGTGACTGGATATGCAACAGATCTACTGCTGATATAGCTTGGCGTTGCCCCTGCCTTAACTTGACCAAGATGAGTTACAACATAACTCGGCAACCTAACACAGTTGATCGGCCTCATACACTACGTGTTCTATTTTCCTTTCTAGTTCAAACATCAGTTTAGGCATGATCAGACCCGCCCAGAGGAGGGGGTAGAGTACCCGATTTCATTCCCCATCCGTGGTTCACACTTGGCTCGATACCTCACTGCTTGAAGGATGAGAGAGCTTCTGGCCCCTGCCTCTAGTTTCAATTATGCCCTTTCTGGTGAGTGCTTAACTTAGCTCGAGGATGAGGCACAAACCAGGCCCACTTTGGCTTCAGAAACTTTCACAAGTACGAGCAGAGGACACCGGAGCACCTGACTCACCTATGCCCCTAATTTATTTCTTTGACCTTTCTTTTCAATTTTTTCGATGTAATAAAAAGCAAATTTGATTTGTATCAGAGAGTTGGAGAACTTTATGTTGAAATCAATGAAATTAAAGTTGTTAGCACTAAAAAATTTCCTTTTGATCCAAAAATGGTCTGAGTTGTAAAAGGTAAAATTTTGAACAAAATCAACTTTTATTAAAACTTTCCAAAACCATTTTCGAATAAGATCACCACCTGACATGCACAGAATCAATCCTCAAGGTGTACAACCCCGAATCAAAAGATTAGAAATGCCCCTAATTAAACACCACTGCTCTGTATTATAAACAGCTCCTCTTCCCAGAATGAAGATCACAACCGAACTCTCAGATAATGGACAGTTAAAGATGACCTGATCAAACACATGGACAGGACATTTGAGTTGGAGTTGATTACGGCCTAACTTCAAGATGAAGTTGCCTACGTATCCCAAAGAAGGGAATCAGGCCTTACATAGTTCGATTCAGGTTCACTCGAGTATTAACTCTCTCCTTTTGCACTTTAACTTTTGCCAAAGTCGCCCTTTAGGGTTTTCAACCTTGCGAGCTCAATTTTTCTTTATTTCTAATTTTTCATGCTCTAACTTTTGTCTAGGTTGCCCTTCCGAGTTTTCGGCCTAGCGAGCCTCTCAGGGATAGTATTTCTTCAATTTGTCTATTTTGATCGGTTATGAAAATTCCAGGTCATCTAAGTCCATGAGAATAACAGCTCCACTAGACTAAATAGCTTTGATAATGTAAGGACCAGTCCAATTGGGTCTGAACTTGCCCCTAGGGTCATGACTAGGAGCTCAGTTGCCTTTCAACAACGTATCCCCTCTTTGAGATTTTGGGACTTAACCTTCTTGTTAAAAGCCTTGGCAATTTTGCGTTGGTAGCCCTGAACATGATATAATGCTTTCAGCCTTCTCTCATCAAACAACATCAACTTCTCAAATATGCTCTGTTGCTAGTCCGTCTCTGCTATCTGACACTCAGTCATAACTCGCAGTGACGGGACTTCTATTTCAATTGGCAAAACAACTTCCATCCCGTAGACGAGAGAATAAGGAGTTGCCCCTGTAGACATCCAGATTGTAGTTCTATAGCCCCAGAGTGCGAATGGCAATTTATCTAGCCAGTCCTTATAGGTCTCAACCATCTTCTGCAAAATGTTCTTGATATTCTTGTTGGCAGCTTCAATGGTTCCATTGGTTTGCGGCCTATATGTAGATGACTTATGAAAAGCCACATTGTATTTGTCCAACAAGTCTATCACCTCTTTCTTAAAGTGGGAGCCATTATCTGATATGATCTTGTTTGGGACTCCTTATCGGCATTGATATTATTTTTGATGAACTTAGCCACATACGATGCTTTCAACACTGTATACAACTGAGCTTCCACCCACTTTGTAAAGTAATCAATTGCCACCAAGATGTATTCATGCCCATTCGACCCTTTTCGTGTGATTACGCCGATGACATTGATTCCCCAGACTGAGAAAGGCCATAGCGAAGTCATATTGTACAATTTTGACAGCGGGATGTTGTAGACACCCCATTTTTGACCGCCCTCAAGACTTGGGCATTACTGATGGTTTACCTGGCGGAGAAAGGTGTGCAGGGCAAAGATCCAATTTCTTCGGCAAGGAGAGAGGCAAATCTCAACTTCACACCCCATTTTGGACCAAAGCTATTTTGGATGGTTTTTCGATCTTAAAACCCTCTCTTTCAAAACATTTTTGAAATAAAGTTTCTACAATGTTCCGAGGCTCACATTTTGTCAAACGTTGCACTTTTCGGTAAACCGAGCAAGGACAAAGTGGAAATGAATGAGAGAGAGATGAAATCTTTGAAAAATATTTCAAAACACCTTTCTTAGGGGTTTGAAGTTGAAGAAAAGAGGAGAAGAGGGGAGAAACCAAGTTGGAGAAGAAGATAGGCAAGAATCGCTAAGAGAGGGACGAGCAGTCCTCGCTAAATCAAGCTTATTTGTCTATACACTTGGAGTTAAGTTATAAGGCTACCACCATTGGAAAGAAGACTTCCGGGGCTTCATTTTTCATACAAGAATCTCTTAAACTCGAGTCCGGATGGCGGAGATATGATTGGTTGAAGTTGGGCATCATCCCGGTTGGACCGAAACTGAGCAACCTTCACCAAAACAAGCATAACTTTCTTCACAGTTGGAATTTTAATTCAAAGTTTGAGGCAATGGAAAGCTTACTTCCGGGGCTTCAATTTTGACACAAGAATGACCTGAAAAGGAGTTCATATGAAGAAGTTATGCCCGTTTGAAGTTGGACCTGCAGAGCAGATTTTTCCTGCCGACCGGCTAGAACAGAGTGTCGACCGGCCAGAAAAGATGGCCGACCGACCAAGTTTGCTAGCCGACGACCTTCCGGAGTATTCTACAGATTGAATGGATGACAGTTGTGCCAGCTGGAGGGCACAGACTGGATCCTCCATACACGTGTATGGAGGATCTTGGCTCTTGGTTTTGAAGCTTCTAAGAGAAGTCTTACTCTCTTGACTCTATAAAGCAAGCCCTCCTCTTCCATAATTAGGGTTCTGAAATTCCAGAGAAGACATACACTCTCCCCCCTTGTATCTCTCCATTTTAGCCTCAAAGTATAAGGTTCTTGGCTCCATTCCTACACCAACACCTAGCACCACCCCACCACCTCCATTCCAGAAGCATGGAGGGTCTTCTCAGAGGCTTGGAGGCACCATTTCTCAGTTCAAAAGGCAGCCAAGGAGTAGTCTTCAAGGGTAAGTTCATTTCCCCTCTCTTTTGGCCTTATTTTGTACCATTGCTTAGCCCCATTTGATTGCTGTTTTGAGCTCTAACCAAAACTGAAAATGTCATTTTCTTGAGCCATTATTCATATTTGTTTAAGGGCTCAACCCTGTTTGAGCCCCCCATTTGGTACTTTCTTCAATACCCTCTTAAATGTCATAATCTTGCATGATATTTATAGCCTATGTCTAATCTGTTTTTGAGCATGATATAAACTGTGAGTTGGCCTATTTTGAGCCCCTATACAACATTGTAGAAGGGATCAACACTGTTGGGGGCCTCCATGTGGCACTTACCATTATACCCCTCTTTGGCCCCCATTTTTGCATGCTTTGTTGGCCAATCTTGCTTCTGTTTTTAGGCCATCAGCAGAACTGAAAATGGCCATATTTTGACCTTCTTGGCATATCTCATTAAGGGTCTTTGGCTGTTTGGTGAATGCTTTGTATACCTCATGTTATAGCCTCTTGTTGGCCTATTTCTTGCATTGCATTTTGAGCATATTTGTATACTGTTTTGGGGCTTGTCATCTACTGTGAGTAGTCATATTTTTGGTCCCTCATCAGTGTTGTAGACGGATCTTTTTCCATTCGGGCTTTGCGTCTACCACTTGCTCCATGACCTCCCTTGCGGAGCCATTTTTGTATGCCATTTTAGCCCTACTCGTGATTGCTGTTTGGCCATGTTTTGTACTGTAAAAATGTTTGTCTCGGGGCTTCCTTGCTTCTGTATTTTCATGTCATGTTCAAATTATGCATGTATTGTATAGCTGTAAGCCATTTCGTGCACTAATCTTGCATTTCGGGTCCGTTTCATGCACTTAGTGTCATTTCGCTATGTTTCGGGGCTGTTTTGCATCATTTATCGCCTCTGAAATTCACATGCTTGCATGCCATCTTGCATCCCTTGCCATGCCTTATTAGAGTGGCATTTGATGCCTTAGGTTTGGTCCTCGATTTGCGTGCATGCGTGCACGCATTTCGAGTGTATCATTTTGCCATGGCCACTGATTTTGGCATGCTTGCGAGCCATCCATGTTAGTTTAAGTCCATCGTTGCATGTTGTTGCATGCCTTGTTTGCTTACATGTTTAGGTTACGTGTCTAGCCTACTTTGCTCCTTTGCATGCCCATGTTGCATACTAGATCACATGCCTAGGTTGCATCGCATTGGCATGCATGCCTTGCCTCTTGATCAAGTGATAGAGGTTGGGCTTTTTGTGTTTGTTTGGTTTGCATGACATTTGAAATCAAAGTTGCTAACTTGGCTTTTGGGCCATCATGCATTGAAACGCGTGATTGATGGTCCGGGGGTCGAAGGCCATGCTCCCTTGAGTCCATTGCATGATAGGGAGTGTGTCCATGCACATATTTGCTTGAAATTCCATGCCATGCACTGTCTGTCTGCTGTTGTTGTCAAACTGTCCTCTGCAGGAATTTTGTGCCGACCGGCAGTATAGAGTGCCGACCGGCACTTTATGGGTAGCCGATAACCTCTCAAGCAGCCGGTGATCATTTTACATGGCCGGTGGCCATTCCATCCAGCCGGTGGTGTACAGAAGCATGCAAGGAAGGTGTTCTGAGACTTTGGCTATTTTTGGAGAGACAGGGCAGCAAGAACAGAGGCAACAGTACTATGGTGCGGGTTTTCCGGGCAAGTCGGATTCGAGCATGCATCATTCGCGCGTCCCGAGGCGGGGCTGCGGCCTCTTCTATTCTGCATTTAATTTATTAATTAAATTAGAAATTTTGTAATAATTTACTATGTATTTGGACTGTATTATTTTGGGACTGTATATTCTTTTGGTCCCTCCGAGCGAGGGCGAATCTGTAATAAGTGTGGGTGAGTGGTGTGTATGTCCTCCAACCCGCATTTCTTTCTCCCTTTTATTTACCTGCTTATGATGGTAGATTAGGGCACGTTTATTTTTAGCATACCTCATGCTATGCATGCATGCATCCATGCATTTGTTTACATGCACCGGGCTCGGTACATCATACAAACTGCATTATATTTTCGATTCCAAGTTGAATACGTGTATCGAATGACTGCATTTCACATGCCATCTTTAGGGTTAGCCGAGCCTACTCTAAATTGCATCTTCGCCTGTGTTGCATTAGCCATTTAACATGAATTAGGTCATGCATGTTTGCTAACTAGTTTCTTGTTTTGGCAAGGAGTACAGCGTAAGTATTTATGCTTTAGCATATCGCATGCGTGTGGATGTTAACATAACAGTATGCTTACCATGCGGCTAAGTGCTTATATGAGATAAACTGTTTGAATGTCTGTGGGTGGAGGTTAGATTGCTTGAGTTGGGAAAACTCATTGAAATCCATGTTTTAGCCTACTTGCGAGTAGCAAATTCCGAAGCATTTTCAAAACAAACGGATATGCAATGATTATTTCCAAATTATGCAATCTAGTCTATACTTGTTTGCTGCGCGCACAACATAGTAATTCTAGGCTAATAATTGGAATAAGAATGCATAAAGTTTTCAAAACCGGATATCATGGTTAGTAGAGGCCGGTCTTCGGACCGGGCGAAAGGGGGTGCTCATAGCTGACCTTCCCCGATCGTACCCAAGCTCCCGAGCCAAGACCACTTTGGTGATGACGGACATGTGTTCTTCGGCACCGAGTCAAGGTTTCCTAAATTTTTCATTTTAAAATATTTAGGTGGCGACTCTGTATCTGGCAAAGCAGTCCATGTTTGGCACTACTTTTCAAAAAAATTTGTTTTCTCAAACGATTTGCCAGAGTTGGACTCTTTGGTTCAGATTACGAACCGCAACAAACAAAAACAAAACAGGGGAGTCCGAACTGTAGCGCGAGGTCCCATGCGGACGTGTTACAGTTTCTGGCGACTCTGCTGGGGATTTTAGAGAGCTTGACTCGAACTCGTGATATCCTGTTTTGACTACACTTATGTCTTTCTTTGCATTGCATGTGCATTGGTGCGCCTAGGACACCGTGTTGGCCATCTGCTATTCCTGAGCGGTTTGCTGGAGGCTTGTCTTATCAAGGCATGACCATAAGGCTGACCGGTTGCGGGCTCTGCCAGTATGGGAACACAAACCCCGGTTTTACCAGGGCACCCTTTTTGACCATTCGACCTAGTGCATATTCGGATCCATAGTGACCATTCCAAACTAGGACAGGTTGCTTACCCGATGTTAGGTTGTTTGAAACCGTTATGTGCGTAGTGAAACCCTAGCTCCTGACAAAATAGGACAGGGAAACCCTACCCCAACATAGGGGTGTTTTGGCTCTCTTTTACATGCTATGTGCTTTTAGAGTGTATCTCTACAGGGAATGCATATACCGGTTATGAAGTCTGTATCCGACTGCGCACCGATGTCGATATTTTGAGAATCAGTTATATCTGCGGGTATCAGATTCAGATTTGGGGCAATGATTTCGGGGAACAGTGATCAGTAATAGAATACAATCGTTCAGCTTTGCTCGTATCCGTTCCACCGAAATTGAGCTGAGATGCTGTTTGTTTTCCCTTTTGCTAGGTAGTTTTGGAACCATAGCTTCAGAAGGCTCCACTATCTCCCGGGTACATTGGATTTGTACTGATAGACTTTGTCAGGTCAAAGACTCAGTTCAAGGGTAATCAGGGCCAGAGAAGGCTAGTCGAGCCTGAGACCACCGATTACAATGACTACGGATCAGTGATCTTTGAGCAGTCGGGTTGAGATTACCGAGCCTACTGTAGACACAGATATACCGATTGCTCAGTTAGATCAGAACAATATGTCGAGTTTGGAAGAGATGGTGCGCCAACTCCAGGATAGTATGAAAGCCATGCAGCAAGATGCTGTCCGTCAATCTGAATTCACCAAGCAATAGGCTGTGGTCATAGCCCAACAGGCAGAGACAATTGCCATGCTGGAGCAGCAAACCGGAGCATCTGCTTCGCATCAAGTTCCTCCCCTACCAGGAGTTCCAAACCTCGGGGAGACAGCCAATGTTCAGAATGATACAGAGCTGCCCACAGGACCACCCCCACCTCCAATCCTACCTCAAATCCAACCTCGGTTATCAAAAACACCCACCAACCTACCGGACTCTCCCTTTGAGTTCGAGACGGATCCCACAGCACTGAAGTTGAGCAAGCTTGAAAAGCTGTTCAAGAAATCCCAGGGAGTCAAGACCATCCCTGACATTGAAGATGGATACACGGACACAGCTGTGACATTGCCAGACAGGTTCAAGATGCCTCACATCGACCGTTTTGACGGGTCAGGAGATCCCATGGTCCACCTGAGTTTGTTTTCAGATGTTCTGCGCCCGATGGGCTTGACAAGATTACGAAGCTCTCCTCTTTAGCAGACCACCGGTATCGCGCCATCCGGGTACACCAAATTAGAGGACTCAGTGAAACGAAGCTGGGAGGAGATGTCCGAGGCCTTCGTCACACAATATTCATACAATACCCAGATCGAGATCACAACCCGTGATCTTGAGACAACCAGGCAAGAGCCAAAAGAGGGCTTCTCTGACTTTGTAACCCATTGGAGAGCCAAAGCTTCTTCGATGACCACCAGGCCGGTCGACAAGGACCAGATATGGATGATTGTGCGCAATCTCCAACCCAGGCTGATGTAGAAGATGATTGTCCTCCCCCTACCCACCTTTGTAGACCTCCATGAGATTGGGGTACAAATCGAGGATGCTATAAAGCAGGGCCTCATTGACCAGGAGAAGGAGCAGCCCAGGAGGGCGTTTACCCGCAGTTCGAATGTGACCACCAGTGGTGATGCAACTGCAAGACCTTCTGAAGTGGGCATGGTCACCAACACCACATCACAAAAAGCTACCCCATTCACCGGTGCGTCCGGAAGTAGCTCACAGAAAACCAAATATCCACCTCGAGTCAAGAGGCTTTTCACCCCACTTCATATGCCTTTGTCAAAGGCTCTAGAGGTCTTAATCCGGAAAGGACATTTGAAACCATTGGAACAACGGCCTTTACCTGATCCTCTCCCTTCAAAGCATAACCGGACTAAGTACTGTGCCTACCATCAACAAACCGGTCATGAGACCGATAGCTGCTTTCATCTGCGCCATGATGTACAAGATTTGTTTGACAACAACGTCATCGCCGCACTTTCGATAAAGTCTATAAATCCTTTGGATCGACAAACTTGGGGATAGTACAAGTATGTGATCGGGGGACAAACCACCTACGGGCAGTGCTCAGTTTACTTCAGATGTGGCGTATGGCACGCACTGTTTTGAGAGTTTGCGAATCTTTGGTTTTGTATGTTACGGCTTGGGTCTTGGTCGATTCTGTCGTTTTGCTTTGAGCTGTCTCTTTGTCTTGAGTCGATCTTTTTGATTAAGTCATCTTGTTGTATCGAGTCGATCTGTTTTGTCAGAGTCGGGTGATTTCGAGGGAGTTACCTCGGACATCACTTGCTTGTTTTGCGTCTGTCTTTTCATTTTGTTTTCAGTCTGTTTCTGCTAGGGAGTCAGTTATGCCAACAGATTTTGAATGGAACAACAGTGATTTTTACACTCTTGTGTTTGCTTCTGCCGTGTGCCAGTTATGCCAGAAATTCTAAATGAGATGGAAGTATTTGACTAAGAACTCTGTCTTTTCTGTGCCTTGAAGTCATTGCATTGGCCGAAGTTTTTCAAAACTTTTTCGAACACTGTGGTGAAAACGAAGAGGAAGGAATTCCTTGGGATTTACAAAAAATTTGATCAATTGAGAGAAAGAGAGGCGTGCTAAGCCCTTAATGAATGAAATAATGCTTGTTAGTGTGAGTACTGAGAAGGACCCTAGCTTTGATCCAGATTGGTCCTACTGCTGTCTTCATTATGACGATTTGTCGCTTTCTTAAAAACTTTCAAAAAATGTTTTGCGCGGTCCTGCGAAGACATGTGTGGAATCGCTCTTGAGATTGTGCAGCCTAGGATCGCTCTCAGCCTCGAGACTCAACCCCTCATTTTCGAACATTGGACTCAAACTCAGAATGTTCAACGGTTAACTACAACGTGAGGCCTGTGAGACCAGATTCAAAGCAGTCCTCGAACAAGAGGCACCAAAGTCAAACCAAGAAGATCAGACCTCATCAGAAGAAGCTTGCAAAGCTAGATCAGAAGCACCCCTCGAACTAGGGGCAAAAAAAATATATCCGATGTGCTCGAAGAGCCAAATGTGGATCTTTCTGCAAATCAATACAACAGCCACTCTCCTAGATACAGAGGGCTTCAATCTCAAAACCATTTGGCATGGACTTGTTATACTTTTACCCTTTGAGAGGCTCGCTGGGCCGAAAACCCGAAAGGGCGGCCCAGACAAAAGTTAGAGCAAAGAAAAGAATGAAGAAAAAGAAAAAGAGAAAAAATGCAAAGATACAAAAAATGCAAAAAAAAAAAAGAGAAAAGAAAAGAAAAATGCAAAAAAGAAGAAGAAAAAGGAATGAAAAAAAAAATAAAAAAAAAAAAGAAAAGAAAGAAGAACAAAGCTCGCAAGGTCGAAAACCTGCAATAGGCGCCTTGGCAAAAGTTAGAGCCTAAAAAGGAGAGGTTAAATACCCGAGTGTACCTTAACCCCGAACTACGTAAGGCCTGATTCCCATCTTTGGGATACGTAGGCAACTTCATTCTGAAGTCCAGCCCTAAAACACTTCAAATTCAGTTGTGTCCATGAAATGCTTTCGATCATCTTTGCCTTCTCTGTATCCGAGAGTTCGGTTGTGATCGTCGCTCTGAAGGATTGATTTCAATACGCTGCGGTGCCATTTAGACAAGGGGCAACTTTCCGTTGCCATTCAATGCACTGCGGTGTCATTTCAAACAAGGGGCAACTTTCCGTTGCCATGCAGTGTCCTTCAGACAAGGGGCAATTTTCCATGGCTATGGGTCCGAGGTTGTGCATCTCAAAGAGTTGGTTCCCTGCTTGTTGAGCGATGGCCGTTTGCAAAAACAGTTTTTGAGAATTTTTACTGAGGTTGACTATTCTCTCAAAAATCATTCCATTTTTCCAAAACTGGACCATTTTCTTGGACCCAAAAAAGGAAAATTTTCAGTGCTTACAACCTGACTTGCATGATTTCAAATCAAAAATCGAATAAGCATGTTAATCTAACTTTCATGTTGGTCAAAATTGTTTTAAAACAAAAAATGGTCGAAATGATGAACTAGGGGCACAGTTGAGTCAGGCTTCCTGTCTTTCCCCCATTTTCAACATACTTGCCAAGAAAGGCACTCTACCTGCCAGAAGAGGGCACAACTGAAGTTAGCAAAAAGGGCTGAAAGCTCTCCCGTCCTCCAAGCAGCGAGGTATCAAGCCATGTGCGAAGCATAAATTGGAATGGGGCGAGATGTTCCACTTCCTCATCTGGACAGATCTAACCACGTCCAAACTCCCCAGCAGGGCATCATCAACCGATGTTAGCTGCAGATTTGCTACACACCCAGTTGTGGCACAACCTCTCTGTGGGAAAGTTCACTGCTGTGTGCGGAAGAAAAAGAATCTAGCAGAATGCTAGGGGCAAGAGCCCGCAACTTCTTGTCTATCTACCAACCACTCTGGGGAGGGATAAAAAATGAGAGATTAAAGAATAGAGAGATGTGCGTTGAGAGAAAAAGTGAGAAAAGGGCTTTTTCAGAAAAACAGAGCTTGAGGGCCGAGTGATGTGAGAATCACAAATGAGAAAGGGTGGGAAATAATACCCGGTGAAACAGGCTCCTTGTGCACATTTGAGTCTTGTGTTTTGTTTTGTCTGCCTCGATTCTTGTTTTGAGTCGTTTCGAGTGTCAATAGATGTGTTTAGGTTGTTTACCTTTGTTTTTGTTTGTTGAGTCTTTTCCGCTGTGTTCAGTCGTAGGCTCAATACCCAGTTAAGAACTTGTTTCTTAATTTCAAAAAAAAAGAAATCAAATCATCTTGTGCTCAGAGTGCCGTGCCATTCTCCACATTTGTGCAAAACAGATTCGTTCTTTCATAAAACTGCAGGGCCCACCCCCGATAAGTGTGAACAGTAAAACCAGGACCTATTTGAAGCTATGTGGTTCCGGATTGCAAAGTAAAAGCAAAAGAGGAAAACATCGGGTATCTGAGTTCGTTTCAACTTCAGTAAATTCCGAGATTGTATTCCGGATGTACCTCTTCAAGTCTTGCCAATGAGGTGCTTTCTAAAGCGCCACTTTGTCCTCTTATTGCTTTCCTTAAGCATCATGCATTGTAATGCATTGTACCTATCAAGTTTCTTTCTCATTCATGCACGATATTGTATGTACGGTTCCTTCAAAGAAGTTCCGTTCGAGATCATTCACTTAGTGTATCAATCACGCTTCATTCATTTCGTATATCTATTGCACATATTCTCATTTAGTGTATCAATCACACTTCATTCATTTCGTATATCTATTGCACATATTCTCATTTAGTGTATCAATCACACTTCGTTCACTTTGTGTATCAATCACACTCTATTTGCTTCATGTATCTATCACATGTTTACTTAGTGTATCAATCACACTTCTCTCATTTTGTGTATCAATCACACACATTCTCATTTTATGTATCTATCACACCCATTCTCACTTTAGTGTATCAATCACACACTTTATTGCGTTCAGTGTATCAATCACACACTTTATTGCAAATGTCTCAATCACACACTTCATTGCATTCAGTGTATCAATCACACACTTCATTTCATTTAGTGTATCAACCACACACTTCATTACATTCCGTGTATCAATCACACTCTCTTCACTTATTGTATCAATCACACTTCTTTCATTTTATGTATCTATCACACACATGTTCACTTCAATTACTTTAGTGTATCCATCACACTTCATTACCTTTTGTGTATCTATCACGCACATACCCACTTTATTCCCTTAGTGTATCAATCACACTTCATACATTCAGTATATCCATCATACTTGTTCACTGAGTGCATCTATCACACTTCGTGTTCACCTTCAGTATATCCATCATACTTGTTCACTAAGTGCATCTATCACACTTCGTGTTCACTTTCAGTATATCCATCATACTTGTTCACTAAGTGCATCTATCACACTTCGTGTTCACTTTCAGTATATTCATCATACTTGTTCACTAAGTGCATCTATCACACTTTGTGTTCACCTTCAGTATATCCATCATACTTGTTCACTAAGTGCATCTATCACACTTTGTGTTCATTTTTAGTATATCAATCATACTCCTGTTCACTAAGTGCATCCATCACACTTCGTGTTCACCTTTAGTATATCAATCATACTTGTTCACTTAGTGCATCTATCACACTTTGTGTTTGCCTTTTGTGTATCCATCACACTCATTCACTTAGTGCATCTATCACACTTTGTGTTCACCCTTTGTGTATCCATCACACTGTGCTCACTGCACTCAGCTACTGTATCTATCACATTATGCTTCATGTAGTGTATCTATCACGTGCTCACTTTGTGTATCAATCACACACGCTTACTTTGTGTATCAATCACACGCTCGCTTTGTGTATCAATCACACACTTTCTCTTTATGCATCTATCACACTATGCTCATCTTGTGTATCCATCACACTTTGCTTCATACAGTGTATCCATCACACTGCACTCACCTTGTGTATCCATCACGCTTTACTTCATAGAGTGCATCCATCACACTCGCTTCACTTTGTGTATCTACCACACACGTTCACTTTTTGTATCTATCACATGCTCCCTTTGTATATCCACCACACACATTCGCTTTCGCTTAGTGTATCTATCACATATTTGCTTAGTGTATCCATCACACTTGTTTCGCTTAGTGTATCTGTCACACTTTGCTTCACTTAGTGTATCAATCACATTTTATTCATATAGTGTATCCATCACACTCTCTTCACTTTGGTGTAATCATCACACATGTTTGTCCACTTAGTGTATCCATCACACTTTGTTCACTTTTGTGTATCTAATGCACATGTTTGTGAGAATTGCATAATTCTCTTACATCCTTTCTGCATGAGATGTAGGTTGGTTCACGTTTACTTGCTTGCATAGCATTCGTTTAAAATGCTGCATTTATTTTGCATAATTGCTTCACCACAGCATCCTTTGCATGATCATAAGTTATGCACTTGCATTGTGCGTCACTTTGCATCTTGCCCCTGAACTACGCTGGTTTGATTCCTTGCAAAGGGATACGTAGGCAGCCTGCGAGCACAACCACTTATTCATTTGTATTTTTGTTTGTCCAAGTCTTCAGCCTCGTCAAAAATGGGTCGTCTCTGGGCTTTGACACTCACTCCCGTCATTGTTATGACTTACGAGTTCTGTCAAAGAGGGACAACTGTAGACACCCCATTTTTGACCGCCCTCAAGACTTGGGCATTACTGATGGTTTACCTGGCGGAGAAAGGTGTGCAGGGCAAAGATCCAATTTCTTCGGCAAGGAGAGAGGCAAATCTCAACTTCACACCCCATTTTGGACCAAAGCTATTTTGGATGGTTTTTCGATCTTAAAACCCTCTCTTTCAAAACATTTTTGAAATAAAGTTTCTACAATGTTCCGAGGCTCACATTTTGTCAAACGTTGCGCTTTTCGGTAAACCGAGCAAGGACAAAGTGGAAATGAATGAGAGAGAGATGAAATCTTTGAAAAATCTTTCAAAACACCTTTCTTAGGGGTTTGAAGTTGAAGAAAAGAGGAGAAGAGGGGAGAAACCAAGTTGGAGAAGAAGATAGGCAAGAATCGCTAAGAGAGGGACGAGCAGTCCTTGCTAAATCAAGCTTATTTGTCTATACACTTGGATTTAAGTTATGAGGCTACCACCATTGGAAAGAAGACTTGCGGGGCTTCATTTTTTATACAAGAATCTCTTAAACCCGAGTCCGGATGGCGGAGATATGATTGGTTGAAGTTGGGCATCATCCCGGTTGGACCGAAACTGAGCAACCTTCACCAAAACAAGCATAACTTTCTTCACAGTTGGAATTTTAACACAAGGTTTGCGGCATTGGAAAGATTACTTCCGGGGCTTCAATTTTGACACAAGAATGACCTGAAAAGGAGTTCATATGAAGAAGTTATGCCCGTTTGAAGTTGGACCTGCAGAGTAGATTTTTCCTGCCGACCGGCCAGAACAGAGTGCCGACCGGCCAGAAAAGAGGGCCGACCGACCAAGTTTGCTAGCCGACGACCTTCCGGAGTATTCTACAGATTGAATGGAGGACAGCTGTGCCAGCTGGAGGGTACAGACTGGATCCTCCATACACGTGTATGGAGGATCTTGGCTCTTAGTTTTGAAGCTTCTAAGAGAAGTCTTACTCCCTTGGCTCTATAAAGCAAGCCCTCCTCTTCCATAATTAGGGTTCTCAAATTCCAGAGGAGACATACACTCTCCCCCATTGTATCTCTCCATTTTAGCCTCAAAGTATAAGGTTCTTGGCTCCATTCCTACACCAACACCTAGCACCACCCCACCACCTCCATTCCAGAAGCTTGGAGGGTCTTCTCAGAGGCTTGGAGGCACCATTTCTCAGTTCAAAAGGCAGCCAAGGAGTAGTCTTCAAGGGTAAGTTCATTTCCCCTCTCTTTTGGCCTTATTTTGTACCATTGCTTAGCCCCATTTGCTTTCTGTTTTGAGCTCTGACCAAAACTTAAAAAGTCATTTTCCTGAGCCATTCTTCATGTTTGTTTAAGGGCTCAACCCTGTTTGAGCCCCCCATTTGGTACTTGCTTCAATACCCTCTTAAATGTCATAATCTTGCATGATATTTATAGCCTATGTGTGATCTGTTTTTGAGCATGATATAAACGGTGGGTTGGCCTATTTTGAGCCCCTCTACAACATTGTAGAAGGGATCAACACTGTTGGGGGCCTCCATATGGCACTTACCATTATACCCCTCTTTGGCCCCCATTTTTGCATGCTTTGTTGGCCTGTCTTGCTTCTGTTTTTAGGCCATCATCAGAACTGAAAATGGCCATATTTTGACCTTCTTGGCATATCTCATTAAGGGTCTTTGGCTGTTTGGTGAATTCTTTGTATACCTCATGTTATAGCCTCTTGTTGGCCTATTTCTTGCATTGCATTTTGAGCATATTTGTATATTGTTTTGGGGCTTTTCATCTACTGTGAGTAGTCATATTTTTGGTCCCTCATCAGTGTTGTAGAAGGGTCTTTTTCCATTCGGGCTTTTCGTCTACCACTTGCTTCATGACCTCCCTTGCGGAGCCATTTTTGTATGCCATTTTAACCCTACTCGTGATTGCTGTTTGGCCATGTTTTGTACTGTAAAAATGCTTGTCTCGGGGCTTCCTTGCTTCTGTATTTTCATGTCATGTTCAAATTATGCATGTATTGTATAGCTGTAAGCCATTTCGTGCACTAATCTTGCATTTCGGGTCCGTTTCATGCACTTAGTGTCATTTCGCTATGTTTCGGGGCTGTTTTGCATCATTTATCGCCTCTGAAATTCACATGCTTGCATGCCATCTTGCATCCCTTGCCATGCCTTATTAGAGTGGCATTTGATGCCTTAGGTTTGGTCCTCGGTTTGCGTGCATGCGTGCACGCATTTTGAGTGTATCATTTTGCCATGGCCACTGATTGTGGCATGCTTGCGAGCCATCCATGTTAGTTTAAGTCCATCGTTGCATGTTGTTGCATGCCTTGTTTGCTTACATGTTTAGGTTGCGTGTCTAGCCTACTTTGCTCCTTTGCATGCCCATGTTGCATACTAGATCACATGCCTAGGTTGCATCGCATTGGCATGCATGCCTTGCCTCTTGATCAAGTGATAGAGGTTGGGCTTTTTGTGTTTGTTTGGTTTGCATGACATTTGAAATCAAAGTTGCTAACTTGACTTTTGGGCCATCATGCATTGAAACGCGTGATTGATGGTCCGGGGGTCGAGGGCCATGCTCCCTTGAGTCCATTGCATGATAGGGAGTGTGTCCATGCACATATTTGCTTGAAATTCCATGCCATGCACTGTCTGTCTGCTGTTGCTATCAAACTGTCCTCTGCAGGAATTTTGTGCCGACCGGCAGTATAGAGTGCCGACCGGCACTTTATGGGTAGCCGATAACCTCTCAAGCAGCCGGTGATCATTTTACATGGCCGGTGGCCATTCCATCCAGCCGGTGGTGTACAAAAGCATGCAAGGAAGGTGTTCTGAGACTTTGGCAATTTTTGGAGAGACAGGGCAGCAAGAACAGAGGCAACAGTACTATGGTACGGGTTTTCCAAGCAAGTCGGATTCGAGCATGCATCATTCACGCGTCCCGAGGCGGGGCTGCGGCCTCTTCTATTCTGCATTTAATTTATTAATTAAATTATAAATTTTGTAATAATTTATTATGTATTTGGACTGTATTATTTTGGGACTGTATATTCTTTTGGTCCCTCCGAGCGAGAGCGAATCTGTAATAAGTGTGGGTGAGTGGTGTGTATGTCCTCCAACCCGCATTTCTTTCTCCATTTTATTTACCTGCTTATGATGGTAGATTAGGGCACGTTTATTTTTAGCATACCTCATGCTATGCATGCATGCATCCATGCATTTGTTTACATGCACCGGGCTCGGTACATCATACAAATTGCGTTATATTTTCGATTCCAAGTTGAATACGTGTATCGAATGACTGCATTTCACATGCCATCTTTAGGGTTAGCCGAGCCTACTCTAAATTGCATCTTCGCCTGTGTTGCATTAGCCATTTAACATGAACTAGGTCATGCATGTTTGCTAACTAGTTTCTTGTTTTGGCACGGAGTACGGCGTAAGTATTTATGCTTTAACATATCGCATGCGTGTGGATGTTAACATAACAGTATGCTTACCATGCGGCTAAGTGCTTATATGAGATAAACTGTTTGAATGTCTGTGGGTGGAGGTTGGATTGCTTGAGTTGGGAAAACTCATTGAAATCCGTGTTTTGGCCTACTTGCGAGTAGCAAATTCCGAAGCATTTTCAAAACAAACGGATATGCAATGATTATTTCCAAATTATGCAATCTAGTCTATACTTGTTTGCTGCGCGCACAACATAGTAATTCTAGGCTAATAATTGGAATAAGAACGCATAAAGTTTTTAAAACCGGATATCATGGTTAGTAGAGGCCTTCTTGAAGGCGAAAGGGGTGCTCATAGCTGACCTTCCCCGATCGTACCCAAGCTCCCGAGCCAAGACCACTTTGGTGATGACGGACATGTGGCCTTCGGCACCGAGTCAGGGTTTCCTAAATTTCCCATTTTAAAATATTTAGGTGGCGACTCTGTATCTGGCAAAGCAGTCCATGTTTGGCACTACTTTTCAAAAAAATCTGTTTTCTCAAACGATTTGCCAGAGTTGGACTCTTTGGTTCAAATTACGAACCGCAACAAACAAAAACAAAACAGGGGAGTCCGAACTGTAGAGTGAGGCCCACGGGCGCGTCTACAGATGTTCATGCAATTGGCATGAATTTGGCATTTGTGGCATCGCTGAACCAAGCCAATACAATCCTCCTCCATACTAGACCAGTAGTAACCTTCCCTGAGAATCTTCCGGGCTAACATTACTTCGTTCATGTGCACTCCGTACTCTCCTCTATGGACGGCCTCCATTAGGTACTTTGATTCATCTTCTTCGACATATAACTTGTGCATTCCCAGATGGCCTCTTTTATACAATTTACCTCCGTAGATAATAAATTGGACGACCATTCGCCGTATTCCCTTTTTGTCCTTGGCATTTGCCCCTGGTAGATAAATCTCATTTTCCAAGAAGTTCCAAATATCGTAGTACCAAGGGTTTTGTCTTGTGCTTCATCTATTGCGGTGATAATTTCATAAGCCGGCGCGTATTTCTGCTCGATGATAATTGGACGCATCCGGACTTCAAGTGGGATATCTACCATAGAAGATAGAATTGCTAAAGCATCAACAAACCTATTGTTCTCTCTCAGTAGATGCGTAAAAGTTAGCTTTTAAAACCCAGGAATCAAAACGTCCAAGATCTGGTAGTAAACCTTCATCTTTTCTTCTTTGACTTTCCAGTGTCCATTTTCTTGAAAAACAACTAAGTTCGAGTCCCCGATGACATCCAACGTTTTTGCCCCTAATTCCAGGGCGACTTCGAAACCAGCGATACACGCTTCATATTCTGCTTCGTTGTTGGGCACCTTGAACCGGAGTTTGAAGGCTAAAAGTATATGGGAGTCGTTGGGTCCTATCAGCAACACACCTATTCCATAACTGTACTTGCAGAATGGCTTCATTTGGAAACAAGTATTCCACTGCCTCATCCCCTTCTACCAGGTGGTCTGCCAAGAACTCCGCTATAACTCTTTTCTTAACCGACTTGTGGGTGACATATTTGAGGTCAAATTCAAAGAGGAGAAGCAACCAACAGACTAGCCTACCCGTAAGCGCTGGTTTCTCAAAGAGATATTTGATGGGATCTAATCTCAAAACCAGGATTACAAAGTGGGCTAACAAGTAGTGCCTCAACTTCCTGGTAGCCTATACCAAGGCTCGGCAAGCTTTCTCTAACGGAGTATAGTGGGTCTCGTAATCCAGCATCTTCTTCCTCAAGTAGTAGATAGCTTTCTCCACCCTATCTTTAGATTCTTGAGCAAGCATGCATCCTATGGTAGTGTCTGTTATTGATAGGTACATAATCAAAGGCTTTCCTGGCTCTGGTGGCGATAACATAGGCGGATTCTGGAGGTACTGCTTAACCTGCTCAAAAGCAAATTGACATCGATCATCCCATTGGAATTTCTTCCCTTTCTTCAAGAGACCAAATAGTGGTTCACAAGCCAAGGTTAATTTGGAAATAAACTATCTTATGAATTGCACTTTACCTAGAAAGCCTCACACCTCCTTCTCAGTCCTTGATGGTGGCATTTCTAGAATGGCCTTGATTTTGGAAGAATCTACTGCGATGCCCCCCTGTGTGATCAAAAAGCCTAGCATTTTCCCTACTATTACACCAAAGGTACATTTCTGCGGGTTCAACCTCAACTTGTATTCTCTGATCCGTTAAAAGAATTTCTCCAAGGCGGTATAGTGGCCCTCTCTTTGTTTGTACTTGACAATCATGTCGTCCACGTACACCTCGACCTCTTTATGGATCATATCATGCTGAATAGTGGTCGCAGCCCTCTGATAGGTAGCCCTGCATTCTTTAGCCCAAACAGCATAACCCGGTAGCAGTATGTCCCCCACGGCATAGGGAATGCGGTTTTCTTTCTGTCCTCGGGCACCATCAGAATTTGGTTATACTCGGAACCCATCGATAAGGATAGCAATGCATGGCCTGCAGTGACATCCACTAACTCATTGATGTGCGGCAGAGAAAAGTCATCCTTTAGACTGGCTCTGTTCAAGTCTCGGAAGTCTACACATACCCGGAATCTGCTATCATTTTTCGGCACTAGGATGATGTTGGCCAACCAAGTCGGATACTTAGATACTAACAAGAAACCTGCATCGATCTGCTTGGTGACTTTTTCCTTGATTTTTAACGCCCAATCCAGATGGACTCTACACAGCTTCTGCTTGACGAGTCGAGCCTCGAGGTCAAGAGGGATCCGATGCTATACAATCTCAGGATCGATTCCAGGCATGTCTTTGTAGGACCACACGAAAATATCTTTGAAATCTTTTAATAAAGTGACTAAGCGCTCGCGCTCCTCCAAAGACAACGTGGACCTGATCTGGACCAGACACGGATCCTTCTCAGTACCCACATTAACATCAATGATTTCATCAGAACAAGGTTTAACAAACCTTTCATCCTCTCGATTAATCAAGTTTTTCAAAACCAAATGAATTCCTTCCTCTTCATTTTCATTAAAATTCTAAAAACCTTGGTCAATACAATAAATAAGCGGCATAGAGAAGTACTCAGAATCGGTAGCATTCTCATTCGTAAGATACAGATCTTCAGTTACAACCGACTCGAAAGCAAAAGAAAAAGAGGACCTGGACAAGACCTTGGCATCTACGTTATCACCCCCGAGAATACCAGACTTAGACTCAGAAGAACCAGAATCTGATTCCGACTTCACAGATTCAGTGAAATCAGATTCTAGCTCATCACCTGACTCAGAACTAGGCAGACAACCCTCCTCCAACTGCCAGATAAGATATGGTGCTTCTAATACATCCAAAATGCTATTGGACGGGTTCATACCTGGTTGATCCCCAATTATGGAGATGGTAAGGTTATCCCTCCAAGTTTTCTGAGTCAGCTACAAGATCTATAAGGAGACATGCCAATGTTGCCCTTACTCCAAGTTCGCTATTGTCCGAGTCACTTTCTATGCTCTGTTCAACTTCAATACTTGGTTCAACCTTTTCCTCGGGTTCACTATCTTGCAACTGCAGGTCAAAGAAGATTTCGAACCCAGGGACACGCTGCTTCGTGGAATTCATCTAGGGCTCGGGAAAGCCACGAAAAGGGAAATCTTCTCCCTTCCGAACAAAGCGGTGATTCAACGTTCCCTGGATTGGCCTGTAGATGAGCTCATAGTGTTTCCCAGCCTACTTGGCTCTGGCTCTGGCTCTATCTCTAATTTCTTTTACTTTCCTGATCCAGTCCTCTTTGGTGGGTACATAGCGCAGACCAAAAGCATATGGATTGTGTGGTACATCTGTCAATGCTGTGACACCTTTCTGACCATTTCTTCCAAGTCCCATTCCTGGCACATGCAGCAGCTTGTTCATGAAATAGACAGACCGGGCGCTGACATACATACCCTCATCTGCGGCCAAAATAGTCTGCACTCCTCGGGCCTCAACCAAAGTGAACCCTAAGAGGAATACATCCTCCTTGCCATGAGTGATTTCCAACACTGGTGTAGTTACCTTTGGCAGGGGATGGATGGATGAATTCCTGAAAACAATCGTCACTCCTTTCCCGTGAAGGTATTTCAACATTTATTGGCTTTAAAGAAGGGTGAACCACCCCTCAACCTTTATTGGCTTTAAAACCCAAGTTTCAACCCAAAAATATAGATTTTTTATAGCCCAAAAACAGTTGGAAACCAACAAGAAAAATAGTAAATAAAGCAAGTAAAGAGACACAGCTTTATACCTCTTGAAAATAAGACCATTTCTAGGCAATAAAACAAAGCAAACACACCCTCAAGAGCTCAAACAAGGCTCAAAGATACCTCAACTCAAAGATGGAGAGGTTTGGGTAGGAGTGTATAGGTAAAGGTGAAAGATATGCTGGCAAAGGTTAAGAAATTTGCAAGAGAGAGAGAATTGTAGAGAGAAAGGAAAAATTTTGCTCCCAAAATTTTTTTAACCCCATGGCAAGAAGGGAGGCTCTCTATATATAGAGGAACATGCAATTCCCTCAAAAACATCCAACCATACACGTGGAAGCAGATGCTTGCATCTGTGCAAACAGCTGGCACAACTGTCACAAAATATCTGTAGACCACATTGGTGGCCAGCAACCAAAAGCAATGGCTGACAGCCCATAACAGTGGCCGGCAGGCCACCAGAGGTTGTAGGCTTGAAAATCCAAGGTTTTGGTCCAAAAACAAGGCAACAAGGGTATAGGATTTGAAAGGCTCAAAGCTGTGGCATTCCGCTGAGGACTTCGAGCACTTGACAAGCATATGCACTCATCATTGGGTGTGCAAGCAATGACGTCCATGTCGTAAGGGCCGTCAAAAATAGGGTGTCTACACACTCCCTCCTTAGGTCATCCCTCCTCATCGATCCTTTTTCTCACCATCGCTTTCCTTCTAATCTCCTTTCTCTGTCGCTTTTCACCGTCGCCTCATTGTAACCTAGCCATCCCCGTCGAGCTTAGAAACCCCAACCCCATTACCCACTCCTTCTACCACTATGTGAGAGTGAGAGAGAGAGAGAGAGAGAGAGAGAGAGAGAGCCTTAGGGTGTGGTCATTTGTGATTGTTGCAGCAATGCGATGACAAAAGATTGGTGGTTGTGGCAATAATGGGTTCTAAAGGTGGTGGTCGTAACGGATGGATGATGCTACGGCGATGAAGGGCTATGCAATGGTGATTAGAGAGGTGTCAATAGTAGCTGAAAGGTCACTACCAGAGATGGTGGAAATATGTAGAATTAGGGTTAGGGTTTAGGAAATTAGGGTTAGAGATGAGGGTAGAAATGAAATTTTATGTTTGGACAAAACTGAAATAAAAAAAAAAAAAATGAAAGAGAATGAGGTCCTAAGAAAATAGGTAGATGCTAATATTAATCTTCTAAATTAAAATTTAACTTTCTAGAAACTTTTAGGATATATTTTTACTATCTTTTTCAAAACCAAGATTAATTTACAAGAGCGGTGTTACAAATGTTGAAAATCTCATTCGCCAAAGTCAGCAATGTCAAATAAAATGTTTATTGACTTTAGTAACCTAGATTTTTGGTCTTTGTATACTTTTCAATTTAAAAATAGGACTTGGATCCTTCCAGTCTAGATCATTGGTGGGTATTAGGGTTTTGATAATCTAAATAATTTACTTTGTTGATTTATTTAGGATTTTTTATTGATAAATCTCATTTAGAGGTGTTCTAACCCAATAAGTCCACTAAGGAAAATTATAACTTAGTTAGTCCTATGTATTTATACTTTTATTCCATGAGGTCCTTTTTTCTTGATTTATATTGTTTGTTGGACTATTATACCCTTTTGTCTATTGTTGATATGTATTACCTAAAAAAAGGATATACACATTTTCTTTTTGTTGCTACCTCTATTTTGGTAGTTACCATTATTCACGTTTTTCTTTTTGATCATTTTCATTCACATTTGTAGTATTATTTCATTGTGCTAGGGTTTGAAACTCTCTATTTGGTAGGATTTAGAAACTCTATTTTACACATAGTGGTGAAACAATATTATATTCCTCTATTGTTACGGCGAAACTTTATGTTTCTCTATTGTCACTTTGTGTTCGAAGTTCTGCGTTCGTCCATTGTTGCTTTATGTTCGAAACTCTATATTTCTTCATTGTTGTAAGTAGAAACTCTGTTTATGTTCAGTGAATTTTGTTACAACCATATTATTCGAAGGTGGGTTTGGTTTGATTTAGATTGATAGAATGATGAAATTGCATAGATTATTAATGATATTGATAATGATAAAGATGATGATGAAGATGATGATGTGGGTGATATTTTTTTGTTTTTAGATTGATTCGGTTATTTATTTATTTATTTATTGATTTCTAATTCTATTACTGCCATTGTTTTTATTTATTTTTTTTTGTCAATCAGTATGAATGCTCACATTTCACATTGTTTGAAAGTCTGAGAAATAAGTGTCGAAATATAAATATGGACATAATTATATATTTTGTAAGATATGAATATTCACATATCATTGGTTATTTGTTAATATACTTGTTTGAACAATCTTTTTTTTTTTACCATTAAACAATTGAAATAATTATTTTTTTCTTTCAATTTTGTTTCATGTTGCAGTGTGAATGTTCATATTGATATGAATTTAGTTTTTCTAAGGTTAGTTGTATGTTAATTGTAAATTGTGAACATTCATATTGTATTTTGGTATGAGTTTTGTTTTGAAATTTTTTTTTTTAAGTTAGTTGTATTTTGTAGTTTTTTTTACTATACTTGTCAGTTGAACAATCATTTTTGTTACCATTGAACAATCGAAATAGTCGATTTTCACTTTTTTTTCAATTTTATTTTATACTTTCACATTGTAGTGTGAATGTTCACATTGGTATGAGTTTTTTTTTTTTAAAAAAAAAAAAAAAACTAATTGTATATTAATTGTAAATTGTGAAAATTCACATTGTATTTTGGTAGAAGTTTTGTTTTTTAGAAAGTTAATTGTGTGTTTATTATTTTTGTTACTATACTTGTTAGTTGAACAATCATTTTTGTTACCATTGAACAATTGAAATAGTTGATTTTCACTTTTCTCACTTTTATTTTATATTTTCACGTTGTAGTGTAAATATTTACGTTGATATGAGTTATTTTTTTAAGGCTAGGTGTATGTTAATTATAAATTATAACTATTCACATTATATTTTGGTATAAATTTTATTTTTTTGAAGGTTAGTTGTATGTTTGTTGTTTATTGTGAACATTCATATTGTACTTTAGTATGTGTTTTATTTTTTCCAAAATTAGTTGTATGTTAGTTGTTTATTGTGAACTTTCACATTGTATTTTGATCTTCATTTAGAATTTTTTGTTATATTATTTTTAAAATTTTCAAATTATAAAAGGATTCAAAATTCATAATTTGAGATTTTCTCGTGAAATGCAAGAGAGATTTTCTCCTTAGAATAAATGAGATATTTTCTCCATAGAATAAGAGAAGTATTTTCTTTATAGAATGGGGGAGAGATTTTCTCCTTAAAACGAGAAAATATTGTTATGTATTAATTTCAAAATGGAAACATATGCAAAAAATTAGAAAAGATTATTTGGTCATATTACATGAAATATGACTTAATGGAATACTCAAAAAGAATATGGGTTAGACGGAATAAAATATCTAGAAAGAAGATTTACCAAAAACTAACCCTAATGTATATCATCCATAAAAGAAATTAGATTAATCCAATAATGGTAGTCTATTTAACTACTCACATTTATCTCGAAAAAAATTGAACGCAAATGTGCTTTTTAAAATAAATTATTTATTTTTTAGTGACAAATGTCATAAATTGAATAAGCTTTGAATGTCAAATCGATCTAATTTTTTGGATAAATTATAAACACACCCCTTGAAGTTTCCTTAAATTACAAATTACCCCTGTAATTTTAGAACTTACATTATGTCCATAAGGTTTCTAATTTCATAACAAATATGTTCTTTTATTAATAAATTATCAAATTAATTAACAGTTTTTAATAATGTTAAAATTTTATTTCAATTAATAATTCAGATAATTTTATTATTGTATAGATGAACAGTTAGAAATTTCACTTTTTCAATTAATTTTGTTAAATAAAAAATTCTGATAAGGAGGTATTTGTAATTTTTCAAACCACAGGGAACAATTCGTATTTTAAATAAATCTTAAGGGTGTATTTATAATTTATCATTTTTTTATATGAATAATATATACGAAAGACTCGATAACATAAATAACTTAAATTGTCAAAATAAGATCGGTAATGAATCTTTTCTCTTTTTTTTTTTCTTTTTTTCTTTTTTGAACTCCCAAACTTTCAATTAAAGAGGAAATTAGGATACATCAGAGTTGAGTATGGAGACAAGAGCTGCAGCTGGGCATACAACCCAATTTATAGGTAAAGACTTAGAAAGACAAGACTTTGCAACCTAGCGTGTTGCACCAATGTTGTTTTGTCTGGTTCAGGAAAACAAAATAGAATTTGGAGAAGCAAAAGCTCTAATATCCATAATAACAGCACTATACTCCCATGGTGGAACTGTTTCAGAAATGCAAAGAGAGATCACCATTTTGTTGTCACTTTCGATTTCCACTTGTGAGAGATTGAGGGCTTGAGCCATGAGACACGCCATACGCACTGCATGTGCCTCGGCTTGTGCTGCAAAGGAAGCCACAATAGACTTAGCACAACCATCCAATAGGTTGCCCTTTGAGTCTCTAAGAATCACAGCCAGTGCAGCTGATGAAGAGTGCTGACAAAAAGCTGCAGCACAGTTGATTTTGACCCTACTATGGGAAGCTGGTTGCCAACTTAAACGGGGTTTATGGTTAGGGATGGCTAAGGCCTGGTTGGAAGGGTTGAGATGGCTAGTCAAGCATCTTGTTTCTTCTAGAAATGAGTGATCTTTTGCAAAGTGACATGAGGGTTCACCGCTTGATGGTTAAAGACAAAATCATTTCTAGATTTCCATATGAACGAGGCAACAATAGCAACTATATTGATGAGGCGTTTGGATTCATTCTTCGGAGTACCACCTTGCAACAGATCGTTGGTCCACTTGGTCACATTTCTTATCAAGCCTTGATCCACTCGTATATTTAAGGTGCTGCCAAACCAAACAGCCTTGGTCCAAGGACAATCAAACAGAAGATGTTCCACGGATTCACCACATTTCCTGCAAATAGGACATTCACCTGAAGATGCACACTTGTGCCTAAACAAACCCAGCTTGGTGGTCAACAAATTATTGCAGATTTTCCACCAAAAGTGTCAGATTTTAGGTGGAACATCAAGAGTCCAAATTGAACTCCAAAAATCTGTGCCAAGGGTGAGAGATCCCGAAGGTTTGTTAGAAACATTGGAATTGTGGCAGATCTATTTGACTAGGACATAGCCTGACTTGACTGAATAAACTCCCGATGGAGTGTGGTGCCATATTAAAAACTCATCTCTATTGACCGCTGCAATTGGGATGGCAAGAATAGCCTATAAATCTTCTTTCGAGAGCCACTCGGTAGGAAGTGCACGGCTCCAGGTTTTACGAGTGGGATCAATGACTTCAACAACTTTTTGAACGTTGCAGATAGATGGTTTAGGTGAAGCGTTTTTGAAATCTTTGGTAGAGGGTACCAAAACTGCGCAAGTTTGCCGTTTTGGATTTGTCACTGGAGCCCATTCTGGAGGAGTTTCCTTCCTTTGAGAAGGCTGGTCCATGCCCAAGATATTCCCTTTCCCTTTGATGCTTGTAAGAAAGTGGAATTTGGAAAGTAGAGGCCTTTATACACACGAGCCCAGAAAGAATTGGGGTTCACAAGGAGGCGCCATCCTTGCTTAGCCAGTAAGGCCTGGTTAAAAGCTTTGAAATCCCTGAAGCCCATACCTCCTCGTTTTTTGGGGGTTGTCATAAGATCCCAACTTGCCCAAGGGATGCCCTTGTTATCTGGATCCCCTTTCCACCAAAAATTTCGAACAAGATAATATTGAACTTAGCACAGAAAGATCTTGGCATTTCAAAACAGGACATAGCATAGGAGGGTAAAGCCTGAACGACAGCTTTGATTAGTGTTTCCTCACCCGCTTAAGATAGAAGCTTTGATTTCCACCCTTGCATTTTGCCCAATGCTTTTTCAATCAGACTCCCAAAAGCTTCAGCTTTAGATCTGTCCCATGAAGAAGGTAGGCCCAAATATTTAGTTGTAAGATTGGCTTGTGAAACACCCAAAGAAGAGCAGATGGAGCTACAGATTGTTGCAGATGCATTGGATGAGAACATCACTCCTGACTTGTCAAAATTGATCATTTGTCCTAAAGCTTCACTGTACATCCTCAAAATGGCCATTATGTTGTGGTATTCATTCTGATTGGCCTTGAGGAAAAGTATAGCATCATCAGCAAAGAAAATGTGAGAGAGGACTGGACAAGTCCTTCTCATTGTCAACCCCGAAATCCCTTGGGTACATAGAGCCCAAGTTATGAGGTTAGAGAACACATCAGCCACTATTAGAAAAAGATAAGGTGAGAGTGGGTTGCCTTGACGAAGTCCACAGGAGGGGATGATAGAAGTGCATTTGGCTCCATTGACAAAAATTGAAAACCTCACTGTTGTGACACATTCTATAACCAAATTCACCCAATTCCCATGAAAGCCCATTTTGAGTAACACAGCTAGCAAAAAGTTCCATTGGATACGGTCATAGGCTTTGTTGAAGTCCAGCTTAAGGGCCATGTTTGCATGCTTTCCCGATTTCTTCTGCTTCAAAAAGTGGAAGGCCTCGTGAGCTATGAGAATGCTATCTTGAATAAGCCTACCGGGGACAAAAGCTGCTTGTTGAGGTGAGATGAAATGCTTCAGAATCTTTTTCAATCGGTAATGAATCTGTAGACCTGAACTATACCCTTCTTCGTTCAAATTATGAACTGGATTGAGGATCCAATCCAACTCCTTAAAAATATATATGATCTTAGTTCCGAACAAAACTTACAAGTTACAGTTAGTGGAATGTTTGGGCTTAAAATGGGTTTGAGTAGCGAATCGGATATACAAAATTTCGGTAGAGCGGGTAATTCGATCCAAATCAAACCGAATTGCATGATTTGTTTTAGCCTTCGTTTGGGAAGTGGGTTGGCTTTTTTGGCTATTTTAGCCTGGGGCTAAAAAGTCTCGTTTGTGAACGGCTTTTGGCTTTTTGTGAGAAAAAGAATGTAATGATTATGAATTGGATGTGATGTTTTGTCTTATTGGGCTAAAAAGCCTATTTTATTTTTTGTGACTAAAATAGTCAAAAAAGTCTAGCTTTTGGCTTCCCAAACGAAGCCTTAGTTTTGTATAGATTCAGTTCAATTTTGGCTTAATAAGGGTCATGTTAACAAGTATCACATGGGCATTTGATAAGGAATAATTACATAATTTCTTTCCCGCACAATCCTCACAAATGAGGTGGCAAGCAAAATTTAAAAAATTAACCCATAACTCCAATTGGTACAGAACTTGCATTATGTCTTGCCACTTCATTTGTGCGGACTGTGGGAGAAGAAATTGTGGGGATGAAACATTTTTCATAAACAAAATTATGATTATCAGATCAACGTAATTTTTTTTTATTTTTATGGATGATATACTTCAAATTATTGAAACGAGATTCATAATGAACCCATACAAAATGATGTCAAGGGTGTGTGTTCAAAATGGATATCTATATTTATTTTATAATTAAATTTTATTAATATTTTTAATTTAAATAATTTAATAGTCCTTTAGGATGAAAAATTATTAAAAGGGTTTAAATAATTTAATAGTCTTTTAAGATGAAAAATAATAATAATAGTTCATATTTATTAGGTTAAGTGGACAGACTTAGACTTGGATATTTTTTTTAAATTAGGTTTGAAATGACTTAGATTAGGTCCAATATTAAGCTGCGCCAAGCTTGGAATGACACCACACTTTTGTTATTATTGGCCTAACCGAACCCGACCTAAGCCGTTATTTGTTCACCCATACATAAAATATGGAGTTATTTATATGTAATGTAATTAAATAGTAAGAATGTAAAATGAATAAAATATTAAGGGACGGAGTTACAAACCTTTATTCCAAACCCAAGTCCAATCTAAAAACATAAACGTTCTTAAAATATTATCTTAACCCGACTTTATAAGCTTCATTTGGGAAGAAAGATTTGAAGTTTTTTTAGTTATTTTAGTTACAAAAAATAAAATAAATTTTTTAATTTAATAAAATAAAATATCACATTCAACTCATAACTATTACATTGTTTTTCTCATAAAAAAATGTAAAAAATCAAAAATTCTTTTCAAATCAAATTTTTTAATCCTAAATTAAAATACTCTAAAAAACAAACCTATTTCCCAAATGAAGCCTAATCTAAAACACCAATCTCAAACCTTGAAAAAATAGAACTCAATTGAGTGTACTTAGTGGGCAGCCGGGGATGCCTACCCCTACTTGACAGGTTATCTATCTACATGACAAAAATAAGCCCTCATCGTTACTCTCTCTCTACATCAAACGACAAACATATATAAGTCTATTTTCCTTTTTCACTTTCTCCATTTTTTTCCTTTTTATAATTAAGTGTTCGAATTAACTTGTGAAAATCTCGATTAATTCAAAATTGTAAAGTTAATAATTGGAATTTTTTTGGATTATTTACCAATAAATTCTACTTTACAAACTATTATACCAAATAGTCCCATTTTTATTCTATTATACCAAATAGTCCTATTTGTGGGTTGATTTAGTCCTTTTTATTTTTTTTTTTTCATTTTTGTTTCAATGTGTGGACGAGAGTGCCCCTTGGGTTAACGTGGCACTGTTTTGATGGATCAAACGTGGTGTACTGTGTGCGTTGTGTATGTGTATCAGTGTGTGTATGTGGGGGTGTGTGTGTGTATCAGTATGTGTGTGTATCAGAGTTGATATACCAAATCCTTCGTGTGTGTGTGCGTTGTGTGTTCTGTGTGTGTATCAGAGTTGATGCCATTACTGTGTGTGTGTGCGTGAGATTCAAGTCGTAGGCCGAGATCTGTCCGCCGTGAGCCATCCACATCGATCCGCTGCCGTCGTCAGCGGCGAAGGCAGAGACGACGCCGTCGGAAGCCGGTCTGACGGTGTGCCTGTGTGAAATGGGGTAAGCCGATCTGGATTGAAACTCATAGATGTGTGTCGTGATCTGGGTCATCGGTTTGGGGAGGGAGTGGATCGAAGAGTTTTCCGAGGCCGACGCAAATGTCACCGCCGGTGACGGAGGAAGGAGCGAGAGGGCTGAGGAGGAGAGAGAGGGCGAACCAAATGTGGAGGAAGGAGGGAGAGGGCGGAGGAGGAGAGAGAGGGCGAACCAGAAGATGATGGGTTTTAGGGGCTCGGATTGGAGAAAGAAGAGAGAGAGGAAGAAGAGTAGGAGAGAGAGAGAGAAGGAGATGAAGAGAGAGGGCTCTACGCTGTGTGTGTGTGTTTTGTGTGTGTGAGTGTGTGTATGCCTGTGTGAACCCCAAACACACCAACCCAGCCCAAAACAAAAAACCCTTACAGCGCTTTGCCATTGTGTGACACCCTCACAATGTATCACATGTAACACACCCAAATGGTTAAATAAGGGTAATTACGTCCCTTACAAATTGAATGGGACTAAACGGTTTAGTAGAATAAAAATGGGACTACTTGGTTCATAAGTTCAAATTTTAGGATTTATTGGTAAATCTCCCAATTTTTTTTCATTAAATAGCAGTTTATCATAACTCTCTATCAATGCTTCAGTAGACAAAAAAAATAATAAAATAAAAAATTGATGATAAATTCAATTTAAAGAGTGTTTAAGGCATTAGATCCAATCAGGGCCGGTCCTGAGATTTAAGAGGTTTAAGGCGAATTTTGAAAATGGGGGCCTCTCTTATATTAAAAAAAAAATTATGAATAAAATGATAAGTTACAAATTTTTTATTTGTTTGTAGTCACAAAAAAGTTTACTTGCACATATAATTATTAAAATTATAAAGAAAACAATTTAATGTAACAAAATTATGGCAAAAAAATTAGGAAAAAATTAGGAAATTAAAACTGATAAAGACGTAGGTAAAAAAACTGGGGCAAAATTATTTATTCCACTAAAATTTAATAGATAAAGAAGGTATAAAAAAAAAAAATAGGGCCCATATATTGTATGTATTGTTCTTCTTGAACCCAAACACTTTTTTTTTTTTAATATATATTTTCATTTTGGGAAACTGACCCAAAGGTCCAAGCCCAACATATCATGCCCCATTTAGCCCCAAAAACAAATTTAATACTCCATTAAGTCCTCAAATTATCAATTAGACGAAAATACCCACAATATATCATCCAATTTACACGCGCGCAACCTTTACCCACGATCATCTCAGTTTGATCAGTACATTGTCACATCTCCGCCGCTCGACTCTGCATTCTCAGTCCTCCATATCTCCATTGTTCGACTCCACTCCCTTTGAAACCTTACCCTAACCACAAAATGGACCCGTTCATCTTCTCCAATCGTCGACTTTTACCAACACAATACCAAGCCGTTCATCTTCTCTAATCGGCGACTCTCAACAACACAAAGAACCATCACCACTCTGAAGAAATTTCATAGTTCCTAACTTTCGATTCACAGAAATGGGAAAAGAAAAGTAACATCTCTCTTCACTTCTTATTTTTCATTCAAATTTGTACATTATTCTTTCATATTTCGTATATACCGTTTCAATAACATTTTCATAAAAAAAAAAAACCGTTGTAAAACACATTTTACATACTTTAAAATGTATAAACCCTCTTTTATATATAATCCCCTGTTTTAAAACATTCTAGTCCCCTGTTTTTAAACATTCTAATCAACTGTTTTTTCACATAAATCCCTATTTTTACACATTCAACCCATTATTTTTATTCTTGTTGTTCTTGCTTCTTCTTCTTGTTAAATATTGGCTTTTCTTCTTCGTATTGCTGCTACATTTCGTTAAATACTTAATCTTCTCATTGTTATTGTTGTTGTTTGCAGAATACCATAGGCTGTTCTTATTGTTGATACTGTTTATAAAAACTGAAACATCAGACAGTTTCATTTCATCACTCTACAAGTAACATATCCAAATTTATTCAAACTAAAAATGAAACTGCAAAATTACACAGTTTAATCACTATTCAAAACAAATAGGTAACTTATTATAAAGTACAAATCAAACTGTCAAATTATACATTTTTGTAACTATTAACAACAAATAGATATAACTTCATATTAAACTGCATATAAAATTGTAAAATTATACAGCTTCGTTACTATACTACTCATGCCTATTGTCGCTTTTATTTTTTCAAACATAGCTATTAAAAGATATTGGAAGAAACAAACCCATATGTCCAAAAATCCAATCAGGGATTTAAGTATCTCCCCTTTTGACAATCCTTCGCCTGTATCCACTGAAATGTCACCAAAATCTTCCCCTCCACAAAAAAAACCCACAAAATAACCATACTACCTATAAGAAAGAGCTCAAGAACTACACCACATGTCACGCCCCAAACCTGCCCCTAAAAGTTTTGGGCATGACCTACTCAGAAACAGACGCTTAACCTGACGTATATATTATATGAGGCCTGAACGGAAGCATTTAAGACAGTAAAGTAACATGCATCACATCCATTGAGCTATGTCTACTATGCCAGAATCACACACAATGCGTTACATGAACAACATACAAGGATCGTATATTCGAGAATTTGCTACATACATACGCATATACAGATCTAGCCTCAAGGGCATATAACAAAAGAATTACATACGAGTCAACTATAGGTTGACATTGACATACAAGTCAAAAGTCTAGTGGACTTCGCAAAATGCCCCAACTTACTAAAATGCTTGGGCACCTCGGGATTGACAAAAGAATGGTGGACATCGGATTGGAGCTGACCTCCAAACTGGTTACCTACAGACACAAACATAATACAGAGTGAGTGAAACTCAGTGAATAAAAGTACTTAAATAATATAAGGTTTAGTTTAAATAATAAAACAGAAACCGCAGAGACACAAGACTGATTACATCCCGGAATTATTTCCAAACAGTCATAGGTCCAATTTTCTTAACAGAGTGACTTTAAGTCCAATGTGTAGAATGGCCATAGGCCTAGAAATAATAGAAATATACAGAAATGTGTATGGACTCAAGAGGTGGCTCCCACCAAGGTGTAGCACTTTGTTCCATACCATAAATCATCAGATTAGATTAACTTCAGAACCATACAAAGATACATACATTCTTTTCCATTATTCACATGTCCTAACGTAGTTGATAATAGCTTAACAAATGTTACTGATAAGTGTTAACAAAAGGTACATACATATTGCCGATTAAATGATTCCAGAGACACGTAATTACCATAGGTCCATAATACACATTCGTTCCGTTAGTCGTTGTAAATCAACATAGCTATCTTGTAGACAACAGAATGTTAGTATTCCTCATCAATCATAAACAAAATATACTGTTCAGTAATGTTCCTAAATTTCCCATGGTTTGTCATATCATTAATGATAATTATTTACAGAAAGCATATGTATTATTTCAGTACTATTTATGGAGACGGAACAATTCACATTCATTCTAACATGAATCATACATTGATATTAGACTGTAATATCCACTTCATACGTTCTGAACGATCCCGTTGATTCACAACTTCACAATTTGGCCCTTGGCACGATGGGTTCACATATTCACAAAGTAGCCTGTGGCTTGATGAATGCATAACTTGAATTCTTAGTTTCACAAGTTGGCCCTCGGCCTCATAACTTTATATTCACAAGTTGGCTTTCAGCCTCATAATTTCATATTTCACAATTTCACAAGTAGGCCCTTGGCCTTATGGTTTCATATTTCACAAATGGCCCTCGGCCACAGAGGTTCACACTTCATACTTCACAGATGGCCTTGGTAGATCATTTAATAATGTCACAACTTGGGAATTCATACTTCACAAATTGCCTTCGGCCACATCATTTCACAAATTCACAATTCTCACTAGTAGGCCCTTGGCCTCATAATTTCTTAATTCACAAATGGCCCTTGGCCACACAAGTTCACAACTTCACAATTTCTTTAATACGTTCCATAGTTCACAAGGTTTCACACAAAGCGTACATAATTGCACAACCTTTTCAATGTTTCCACAGTTTCATAGTGTTCCTCATATCATATATATAACTTCATACCAACATGAATTTTATCACAAGAATCATAACGTCAATACATAACTTCATATCAATGTAACATTTACAACAAAGATCCGAACGATAATAATGATAATTATTAACGGTTAGAGGTATATTGAAGCACTATTACTCACAGTGTTGGGCTGCTTGGTCTGCCCCTGTAGTTGTCCCTACACAATTTGTAATACACAAAGAAATTGAATCACATAAACTTATTTCGTTCTTAATTAATTCTCTTTATTCCAATTACACATCACTTTGCACTTCATCATAATTCAAACTAAATCTTTGAATCCCATTTCAACACCCCACAATTGAGTTCATGTCTTCCAGATCCTTACTAAATTATTTCCCTAATTTTTCCTTTACTTTATTACATGAATTCCACATTTATAACAAAGTTCATTCGCTAAATTTAAACATAATTTCGAAACATCTCAGAAATCTTGTACACGTATAATTCAACCCACCAATTCCATGATTCTATGTTTAATTTGGGCAACCTCAGTATTTAACATCACCAATTAATCTAGGGTTTCAAAAATAATGAGGATCTTTAGCAAAAATTCAAACTTCTTAAATCACCACTTTTAATTCCAATTTTCCCAATGATTCTACACCTAGGATTCACAATCCATCATTTAAACTCTTCAATTTAACTCCCAACATCACAAACCATAAAACCCCAAATCTCAAGTTTGACACCAAATGTTCAAAACCATAAATTTTGCATTTATATACTCAAAATACCACAATCCATCCATGAATTCAAGTATTGTAAAAGAATAAGGGTCCCTACCTCAAGAATCAAGCAAGGGGCAAAGCTTTGAGACGAATCCCCCAAATCTCGAAATTCCAATCGGTTGAAGTTGTTCGTCTTCTTGTCTTCTTCACTTCTTTGTGGAAGGTCTTGCTCAAACCTAAGGGAAATGGAAGTATTTGGGGATCAAAACCCTAGGGTTTTCGGACCTAGGGAGAGAAGAGAAGAAGGGAAAAGGAAAATGGAAGAAATGATCCAAAAATTCGTGTTTAAAGCTGCTGTCCCGTAATTCCCGCTCGAGCGGACCTGTTTTCAGCACAGATCCCGAAACTTCAAACATGCGTAACTCTCCCATCCGGACTCCGTTTTAGGTCGTTCTTGTGCCCAAATTGAAGCCCCGGAAATAAGCTTTCAACGATTCAAACCTCACATCCAAACTCGAAGTGTAGAAAAAGAAAAAGACAAATGAGTGACGGTTGGTTGCAAACAAATTATTCAAACTAAAGTTTTGGATCAAATCTCACTCTACCATCATATTACCACCACAATCAGTACCCCAGAATAAAATAAGGAGGTTCCAAATACCTTATAAAAAAAAAAAATGCCTCAGACGAACCCACGTGCCTCAAAATTCAAGCTGAACTAGGCGACCCGCTTGAGCGCCCCACCTTGCGCTCGAGCGCTCAGACAAACAAAGCCATCCGCTCGAGCGTCCATTTCTACGCTCGAGCGGGAATCTACAACCCTCAGAATCTCGAGCAGCCTGCAAAAATACTGGGAGTTTCACAAGTCCACTCGAGCGGCCACTCCTCCGCTCGAGCGGAGGAAGAAATTTCTGGGTTGTCACACCACAGACCCCCCACACACAACAAACACCAACCACACCTCCAATAATAGTGGAGTATCTCGCAAAAAAAGGTGTTGAGTGGAAGCCGAAGTCCGCACTCAATAAAGTCTACCACAGGGAAGGGCATAGATTCAGTTGTAGGCATGATGGAGTCATTATCCCCAGCCAACCTCAGATGGACGTCAGTCGGGATGTCAAACTCTCGCCTAAAGTGCTCTAACTTGGATGGGGTGTCTACCCTATGTTTCCACATACCCATGATATCATCTTAATTGAAGGGGTTGGATTTCAAAAGGGTATGTTTCTAAAGGGTTTTGTGGACCTCGGCTAAAGCTTAAAAATACACAGAATATGTGGGGAATCATTTCAATTTTCCGTAACAATTGTTTTGAGTTCTACAAACAAATCCCAAACCTAGATCTATGGAAACGAAGATTGAAGGCACGAATCTGGAAAACAGAAAAGCAAGAATACACTTCAGAATCAAGAACAAAGATGGACTATCAAGAACATTGTAAGTACAAAGGGTATAAGGTCAAGAACAGTGGCAAAAGTGCAGAAAAGTTGTGAGCAGTGCGTGTATTCAAGACATGGGCAAAGAGCAAAGTCGTGAAATAAACACACTCAAATACATGACTTGTAAATCAAAAGCTTGAGTAAAATAGCAATGGCGATTAATAATGAAGCAAAAATTTCTTGGAGAGCAACAATAAATAAAACCAGGAGGAACAGAGGCTTACCAGAAAAAGAGAAGCCGGAATGGGGATTGCTGAAGTCTGACGACGGTTGCAAAAGTGGAAGATCGAGGAAAATCACGCCAGAAGGGGTAAACGAAGCAAGTCGCAGAGCTCGATCCAATAAGGGGAAGACACGTGGCTAAAACAGTTGAGTTGTTGTGTATGACAGCTCATACGCTTGAGAAGAGCTCTTGGGATCCTTGTTCTTCAAAGAGACATGTCGGCCTTAAACAGTGATCTCGGTTGAGATACTTTAAACCAACGTACGGGTAGGAAGTACCGATATAGATAGAGATAAACTCCCTAAGAGCTTTAAACCAATGTCGAGGTAATAGAACCTAGGGGGCAGTTGTGGGGATATATTTTTTGAGTACCAACACGTGGACAAGGTGACGCCGACATGTCAGCCGAGGTGCCACGTGTCCTGGTCATGACGCCGAGGTGATCTCAGTAGGGCCGAGGTTATCTTTGAAGATATCGAAATCCGAGATAAGCGGATAAGGCACAAGAGTCCTAAAATGATGAGGGGACTCAGCCTGGATAAGGATAAAGCTCTTAGGGAGTTTATCTCTATCTATTAAAGAGTCCTAGATAAGCATTGAGCTAAATTCCATTGAAGCGAGGCTTCTGTTAGGATAAGGATTGAGTTAACTATAAAAGAAAGGCACCCCCGATGGGTCGAAGGTACACAATTTATATTCAGAACAGTGAGTTTAGCACTATTGATTATCTGTGAGAGATATTTGATTACTGATTTAATCATCGGAGTGCCCACGGGTGGACGAACCACTGTCGAAGTCTCTTCTTTCTGTTGCAGGTCATTCGGGTGCCATCTATTCCGCCAGTACTTTCCAGCTGAATACTGAGTTGGCAGTGTGGTCAAAAATTGACACACACAATATATATATATATATAATCGAGAGATCTATAATGGCAAACATGAGCTCATTCAAAGCTTTGGCTGTCTTCTTCGTTGTCACTCTCTTCTCCGCTACTCCATCTGCACAAGACTTCGGAATAGCTCCCACACCAGCACCTGGCGTAGACGTTGGATCAGCATTCTCGTTGCCCATCCCTGCTGCCGTCGTGTGCTCGTTCCTAGTTTTGTCTTTGGTCGCGCTCATAAAGCACTAGATCTCCGATTCATTGAGTCATGTGTACACACAAATACATAACGTATACATACATATTTATATATATACAAGTTTTTTTTTTTAATGGATTGAGTGTGAGAGATTCTTTATTTAATTATATTTGTAGTTTAGTAAATTACAGAGCGAAATAAGAGAGTGATTTCAGTGTACTTTGTTCGTTCCCTTATTTCTCATTCACGACTTATATACAACTAACTTATTGGTCACATTATATATGAGCAGAGTTTTTGCGTTCTGTTCTTGTATTTACAATTCCAACTTCTTCTTTTTTTTTTTTTTATTTAGTCAAAGGTAGGACGTTATTATATTAGTAAAGTTAAGTTACAATCACTCATTCATCAGTTCAAATCTTAGACCTTTCACTCACCGCATCACTGTATCTTAAGACGCCGGACTACATGAAACTCGACCACCAAGCCTCAGGCCTTTGTCTACAGCATAATTAATAATTTTTTTCCCTTATATCAGAACTTTGGCTAATTGTTGATTATTTGGTTTAGAGACTCAATAAAGTATATAATTAAATAGTTTGAATTTTAATTTAAAAATAAAATAAAATGTCGTAAATATATTAACAATATCCTACAATATTTATGCTCACTTAATACATCGAAATACGTGTGTCTTATATACATACATATACATACCTGTGAGTCCTCAGATATATAAATGGGTGTGATTATTTCTTTTAAATATACCTGTTAAAATGTATCAAAGTAAAATTCAAACAGATGTTTAATTTTTATCCTCATAAATTCAATTTTGTCAGATTCAACTTTATAATTTCTGTACGAGTACGAAATAACGTTCTCATATAATCTTGTTGATCAACTCAGCGATCTTCCAAACGCCGCCACTTTATTCCTTGAAAACACAAACGTGAGCTAGCCGGTGGGTGTGTGCCGGATACCTCTCTGATGCCTAAGTCAGCAAAATAGACAAATAGACAAAAGCTCTGTATATTCGAGAATCAAAGTTGTGTTACCCGTACATAGGTCCTTTTACGAGCTTTTATAAATTCTGTGTGGCACAATCCTAGTAGGATTCCAACTTTCCCTATAAGAGTTCTCCTAGGAATTACATACCCTACTCACTACCAACCAAGTGAGATGGTTTGCACAATCCTAGTAAGACTCTGTTTCCCTTAACAAAGTCCTTCTAGGAGTCTCATCACTGCAAGCCAAGTGAAATGATTACCACGATTGAATAACAGTATGATCGAGCTTACACTAGCCCTTTGACATACTCAATCCGGTGCTTTCAAATTCAACTCCTAGCTCGGTCCTTGTCTACCGTTATCTCGGTTTTGGCTGTTTAGACCGAGCTAACTGCAGCAGTCTTTGATCGGGCTAAAGAGGGTGAGGTCCAAGTTGTGAAGCCCAAACACCTCGACCCATAGCTCAGCTTACTCTTCACCTGGTCCTAGCTCGTTAGTTTAAGACCGAGCTACTCCAGCTCTTATCCCAGCCCAATGTGCGACCCAATTTCCAAAGAAGATTCTTCCTTGGCTCGGCTCAATTTATTTATAAATTACCCTCTCAATTACCCCTTAATTCCATCTGTATCGCATGATTTGGGATTATTCTTCTCCAACCGAGCTAGAAACATTCAAGCCAACCGAGCTCACTCTCCACTGGGCTGCCGATGAGGCCAGTCCATAAACGTCTTTTCAAATGCTTTGCACGTCTGAATCGCTTTCTATTCTCTTGGACACATGGCATGCTCCCATTGGCCAAGCATAGCTGTCACAGCCGTCTTCAAACCTCGCAAATTTTGAACAGTCTTGCCCATTTCGTGTGCTTTATACAAAAGAACCCTTATTTTGAAAAACACTCCCACTGTTCATCTTCTTTCCCTTGTCGTCTGAGAACCTATGTATTCGAAGCTCCATACTCACGCCTTCATCTTTGTTGGCTACTGTTTCTTCATGACTTCACACTCGTAAGTTTACTAATACCTCTTTATACTATTCTTTTTTTAACTATTTCTTTCCTTTTTGATATTCAATCCCCACATACATGTGTTTATATACACTAGATAACCACCAGAGTACTAAGTAAATGCTATAAACACCAAACCTTAGGCTTGAGCTCAAGAACACACCGTCTGGATTCAGAAAACATGAAGTTGAATCTAGAATTGTGCTGTAATCGAGCTAAATACCTGTTTAGGCAACTTTAAGCTTAAACACAACCGAACCAAAAGCTCAGCCAACAAGATGTATACCCATTGTCAACCGAGCTAGGGGGCCTTAGACTGGCCCTTATTTATGACCGAACTGAGAAAGTGAACATAACCCTGTATACTAACCTCTAATCGAGCTAAAGGCCTCGTGTTGGCCCTTCTGTACTACCGAACTAAGAACTCCCTGCCTTTCAGACAAACCGAGCTAAGCCTCTCGATTCTTCCGTAAATTAACTATTTACGTAGTCCGGTCCAGTTGTCTGGGTATATAACACTTCTTATTTCCACTTTGCAGACTTGACTAGGTTGGCTAGGCACGCCTTTGCACCCTGCCCCTAGGCAACTTTGCTCAATCGAGCCAACCAAAGCCTCAGAAGCACCGAGCTAGGTTTACTTTATTCAGGACCTTAAGTTAATCATGGGTAAATACCGGTTTTTAGTAGACTCTCCTGGGGCCATAGCCGAGTTCCGAAAGGACTACCAGATTCCAGACGACGTCCATCTTTCCCTGGCCGAGCTAGAAACAACACCCTGGGGAAAACCGGGCTTCATTCTATTCACCGTTATATTGATTGTCGAAGCTAGCCTTCGGTTTCTCGTTCAGCCTCTTCTTTGCAAATTCCTCAAGCAGAAGAGACTCTTCCCTACCTAACTTTCCACAAATTCATATAGAATAATAAACGGCATCGTCGAACTAAACCGTCAGCTTGGCCTTAACCTCGGTTTGGCCAAGCTATTCCATCAATACTCAATCGGCCAAAATGAGGACGGCTGGGTATATTATTTAAGAATAAGAAGATGCCGAGAGAAAATAATTAAAAATACACCAGATAAAGACGTGAATGATGACGACTTCTTCTGGGTTTCTGGCAACTTTGAAGACCAGGAAGCCCAGATACCAAGCTACAGTATAAACTAGAATAAAGGAATAGCTGGTACGAATACCTCGGTTTAGTTTGTCCGTTTTTTTGCTCTTGCTGTTTATGAGTTTTATACTACGCTAACCGTTGCCTTTCTCCTTATGCAGACTTGAACCAACTAAAGTCACAATACTAATACCCCAACTTAGACGCTCTCCGCGCCGTGCTTCGATACCGTGATCGAGGTTGGGCCGAGCTACTTAACTTCGAACGGACCTACAGATATAGCAAAAAGAGGAAGACCAGGGTGACAAACTTTTTTCTTGAACCATCACCCGAACCAGATCCCACACTTCCTCAGATCAGGCTGATCCCGCTGACAGAGGAACAAGAAATGGCAAAGAAAAGAGCCGTGCGAGCGCTCATCACCGAGCAAACCACTAGTGAAACTCAAGGCGGGCTAGAGCTATCTGGCCAGTCGCGTGATACCGTGGTAGCCCTTCCAACTGCAAGGCCCCCCACATCTCGGCCCAGTAAACGTGCATGAACCGCTTCAGCCAAGCCGCAACGCTTGGTTGATGAGGATATCGTGCTTCCAGACACCTTAATGCCGAGCCCCGAGCCTGCACACTCCAACCAAGCCAGCCCTTCAGATTGGGCTCCAAAAATAACTTACAAGAACCGCGCTATCTCGGACGCCGACTTAGTGGTTGTAGAAAAGACCACTCGCTTGCCTTCAATCTTATGAAGAATGCATGCCTGCCAGCCGACATGGAGCATCATGATCATCTGACCGAGCTAAAGGCCATCCTCTCGGCAACAAAGTCGATGGTGCTAGTAGGCCTTCCCTTTGCTTGTCTTTTCCATTTCACATTTTTTTGCATGGTTTTAATCATAATTGTTATCTCTCCTTTTACAGGCTATGTAGAAGAATCACATTGCTCACAAGCGCGTGCTAGAGCTGTGTAAAAAAGCACGGCTGGCTGTCATAGACGCTAATACCAAAACGGCCGAGCTAAACGAGGCCAGGCAAAAGATGTCCGAGCTTGAATCTGAGATTGCCCGTTTCACCGGGCTGGTCAACTTGGCTGAAGCAGATAAGCAGAAGGCTTTGGCCGAGTAGAAAGAACGCTATCTACGCGAGCTGGCTAAGATCGAGAAAAAGAAGAATGCAGAGTTCGCCAAGCTGCAGAAGAAGATGGAAGATGTAGAAGATCGTGACTATAAAGAAGGGGAAGCCACCTATATTCTATAGTGTGAAGCTTCAAAGGACATATTTTTCAAGTGCGGATGGAAGGTGGCTGTTTTGAAGCTCGGCTAGGGGCAAGAAACCGAAGTCTTCCAAAATCCTCCCCCTCACTTCATCCCTAGTTACATGGCGAACTACGCCAATGCCATACAACAAAAGCTGCTCCAAGAGGGAGGGGGGAGGAGAAAAGATCCTTAGAGTCAAACAGTGCCCCACTAGTCACCACTGAGCATGGTCTTCAAACTACGCAATCAGCTCAGGTAGAGCCATTGGTGCCAAACATGGTTGATGATGCGAATGTGACCGACCTTCCTGCTAAAATCGGGCTACTGAGTGGTGAAGTTAGTGTTGACCTTGATGCAGATTTGGATGACCTCTTTGCTTAACCTAGTTTTTTTTTTTTACTTTTTACTATTGTAAGAATTTGTAACCGGGCTCAAGCCCTCATTTTGTAGTGGATATTCTTCATCTGGAATGAAATCTATAATTTTCCATTCTTTTTGTTTGGTTCACTCCATACTTACACTTACTTTCAACTCTAATTTGCATGAAGTTTGGTTTCTAAGTTTTAACATTTTCCTGACCGAGATATATATTTTGGTCCACGAGCACTGTGATCTGTGTACTTTGGCCATACCTACCAATTTTCTTTAGCCTAGACCCTGATCTCAGCTAAAGAAAGATAAATGTTGGTGATTCTTGCCAACCTCTTCAGCCTAGATCCTTATCTCAGCTGAAGAGAGATAAATATTGGTTATTCCTGCCAACTTCTTCAGCCTAGATCTTTATCTCGGCTGAAGAAAGCTAAATGTTGGTTATTCCGCCTAACCTCTTTAGCCTAGATCCTGATCTCGGCTGAAGAGAGATAAATGTTGGTTATTCCTACCAACCTTTTCAGCCTAGATCCTTATCTCGGCTAAAAAGAGCTCGATGTTGGTTATTCCGGCTAACGTTCTTCAGCCTAGATCCTTATATTGGCTGAAGAGAGCTAACTTGTTTGGTTATTCCTACCGAACCTCCTAATTGCCCCTTGTTGGCAATGACTGAGGACAAGTTTTACAATAGATAGACTTATGCTGAAAAAGTAAACTACTTGTTTTATTTGGAAACTAGAAAAAATTACAAATATTCTAGCAGAAAGCTAAAAATAAAACTTGAGATTGACAGTGTTCCATGGCCTAGGAATAGCTTTGCTGTCTCTATCTTCCAAGTGATATGCCCATTTTCCTACTAAACCAACCACTTTGTATGATCTTTCCCAGTTAGGTCACAACTTGCCATCTCCGGATATCAAAGTGTTGCCCATTACTTTACGTAATACCCAATCCCCAATCTTGAATTGCCTCAGATACACTGTTTTGTTATATTTTCTGGATAGCTCCTGCTGGTATGAGGCAATGTGAACTAGAGCTCTTTCCTTTCTTTTTTCTACAAGGCCGAGTTCCAAGGCTATGGCTTCTCCATTCAAGTCTGGGTCAAAATTTTCACTTCTAATAGTGGGAAGGCCTACTTCCAATGGGATTACTACCTCCATGCCATAAGTCAAGAAAAAAGGCGTTTCTCCTGTTGATTGCCGAGGTGTGGTACGATAAGCTCATAAAACATGAGAAAGCTCCTCAGCCCACTTGCCTTTTTCTCTCTCCAACCTTTTCTTTAAACCATCTAGGACGACTTTGTTTGAAGCTTCTGCTTGGCCATTCGCTTGAGGGTATGCTGGTGTAGAGTTGTAGAATTCTATCATGTATTCCTCGTAAAAGCCCCTGAAGATTTTGCCATCGAACTGAGTGCCATTGTCAGATATTAGAGCCTTGGGTATGTCGAATCCGGTTATGATATTCTGCCAGACGAACTTCTTTACATCTTTCTCTTTTATTGATGTGAGTGCTTCAGCCTCTACCCACTTTGTGAAGTAGTCTGTTGTTGCGAGAAAGAACTTTCTGTTGCTAGGTGCTACTAGAAGTAGTCCCACTATGTCCAGGCCCCATATTGCGAAGGGCCATGGGCTAGTTAATGGTAGAAGCTCTCTGGCTGGCTAGTGTATCTGGTGTGTGAACTTCTGACATTTCTCGCACCTTTTGACATACTTCTCAGAATCTGCCTGCATATATGGCCACCAATATCCTTGTGAGATTGCCATATAAGCCAATGATCTTCCCTCTTGGTGGCTTCCGCATACGCCTTCATGTATCTCGAACAAGAATACCTCAACCTTGCTAGGGTAGACACATTTCAAGTAAGGTCCTGTGAAGGATTTTTTGTATAACGCCAATGATGGAGAGAGCCAGAATCGCTGTGACTTTGCTCTTATTTTGTTGGCCTCTTGCTTCTCTTTAGGTAAGATGCCGTCTTTTAAGAATACTATAATGGGATCCATCCATCAAGGGCCTAGTTCGGCACAACATACCTCAGCTACTTCGGGTTCTTCAATACTTGGTCTTGGTAAGAAGTCGATCAGTAATGGATGTGGGATAGATGTATCTGCCATTGAAGCAAAACCTGCCAGTTCGTCTGCTCTACTATTTTCTTCTCGGCCAATCTGCTCTATTCGTACTACTTCAAACTTCATGATCTCCTTCCTGACCAACTCTTGGTATTTGGCCATCCTCTCATTTTTTCCTCGTAGTCGCTTGAAATCTGGTTTACTACTAGCTGGGAGTCGCTGTAAACCATTAGCTTGTTGGCCTTCATAAAAAGTGCTAATTTGAGGCTTGCTAAAAGTGCTTCATACTCTGTCTCATTGTTTGATGCTAGGAAGCCAAGGTTGACTGCTTGTTCCACTATTAGGCCATCTGGTGAGATGAGGACTATGCCAAGTCCTGCACCGTGCCTATTGAATGCTCTATCCATGAAGAGTTTCCACATCTCTCCAACGAATAGTTTCCTGTAAGTAGAGGGGTCGGATGATGTCTTGGGGTCAAGTGTGTTACTGATGTTTTCTTCCAAGTCCATGCCTGCTGTTGGGATTTGATCTTCATTATCTGACTGCCCCAAGTCTTCACTTTTTGATGAGTCTTTGTTAGGAATAGCGTGGTTTTCCCCCTCCCTCTTTTCCTCAAGCCTGCTTGGCTTGCCGTGTAGTTGGGCCTCATGTATTGGGGGCTGAGCAATTACCGTAGCACTTTCCTCCCCTACGTCGGTTGCATCGGTCAAATCGACTGGGCAAACGTGATGGCTTCCTAGAGTGAACTCAGCCACAAAGTCTGCTAAAGCTTGGGCTTTTATTACAGTTCTGGGTTGGAACTTGATATCGAATTGCCCCAACTCCACTGCCCATTTCAAGATTCGTCCAGAAAAATCCGCTCTTTCAAACAAGGCCTTTAATGGAAAAGCTGTTAGGATGATCACAGTGTGAGCATGGAAATAGTGCGATAGCTTTCTTGAGGCCATCATCAAGGCTAATGATAGCTTTTCTAGTGGCAAGTACCTTGTTTCAGCGGCTAGCAAGGTTTTGCTAACATAAAAGATAGACAGATGTTAGATTCCTTCCGCTCTGACTAACACTGCGCCGACTGCATGTTGTGAAACCGCTAAGTACAAAAAGAGCTCTTCTCTAGGCATTGAGGTTACTAACAACGGTGGAGAAGACATATACTCTTTCAAGCTTTCTAGGGCACGATTGCATTCTTCATCCCATTCAAACTTGGCCTTTAATGCTTGGAACAATGGTCGACATCTGTCTGACGAACGACTTATGAACCGGTTGAGTGCGGCTACTAGGCCAATGAGATGCTGCACCTCTTTGACTGTGTTGGGCCTCTCAAGATCCTGGATCGCTTTGATCTGAGAGGGGTCTATTTCTATACCTCGGTTAGTTACCATAAAGCCTAGGAATTTGCCTGATCCTACGCCGAATGCACACTTGGATGCATTTAAGCGCAATTTGTTCTTTTTCAAAATTTGGAACATTTCATCTAGGTCCCTGAGATGGTCCTTCTCATCCTTGCTTTTGACCACCATGTCATCTATGTAAGCCTCTATTGTTCTGCCTAACAATGGTTCAAACATTTTGGTAACCATCCGTTGGAATGTAGCCCTTGTGTTCTTTAGGCCAAAGGGCATGACCTTGTAACAATACAATCCTCTTGGCGTTGTAAAGGATGTGACCTCCTGGTCTGGTTCAAACATGGCGATCTGATGGTAACCTCTGTACGCATCAAAGAAGCTAAGTCGATTGTGTCCTACCGTCAGGTCTACCAGTTGGTCTATCCGTGATAGGGGAAAACTGTTTTTTGGGCATGCTTTGTTGACTGTTTTGTAATCCACATAGACACGCCATTTTCCATTTTTCTTTGGCACTACTACAGTATTAGAGATCCACCTGGGATAGTGCACTTCTCTGATGGCTCCTACCTCCGGCAAGTTTCCTACTTCCTCTGCCACTATTTCTGCATGGTGGAGTGCCGATCTGCGAATGCATTGTATAATTGGTCTGGCAGTTGGGTGGACATTAAGTTGGTGGCAGATGAAGTTTGGGTCAATGCCAGGCATGTCGTATGGTGTCCAGGAAAACACTTCGATGTTAGAGGTTAAGAATTCCATGACCTCTATTCTCTCAGTGCTGGACAAAGACGAGCCGAGCAAAAAGAACTTTTCTGGGTTCTTTTCATCTATCATTACCTTTACCAAGTCTTCCACTGCCTTCTATTCAGTTGCCTTGCCAACATCCACAAACAGTTCATTGCTCTCTGGCTCTTCCACCATCTGTACAAACCCTTTTGCAGCACGGCTTCCATTTACTGTGACGAAACATTGCTTCGACATGATTTGGTCTTCTAAGACTTCTTCAATCACGTCGATTTCGTTGGGAAATCGTAATGCCTGATGGTAGGTTGATGCCACTGAGCGCATGGCATGCAACCATGTCCTTCCCAAGATTGTGTTGTAAGTGGAGGGGACTTTCAACACCCAGAATTCCACCTGTTTTGTCATGGTTCCTGCCTTGACTGGGAGGATTATCTTGCCTACTGGCCACTCTGGCATCGAGTTGAATCCGACAAGGGGAGATGTCGTGGGTGCCAAGTCTTTGTTCTCCAATTTCAACTGTTTGAAGGTCTCGTAGTACATTATCTTACATGAGCTTCCTTGGTCAATCAGAATCCGTTTGATGTCGAAATTTTTGACGCGCAAAGTCACCGCCAGTGCGTCATTGTGATGGTAATGTAGCCTTGCTAGATCCTTGTTTGAGAAGGATATGACATTCGTAGCCTCTGTTCTGCCCTTCTTGATGGTAGACTGTGCACTTAATACCTCCTTCAAGTGTTCAGCCTTTTTGATCATCCCCCTGAGTTCACATACTCACTCAGGTTCGATGATCCCATGTATGACGTTAATCACGCCTTGGGGTGGACCGTCGTCTGGCATCTCGTCTGGTTTGTTGTGGTTCTAGAGGGCTGGATGTGTTCCTCCTTCTATGTACTGGTCCAAGTGCCTAGCTGCCACTAACTCCTCTAGATGTTGCCTCAATGGCGTGCAATTTTTAGTGCGGTGCCCCTTTTCATCATGGAAGGTGCACTGGGATCTCTCGTCATAGCCTTTTTGTGCTTCTCCCAACCTAGCTGGCCACTGGACGAAAGGTTCATTGCGTATCTCACTGAGAATCCGACAGATAGGTTTATTGAATACTGTGGTAATGGCAGTGTAGACTCTTAAGTTCCTTTTTTTTTCTGGGTCGTCTCTGTTAGCTCGCTTGCCGCACTCGTTCCTGCTTGACTGTTCCACTATGTTGACTTTCAATGTAGTCTTTTTATCTGGCATCGCTGTTGTGATAGATTTTGCTTTAGCACGGGCGCCATCTTCCTCTACTCGGATTTGTTGATGCACTCTCTCCATTAAGGCCTCCATCGTAAGGGATGGCATCATTGTTATTGAGTCCCTTAATTTGTTTCTGACTGGTAAACCCTATTTATATTGTGCAAGGGCGAGATTGGTAGGGCAATTCCCAATTTGCTTGAAGGTCTCCCAATAGCGACTGTTGTAAGACCTCAATGTTTCTTTTTCGCCCATGTCAATGGAGAGTAGCTGGTCGATCTCCACTGGCGTCTTGGTATTCGTTCTGAACCTGGTCACGAATGCTTCTGCCAACTGTGCCCATGAGGCTATGCTGCCTTCTGGTAGTCTTTTGAACCAGGTTAGACCCAGGTCGCCAAGGCTAGATGGAAACATGATGCACATTAGGGCCTCGTTCTGCTGGTATACTGCCATAACCTAGCGAAAGTGGCTTAAGTGCATGTAGGGGTCTGTCTTTCCTTCATAGGTGGTGAATTTGGGCTAATGGAAGCCTAAAGGTAGTGGTGCGCTCTCAATTGCCGAAACGAATGGCAAACTCTGTAACCTTGCTAATATCTTGGCTGCTGGTTTGTAAGCAAGGTGCGACATTGACATTCCTACCTCGACGCTCTCATGCCTCCTAGGGGCCAACCGCTGTAGGGCTGAAACCCTATGTGGGTCGCGAGCCCTGGTGTCCTCCTTCCATTAGGCCCTCTTCTCGAGTACTGTCCGTAAGTCCGCTGATCTAGGTAACTTCGTATGCCTAGATGTCGTCTGGTGTGTGTGCGAGGGGCGATAGTTGCTTCCTTCTGTATATGACTTCTCAATCCTCGTTCTCTCAGACCTGGAGTGACGAGTCCTGGAAGTCCTTGACTAAGTATCGCTTGTTCTAAGGCTCCTATTTTCTACTTACGATGGTGTGGTATGTCTGCCACGATCTTCTGCGTGGCGAGGGGGCGTGTTGCCTTTGCGCCCCTCTCCAGTCGTCACCCATTTTCCTTTAATTTGGCGCTTCATTGTCTCCATGTCTGCCGCCATCCTCCTAATTAACTCGTCTTGCTCCCTCAAGCGATCCTCCAAAACTTGAGGATCCAGCTTCCGTCTCTGTCTTTCAAGACTTTGAAAGTGAAGGGGCTAGTGCCCCGTCTCTCCCTCGCATCCCTCCGGGAGTTCCGTCGCTGGAGTTCTAAATCCGCCATGGGTGGGATAGAAGATAGACCTTCGCGCCTCCCACCCCCCTTCGGGGTTTGCCCATCAACAGTAGATTGCGACAAGTCTTCATTGTGCGCCATTGCTTTCAACTAAAGAGGAAGATTTGATCAAGAGGTTTTGTTCTTTGCAATTTTCCCACAGGCGGCACCAATTGTACGAGCACGAAATAACGTTCTCGTATAATTCTGTTGATCAAGTCAACGCTCCTCCAAACGTCGTCGCTTTATTCCCTGAAAGCATAATCGTGAGCTAGCCGGCGGGTGTGTGCCGGATACCTCTCCGATGCCTAAGTCAGCAAAATAGACAAAAAGACAAAAGCTCTGTATATTCGAGAATCAAAGTTGTGTTACTCATACATAGGTCCTTTTACAAGCTTTTGTGGATTTTGTATGGCACAATCCTAGTAGGATTCCAACTCTCACTACGCCAAAATTGGGCTTTAGCGGCGGTTTTTTACCGCCGTTTATGCGCGTGTCGGAAAAAGTAAAACCGTCGTAAAAAGGCAAATTACCGTCGTTAAAAGTCGACCAAAAATAGCGGTTTTTTACCGCCGTAAATAGGTTCAAATTTTTCAAAAAATAATTCTTTCTTCTTGCACTCCCCAAGTTTTGAACCCAAGACCTCTCATTCACCCATACCAACCACTCTACCACAGCCACTCTTCATGAAATATATTCCCTAAATAAATATTTAAACATTACTTTTACTTTATTGTAGATGGTTTTGTCGGAACTCGCCGGAGTTTTGCCGGTAAAGACCGCCGTCATTAACGGCGGTAATGGTTGGGCATTAGCGGCGGTTTTGTTACCGCCGTTAAAAGTGGGCATTAACGGCGGTTTCGTTACTACCGTTAAAAGTGAGTTTCATTACATCGTTAAAGACACTTTTAGTGGCGATTTTTTTAACGGCGGTAACGAAACTGTCGTTAATGATACATTAACGGTGGTTTTCGTTACCGCCGTTAAAAAAGACGCCGTTAATGCCCTGTTTTGGCGTGGTGTCTCCCTATGAGAGTCCTCCTAGGAATCACACACCCTACTCACTACCAACCAAGTGAGATGGTTTGCGCAATCCTAGTAGGACTTTGTTTCTCTTAACAGAATCCTCCTAGGAGTCTCATCACTGCAAGCCAAGTGAAATGACTACCACGGTTGAATAACAGTATGATCGAGCTTACACTAGCCCTTTGACATACTCAATCCGGTGCTTTCAAATTCAACTCCTAGCTCGGTCCTTGTCCACCGTTATCTCGGTTTTAGCTGTTTAGACCGAGCTAACTGCAGCAGTCTCTGACCGGGCTAAAGAGGGTGAGGTCCAAGTTGTGAAGCCCAAACACCTCGACCCATAGCTCAGCTCACGCTTCACCTGGTCCTAGCTCGTTAGTTTTAAGACCGAGCTACTCTAGCTCTTATCCTGGCCCAATGTGCGACCCAATTTCCAAAGAAGATTCTTCCTTGGCTCGGCTCAATTTATTTATAAATTACCCTATCAATTTCAGTAACATTTTAATTTTAAATTCTTCTAATCCAATGAAGTTGTTAAATGACTTGCTAATGCTAAACTATGGCAGATAGCCCATTAGCATGCAAAAATGGTTGGGCAAATTAAAAAAAAAAAAAATAATAAAAATAATAATAATAATAATAATAATAATAATAATAATAATAATAAACAATGCTAGCGTAGTATTCTTGCAAAACGTAGACCTACGACTATTAATAGAACATGGATTGTCCCATCGAGAAACAACAACTATGAGGGCTTCGGGTAAGGGCTTCAACAGGGAATTAGGATCCTCTCTTGATCTCTTTCCTTAATTTTTTGCTTCTAGGGTTGTTAGGCCCATTTTTGAACACAATTTCTATATCTATAATTCATACAGTTTACATTTTAATTTCAAATTTCCAATAGAGTTATTAGCTTTTCCAATGAAGCCTCGAAGACAGAAGAGGCATTAGCACACTATCCATGGTTTTATTGTGATATGATGATCTATACTATATATTAAGTAAAAAAAAGTTTCTAACCCCCAAGGCCTGTGGGAGCTCTAATATGTCAATTCTAATTTTCTAATTTTTTGTTTTTTTTTTAAAAAAAATTAACCTCAGCATTTATTAATTTATCTCAACTCATAAGACTTTTTGACTTATCCCATAATTACTGCAGTACCTCTTCTAAAACAAATAATTTATATATTAAAAAAAATTTAAAACAAATATAAATATCTATATCTATATCTATCTATTTATTTATATCTATCTCTAATCCACAAGTTTTGTGGAAGTTTCAATATCCCAATCTAAATTTCTTGATTTTTTGATTTAAAAAAAAAAAAAAAAACTTAGCATTTATTAATTTATCACAACCCCCAAGCCTTACCCTTATAATAACACTTTAATGCATTAAGAATAAGTATAAAAAAAAATTCTTTGAAAAGTCTAACACATATGAATTCCTTGAAAAATCCCAGCACATATGATTATTATCCCTCATAATAACACTTTAATACATTAAGAACAAGTATAAAAAAAATTCTTTGAAAAGTACTACACATATGATTATTATCAAAATATTAAACTTTAATATAATATAAAAAAACAAGATATTTAATTTATTGAAAAGTCCAACACATATGATTATTACCAAAATATTAAACTTTAATATATAATAAAAAAGAAGAAAAAAAGAAGAAGAAGAAAACATTTAAAAAAAAAAAAAGGCATTTAAAAATCACAATTCACATATATATCTCCTTATTAGCATTTATTATCTTTTTTCAATCCACGTGTCTTTCCACATGCCTACATTTATTGATTTGATCAAAATTCTCTAATCAACATTTAAAATCCCCTCATATAGATAGTTATAGATACAACTCGTGCATAGTTACTGCAGTCTGCAGTACCTTTTTCAACTTCTCTCATACACTATGGTTAGTGATAAGATTGTTAAATTATTTTTATAAAAAATCTTAAAAAACATAATTTATATATTAAAAAAATCTAAAATAAATATAAATATTTATAATTATCTCGTGCATACCACGGGTGATAGACTAGTATGATTATTATCAAAATATTAAATTTTAATATAATATAATAAAAAAAAGAAGACATTTAATTCCCTAAAAAGTCCAATACATGTGATTATTAGCAAAATATTAAACTTTAATATAATATAAAAAAGGAAAAAAAAAAGACATTTAAAAAAAAAAACGTTTAAAAATCGCAATTCACATATATAGATAATTGTAAATATATTAAGAAAAAGGGGGTTTCTAAACCCCAAGCCTTGTGGAAGCTATAATCTCTCAATCTTAATTTTCTAAATTTTTGATTTAAAAAAAAAACCTAAGTATTTATTGATTTGGTCAAAATCTCCTGATCAGCATTTATTAACTTTTTCCAATTCACATGCCTGCATTTATTGATTTGCTCAAAATCCCTGATTAGCATTTAAAATCTCCTCATACAAATAATTATAGATACAGCACGTGCATAGTTACTGCAGTAGCCTTTTTAATTTCTCATGTACATTATATATAGATAATTGTAAATATATTAAGAGAAAGGGGGTTTTTGAACCCCAAGCTTTGTGGGAGCTCCAATCTTTCAATCTTAATTTTCTAAATTTTTGATTTAAAAAAAAAATCTCAGTATTTATTGATTTGGTCAAAATTCGCTGATCAACATTTATTAACTTTTTCCAATCCACATGCCTGCATTTATTGATTTAGTCAAAATCCCTGATTAGCATTTAAAATCCCCTCATACAAATAATTATAGATACAGCCCGTGCATAGTTACTGCAGTAACTTTTTTAATTTCTCCTGTACGATATGGTTAGTGATAAGATTGTTAAATTATTTTTATAAAAAATCTTAAAAAACATAATTTATATATTAAAAAAAATTAAAACAAATATAAATATCTATAATTATCCCGTGCATAGCACGGGTGATAGGCTTGTATAAATAAAGGCAAATGCTAACTATTCATTCAGTAGTTAAGAAGTACGGTCACGTAATATTTTATATTAATATAATTGATAGAGAAGATGTAATATTAATTAAGGGTACTTACGTATAAATCTTAATATGTAGACATATTGTCTAATAGGTTCTATGAGAAAAATTTGTTAAAAAAAAGTCACTAATTGTAAGTTTTAGCGACAATTTATAAAAATTATGTAAAAAAAAAAGGTCACTAATTATCAATTTTTAATGACATATAAAATGAAGGGTATAATGAATAGTAATGGATGAGGGAGTATGACCATGTAATACTCCGATACTATTGTATAATTTTCCGCTAACAAGTGTCTCTTAGGTGAGAAATTATCATGTCTTCCAAAAATTTCAATTAGGCTGTATGCCCTTTCAATTCTATTGATGGTTTTATGTCAGACATAGGAGAAAAAATAAGAAATAGTGGCTATGTAACTAATAATTGTAAAACATACCAGGTAGGATATAGGCAAACCAATGTGATAATGTTTCCCTTTAAGCATTGTTTAATATTGAGAAATATGTAAAAAGTATTTTGAAAATATGGAAAATTATTAAAAAGTGCATTAATTTCAATAAAAGTGTATTGAAATTAGCGAAAAGTGTATTGTATTTTACAATTTTTTATTTTGTATTTTGTATTTTCACTTGTACTCTAGAGTCACTTGTTAGCAAGACCCTTAAAAAAAACATGACTAATGTTGATAGGTGTCATTTGGACAGATGTAAAGGTTTATTTAATCGTGTATTAATTTATTGGGGGTACTTACGTATAAACCTTAATAAGTAGACTTATTGTCTGATAGGTCCTATGAGAAAATTGTCATAAAAAAGTCACTAATTGTAAGTTTTAGTAACAATTTATAAAAATCATGTCAAAAAAAAAGTCACTAATTGTCAATTTTCAATGACATATAAAAAATTGTTGTAAAAAAATTATTTTCAGCGACAATTTTATCAAGATTTATTTTCAATAGAACTTGATAGGAATTAAGTCTAATTATTAGGACCTATTGGTAGTTTACCCTAATTTTATTTTGAGTTTTCTAACACTTTATTTTTAATTTGTTAATTTGTATTTAATATTATATTAAAATTTTGAGTTTAGTAATTTTTTATTTTTAACCTGTTATTTAATTAAATTTATTTAATAATTATATATTTTTGGTGCATTATTTAAAACTCAATAAGTTTTAAGACCCGTTAAATGAAATAAAATATTATTAATTAATATTAAACTTCTCTTATATTTACATCTTAACCTAAGAGAATTTAAGAGATACGTAGGGTCATTACGGATCCCATTTCGATAATCCAAACCGTCAATTTTGTGTGGCTTTCAATATGTATCATCCATAAAAACAAAAATACAAAATTAGGTCGATCTAATAATTGCAATTTTTTTATTTTTTTTTTAAACAATGAAGGGTCTATTTTTTAAAAATTAAGAGCATTCGCTCCATAAATCCAATTTTGATTTTTTTATGCCTAAAGATCCACACTCTAAAATACCTGGTCCATAATGACAAGTTTTTGCAAAATGACCAAACTACTTAGTATATATATATGGCATACACGGTGCACACGGATAGGAATGGCAACGGGTCAGGACGGGGCCGAGGAGTACACTTCCCATCCCTGATCCCCGAAGGTATAAAATTTCCTATCCCCGCCCCCTAATCCCCGGCGGGGAACCCATTAACCCCCTTGTCTGCGCCCCTTAACGAGGATTGAGTTTCCCTAACCTTGAAAAATCCTCGACCCTTTTTTTTTATTATTTATTTTGCATATCCCATTTTATTTATTTATTTATTAGGAAAATAAAAATAATATATATAAAGCCATGCTCCAACAATGTCCAAATATAAACATCCAAACAACAATATGACAAACAAGATACAAAACAACACCCACACCACCCCCCCCCCAAAAAAAACAAAAAAAACATCATCCAAACACCTTTTTATTTATTTATTTATTTTTTATTTAAACCACTTGTGAATTTTGCAAAGTAGCATACATAACCAAAATTATTAACAAAGATAACTTCTAAAATCAATAGGCATCTCTCAAATATATTCCATGGGTTCATCTCCTCAAAATAATAGTAATTTCACACACACACACACACACACATACACACACACACATATAGAGAGGGATATAATAGTAATTTTAGTTCGGGGCGACATGGGGATGGGGAACCTATCACTGTCCCCGACCCAAAAATTGTCAGGGATTCATTTTTGAATACCATCCCAGGCTTGTCGGGGGGCCGGATCCTTGTTGGGTTTGGTTCAAATTGCCATCTCTATACACGGATCAAACCAAACCCCCCCATCTCTCTCTGTCTCTCCTCATGGTTTGATCGCATAACCCGATCGGAGAGAAGGTCACCGCCGCCGCCTTAACTCATCTTCTTTCAGATCTCTCTGTTTTTCTTTTTACTCATACTCTAGTGAGTTCGAGCTCGGAGACCAATCAAACTCGTCATACACTTTCAACAAGCCGAGCAACAAGCCTCTTCCACTACCACTGACCCGACCATCGCCACCGCCACCGCCACCTCCACCTCCACCTCCACCTCCAATACACACACACATTCTCTCTCTCTAGTATCGAAACCCTAGTTTTAGAGCTCCGAAGCACAAGAACAAGCCAGCTATGCAAGCAAAGCTTCATACCAAGATTCAGCCGTTTGTCGTCTCCGCCGTTCGCCCCTTCAACCTCCACGGCGAGCCCGTTGTCATCGGATGCGTCGATTCAGCCTGCGATTACTTTGACATGTATGCCGAGCCAGAGTTCATGTCGGTCTCTGATCTCCAATCTCATATTCACTTTTTGAGATCTCCTATCTCAAATTTACTTTTTGAGATCTTCGGTCTCAGATCTCTAATATTTCGACTCTGATCTCTTTCAGATTGAATAGATAGTTAGAAAATGCTTTTTGCTTCTTGATTTTTGATAGATTCATTTTGTATAAATAACGGACCATTTGTGTGTGTATACAGATAACCATCTAGATCCTCCACTTCTTTTTTTTTTGGTATTGATGTTATTGTTGTTGATTGTTAATGTTATTGATTTTCTGTTGTTGTTGTTGATTATGATAATGACGATCAAATGAATTGCAACACAGAGAGAGAGAGAGATAGAGATTCGAACAGATAAAAAAATTGAACAGATGGTGTAGGTTTTGTCTTGGTATTGCAACAGATATAGGATTTGGTTTGCTTGGTATTTTAACAGATAGAAAAAAAAATTAAAAAAATGGACAGATAATAAAATTTAGATAGCTGTTTAAACAGATAAGAGGAAAAATTTGAACAGATAGACAAAAAAAATTGAACAGATAGTCAAAAATTTGAATAGATTGAAAAAAAAATTGAATAGATAAAAATAATATGAACAAATAAATATAAATTTGATCATATAACCAAACCAAACCAAGCCTTAAGTCCCATCAAATGGGGTCGGCTACATGAATCCTTCTTCTCCACGCGGCCCTATCAAAGGCCATTTCATTAGTCAAATTAAGTAGATTCATATCTCTATTTATAACACTAGTTAACGTTAATCTAGGCCTACCCTGCCCCCTAACACTACCATCTACTGTTATAGCATCGCATCTTTTCACTACTGCCTCTGTTGGTTTCCGTTGAATATGACCAAACCATCTCAAACGATTCTCTCTCAACTTATCTTCTATCGGTGCTACTCCTACCCATTCCCGAATACACTCATTCCTAATCCTATCTTGTCTAGTCTTACCACACATCCACCTTAGCATCCTCATCTCAGCCACACTCATCTTCTCTACATGTTGTTTCTTGGTTGCCCAACACTCTGTCCCATACAACATAGCCGGTCTAATAGCCGTTCTATAAAACTTACCTTTTAGTCTAGTGGGTATTCGTTTATCGCACAAAACCCCAGACGCACTTCTCCACTTACACCATCCCGCCTTAATCCTATGGGCCACATCTGCATATAAATTTGATCATATAGTAAAAAAAAAATTCAAACAATAAATTAAAAGGTAAAATTAGAAATAAAATTTCCTTTAAAATAAGTAAAAGGATTTTTCACCAAACTATTTCACAAGGGGTGAACCTCACCAATAAAAAATTCACTGGACATATGCCTTATACCTGTCTTAAATTGTACTTTTCAACAATTTTCTAAAAAATGTACATTTCATTCAGTTTTTTAATGGCGATCGTGATCAATTAAATATATTATGATTATTGAATAGATTTAATTTTTAAAAAAATGAAACATATGAAATACAAAACAAAATGAACAAATTAAATGAAAGATTTCAATAGATTATGGACGGGATGAATGCTTCTCCTAAAAAAAATAAAAACGAGGATCATGCATGACAACAGACGATCCTCGCCGGGATTGAGCCTTACCGAAAGTCATCCTTCGCAACCGCCATCGGATGAGAGGGCCTCAGCGAAAAAGTAGAAGCTTGTGTTTGTAAAAGCTAACTCATTTGCTTTGTGATTTTGTGGAATCCTACTGTATGACATTTTTTTATTATGTAAATTTATAAGGAAATTAAATATTTTATAATTAATTTTATAATAAAATTATGGTAGCTTTTTTAGTATATTCATTCTCTAAGAGTCTTATTCCATCAGACCATAGTGTTTTGTAATATTCCATCAGGTCCCATTTCATACTAAAAGACCGAAAGACCCTCAAACAAACACGCGTCTATCCTTTGAATCAAATAACCATCTCTCGTCCCCTCTCTTCTTGCAGAGAATTAGTATCTCTACCATTCCAAAAATCCAAAGCTGTATTCCATATCATCTCAAAGCCCAGAAGACTTTCATTATTGCATCGTCTCATCGTCTTCTTCGTCATCCCCACGCCGTCGGTCGCTGACATCATGGAAATCACCATGTTGAACATTCGTAAGTTTCATCTTCATCAAAATCACCATCGACGATCATTTGTGACAACACAACTGTCGAAATAGGCAAAAAATGTAAGTAATCTAATCATTCTTGCATGTAAACCATAAATCACTTCTTCAACAAACAACAATGTGAACTTTCACAAATATCCCCTGTTTCTATTCATACAATATATGGAACTTTATATTGTTATTGTTCATGCCCTAATTGTTAATCTGAACCCCTCAATCCCAATCCCCAATTATATGGATTTTTTTACTCAAAAACATTACAGTTGCCATTATATTGTGTTGAAATCTATGAACATTCAAATGGATTGAAAGATATTGGGGCAATCAAATTATTTCAGATGTTGTTGTTGTTGTTGTTGTTGTTGAAAGCTATGAACATTCACATGAAATTGAAAATTATTGGGTTAGAAAATTGTTCCAGTTGTTGTTGTTCAAAGATGTGAACATTCACTTGGATTGAAAAATGTTGGGCTAATCAAATTATTTCAGATATTATTGTTGTTGAAAGATGTGAACATTCACATGGATTGAAAAATGTTGGGCCAATCAAATTGTTTTAGATCTTATTGTTGTTGTTGTTGAAAGCTATGAACATTCACATGGATTGAAAATGTTTGGCCAATCAAATTTTTGTTGTTAACCGTAGTAAACATTCACATGAAACCTATACACATTGTGTTTTTGTGTTGGCATCTATGCAAAAACATTACAGTTGCCATTATGTTGTGTTGAAATCTATTAACATTGTATTTTTGCTGACACAGTGAACATTCACATCCATGGACAGATGTGGATATTCACATCCATGCACACAAATGTGGACATTCACACCCATGCACACAACTGTGAACATTCACATGAAATTGAAAATTGGTGGGCAAGTAAATTGTTTCAGTTGTTGTTGTTGTTAAAAGATGTGAACATTTACATAGATTGAAAAATGTTTGGCCAATCAAATTGTTTCAGATGTTATTGTTGTTGTTGTTAAAAGCTGTGAACATTCACATGGATTGAAAATTTTTGGTCAATTAAATTGTTGTTGTTAACCATAGTGAACATTCACATGAAATCTATGCACATTGTGTCTTTGTGTTGAGATCTATGCAAAAATATTACAATTTCCATTGTGTTGAAATCTATTCACATTGTGTTTTTGCTAACACTGTGAACATCCACATCCATGGACAAATGTGGACATTCACATCCATGCACACAACTGTGGACATTCACATCTATGCCAATGTTGTGAATGTTCACATTTGTGGCACTATTCTAATCACATGAACATTGTCTTAATCCTAGGTTTCACATTACTTTGTCCACCATCCTACCATCCTTCTACCGTCGTTGGCGATTAGAAGTTCACATGGATTCACCGCTGCCATTGTGAAATCAACCCACCGTTTGTGTCTTTCCATTCTCCCACCGTTCCACTGTCATCGAAGCGTTGTCAGCTACTATAACCATACTCCAACAAAGAAAAAACAACACTGTGAATATTCACATTTATCAGAGTGTATCAACACGACATGGGGACCAAATGTAAGCACTTTTTTCCCCCTTTTTTTGTGCAATCAAATTACATTTTTTTTTTGTCCTAATGCAAACTTTTTCACATGTTGCCATTATTATTTTTGGTCCTTGTTGTTCATGATTTTGCTGTTATTTTTCCTCTTTTTGTTGTTGTTGGTATTGTTGAAATGATGTAAACTCCCAAATTTGTTGTTTTTCCTAGAAAGCAGAAAATTGTTGTTGTTTCGGATATTGTTGTTGTTGTTCGCATGATGTCAACATTCACATGGGGAACATGTCCTGAATAAATTTGTTATATGATTGTGAACATAGTGTGAAGCAAATCCCCAAATAAAAACGTATAGTTCGATTTTGATATGAACCTTAACATTGTAAACATGAATGTTGTTTATATTTATCCACTTAATATTCATATCACAGTTATGTACACTAAAAATATGTTTTTTGTGGTTAATGAATGGGTGATGTTGTTATGTTGTTTGGTTGTTTATAGCCATTATGAATATTCACATTGGTGCTATTTGCTTATAAATGTGTGCATATAATTATTGTCTTACTGTGAATTGTTGTAACCAAATATTGATGTGAACTTTAACATTCTCTTTTATATACATAGACATACCTAATATTATATGAATGTGTAAATATTAACATTCGGTGTGACCACTACTATTTGTACCCTAGCAGTAATGTGAATATTCACATCTCCAATGATGTGAATGTTCACATTACTATGTTTGTCACCTAAATAGCACTTTGTTGCTTTTTTTTATATGAATATCGTTGAATGTGAACATCCATACTGACTAATGATGTGCTGATGTCAATGTGCATGCCTACCCTACCAATTCTGTTAAAATCAAATTTAATGTTCATATAAACACTCACTATTTGTGTATGCCCATGTAATAGATGTTGCATCTAAATTTTGCACAAAGAGGAAGAGGGAGGAGTATCATGTCAAAGAAGAGAGCATGCCTCTAGAGAGTAACACCCACATCGACATGCGGCATGTCAATTATTGATCAAACATTACAGGCTTAGTAAAACTTATGAGAAGCACCAAGTTCTCGGATCTTCAGCTGGACTACTTGAGGCAAACTCTGTTGTTCGATGATTGGGGTTGTCCACCATACACTAGCTATACCAGAATACAGTGCTAGTTTTTTTTTTTTTTTTTTCCTAAATTTTATTTTTATGTAACTTTGATAACTTGTAGTTGAAAATAATTGACAACATATATATAAATCAATGATATACTTTTCACACACCTATGTGTTTGGTGTTGATGTGTTGCATGTGCTAAACAATATAAACTGTGAACATTCACATCTGTTTTCTTATGTTAAAGTTCATGTGAATGTTCACATCTTGATTTATGTTCAATAAATGTGAATGTTCAAATTATGTCCGATGTTTATTGTGATTGACTACAGATGTTAATATTGACATTATATATTAATTAGGTGTATGATCATATTAAAGTTAACATGAATCTTCACATCTATTTATTGCATTGTGAATATTCACATCATACTGTGGTTGACTACAGATGTTAATATTCCCATTATACATTAATTAGGTGTAGGACCCTTAAACAAACATATCAAAATTAATGTGAATCTTCACATTTATTTATTGCATTGTGAATATTCACATGATGTTTGTGTCTAAATAAACAAAACGGTCCTTGAATAGTCACATCATCAATATTGTATAATGGTAATAAACACAACAAAAACATATACACCATTCAATATTATATGAAAGTACAAATATTAACATTAATTGACAATATATATGACAAAATTCCAGCACAAAAAACCAAAAATCTAGAAACAAAAAGCCTACAAAATCTCAAACTTTCCAAAATACAAACACCCACATTCTCATCTTCATCATTATCATTACCCATGCAATTCCAACATTACACCAATCCAACAACAACCTCTGTATGTTGAACCCTCATTGATTTGGCAAGCAAGAACATACTTTGAAGCTCATCATCACTGTCCAAATTACACCTATTAATCTTAGGTAGCCAATAGAACAATGAAACACAATCAGTAGATAACTCGCTCCATTTTTCATACGCACACACACACACACACACACTCCATGAAATGTGAATAAGACAGTGCTCGCACAACATTTATTACAGTAGTACTACACTCATATGAGCACACCAACAACATGAATGTATCCATCTGCTACAAAAATACAAAAATAAGGAAGTGA